>CM052196.1:4218274-4233138 GCA_028455805.1 Lasioglossum figueresi | reverse complement strand
AATATTGTACTATACGATTTGAACTTTTTTTGGGAAGCTAGAGCAATTAGTTTACTGCAGGATGTGAAAAGAAATTTTTTCAAAAATTGCAATTGATCGAAATTGTAGAAAAAATAGTAGAAGTTGCATTTTCAACTGTTTATGAGGGTCTGTATTGGAAATTTAAAGAATACGTTTTGTCGATCTGTGTCAATTGTATGCACTGTCAAAGTTTCATCGAAATCGGTTGATTCGGGAAAGAACGACTGGCATCGAAAGATGTAAGAATCCTTAGATTTATTGCAGTTAGAGGTAGAAAATCGTGAAAATCTGCAATTTTTACCGTCTTTAAACGTTTGTAGCTCATTGCAACGTCGACCGACTTTGACGAAATTTTCAGAATATGTTTAATTGACACGGATTGACAAAACGTATTTTTAAAATTTTTAATATAGGCTCACTAAAAAAAAGTTGAAAATGCGATTTTTAGTATTTTTTCAACAATCCCGACCAATTGCAATTTTTGAAACAATTTCAATATGGTACAATACCAATACCAAAATAGTTATCGTCTTTTTTAGAGCGTCTTAAACTTTTGTCCGCTACTGTATATACAGGGCGAGTCACCTAACATTTGCACCTCAAATATCTGTGTTGTTTCTAAAGATACGTAAAATATGGTAAGGACAAAGTTGAATGGTACAATGGGGCTGACACGATACCAAAAAAATTTTGTTTTTATGTCATTTTTTTTAGAGATATCGAGGTCACCTTGACTTTTTTAAATGGAACCACCCTTTTTTAAACACCCACAATGATAGTACCTTTCGTTAGGAATTCAGTGACTATAATTATTCCAAGGTCATTCAAATAAATCCAAGGTCATCGAAATAATTTTCATTCTTCTTTGGATAATATCTCGTTAACTATTAGGTTTAGGGCATATGAAGGTCAATACATTTTTACTTAGAACTCGATAATCTATCGATCTATGATACAGAATGTAGGTCTTTCGATTTTAAAAAATCAAGGTGACCTTGAAATCTCCTCTATACATACACCCACGCAGGAAATGTTTGTGTCACAATATGTCCCTCTCTATACCGTGTAAGTTTTGTATACAACATTTTTTCATATTATTACAAATAACGGCAATATTCTTGTCTCGTTTATTCGTATTCAACGTCAGAGTTCACGTCGCGTATCAAACGTCCAGTTCCTGTTTTTGTCATTTAATCTTCAAACAGGTAAATTCGCTGTCGCCTTATTACCGACGCACTGATATCCCCATGACATGAGTCGCCGGCGCAATCGAATGCTACAGGATTAAACCCGTTGATTGCAAGTCGCGGCAACAAAGCGCCGCTGCTTTCCGAGCGACAATGGAACCGTCTCAAACCGTTTCGAATCCGTGTATGGCTTCAATCTGACTACTAATCTTGAAGGGAATTAAAGTCGTTTCCGGCGTGCTTAGCGACGTTTTTCCGCAACAAACGTTCCGGCGGACTCATTAAGGTCGTGTTCCTTCTAAATACCTTCGCAGCGCAACCCCGTTCTATTTTCATTTTCAATTATCCCTCGGACGATTTACGATGCTCGGCGTTCGTAGCTCGCGCGAGCCGCAGAAAGGACGGCTGCAGTTTGCAAAAAAGAATACGGCGAGCTTGCTGCTACCTTGTTCTCGCGTAGCTCTCTTGTCGGCGAAGCTCGGGTTTAAGGGCTGGTTACGGCGCCATTGTCGCCAGATTATTTATGACTATTGACACAACTTCCCGCATATTAACTTCCTTTGTGTCCTTTGCGGACGAGTATTATTAGGCTCTGCACATAATAAGCTCGTTCACGTTCGACATTAGGGTAACTGTACCGATTACTCCGGTATCTTGCTTCGCTCGTACTTAATTTTAATATTATTTCAAATTTATCATAACTAGACTGCGGATATCTTTATGCAAAATAAAAATGTCCTGCATTGATTGTGGAGTAAAATAGGACGTAAAAGAAGGAGTAAAATATAAATTGATTTCATCCCTTAATGACTGCATTGCATTAAAGATAATATTGCAATATTCTTCATTTTTTCTAATCGTTTGCTGTTTTACGTTCCGCCCAACCAATTTCTTCATAAATGCATAAAAATACGCGGTCTAATGGTAACATAATAATATGTATAAGCATTTTATAGAAGAGTGATGTGTTCTGAATATTAGGAACATTCCTAGCGATTTTTGTAAGTAATGCTGAGGTCTTCATTTTTTTATTAAAATGGCAAGAGAAGTTTCTTTTTATATGTTTATTGTATCAAAGTAGGTATCTAAATAATAATAAAACTTTCCCCTATGCGATCATAAAATAATAATACGAGTAAGCATTTTATAGAAAAGTGATGTGTTCTGTTCTGATAACATTTTGTGCGTATTACTGCGGATGAGAATGAGCCATGTACTAATTACTACGTTCCGATTACTGCGGAGTAGACTTCGAAATGCATATATGAGTGTTCGAAAACGATCTACGTATCCAGGCATTAATTGAAATAAATCCTGAATACAGTAACAAATAATTTTTTGATTTATTACATCTTAAATTAATAAACCTTTTCTTTTAACCAATATTTGAGTAATATTTATTATCTTTAGTTTGTAGCTGTTTTAACACTAAACCTACCGAGCCTCAAAAGTAACTGGAACATGCTACATCTTATAAAAATGACAAGATTGATTTTATTTAGACTTTGTGCGGCACGTATTACAATACGTGCTCTACTAAAGATATCTATACAACCATTCCTTATGAAATCATTTTTATTATTTCCATAATTGTAAAATAAAAAATCTAGTCATTTTGACCGGCTGTGGTAGATTCAATTTTAAATTAAGAACAATGTAAACTCCTTTGTCTTTCTCAATACTTCTTCCTTTTTATTCTTTAAAAACCCCATTTTATCTTTGTTTCGCTTCACTTTACTCTTTATCTTTAATTTTTGTTACTCTTCTTATATTATCTGTAATACTCAATGTCTAGAATCGTATCCTACCAACTCACGTGTATCGAATAGGTACCTAACCTAAAACGTTATGCTGAAGTGAAGCTCGTTTCTCATCGTAGTTGCAATTCACGCCGCAGTATTAAGGGCTGCGTCTCGTAGACAGACGACATTCGCGCGTGACTATGTGGTACCCTCTCACACCGCTAGACCACGTATACGTACACGAGGACTGCAAGGGTTCAGGATTCCGCTCCTGATTTCTCAATAACGCAAAGCCAAGGTTCCTTAGCAGTCAAAATCGCTAGATGAAAGATCAATCTAGGGATCGATTTGCTTCAGAAGTCCTACTTTTACGTTTACGAGGCGTAATTTTCATTATTCGGCAGCATGTCGCGGAACCGCGAGAAGAAATGCGACGGGCGACAGTGCTGCCGTCTATCGTGGCTGTCGATATGCTGCCGAATAATGAAAATTACGCCTCGTGAACGTCAAAGTAGGACTTTTGAGGTACATCGCACCCTGGATTGATCTTTCATCTAGCGATTTTGAATACTAAGATACACTATCTATGCATTAATCAGAAATCTGGAGCGGAATCCCGGACCCTTGCAATCCTCGCGTAATTTTCATTATTCGGCAGAATGTCGCGGTGCCGCGAGACGCCATGTTACAGGCGACACTGCTGCCGTCTATCGTGGCTGTCGATATGCTGCCGAATAATGAAAATTACGCCTCGTAAACGTAAAAGTAGGACTCTTGAGGTACATCGCACCCTAGATTGATCTTTCATCTAGCGGTATTGACTAGAAAGAAACACTATCTTTGCATTAATGAGAAGTCAGGAGCGGAATCCCGGACCCATGCAAATCCTCGCGTAATTTTCATTATTCGGCAGAATGTCGCGGAGTCGCGAGACGCCATGTTACAGGCGACAGTGCTGCCGCCTATCGTGGCTGTCGATATGCTGCCAGATAATGAAAATTACGATCGTACACGTAAAAGTAGGACTTTTGAGGCAAATCGCACCCTATATTGATCTTTCATCTAGCGGACTTGACTACTAAGAAACACCGTCTTTGTATTATTGAGAAATCTGGTGCGGAATCCCGGACCCTTGCAATCCTCGCGTAATTTTCATTATTCGGCAGAATGTCGCGGTGCCGCGAGAAGCAATGCGACAGGCAACAGTGCTGCCGCCTATCGTGGCTGTCGATATGCTGCCAAATAATAAAAATTATGCGTCGTAAACGTAAAAGTAGAACTGTTGAGGCAAATAGGCCCCTAGATTGATCTTTCATCTAGCGATTTTGACTAGTAAGAAACACTATCTTTGCATTAATGAGAAATCAGAAGCGGAATCACGGACCCTTGCAATCCTCGCGTAATTTTCATTATTCGGCAGAATGTCGCGGTGCCGCGAGAAGCAATGCGACAGGCAACAGTGCTGCCGCCTATCGTGGCTGTCGATATGCTGCCGAATAATGAAAATTATTCCTCGTAAACGTTAAAATAGGACTTTTGAGACAAATCGCACCCTCGATTGATCTTTTATCCAACGATTTTGACTTCTAAGAATCCCCGTCTTTGCATTAATGAGGAATTAGGAGCGGAATCCCGGGTCCTTGCAATCCTCGCGTACGTATATCGTTGAGCTCTCACAAGAAGGTCCCTGGCAGAAATGCGGTGACGTAGGCAAGAATGCGTGCCCGATTGGTTAGCTTGGAAGTAGCGCGCCTTCTATTGGCCGAAGCGATAACACACGCGCTACTACTACTATGCAAAACGATAGACCCCTCTTGCCTCTGTGCCCTCCCGGGGACCATCTTGTCAGCTCCCAGAAGTACGTGGTCTAGCGGTGTGTGAGTGTACCACACATTCACGCTCGAGTGTCGTCTGCTGGAGGAGACGCCTCCCTTAAAGACATTCCTAGTGATTTTTGTGCCGCATTGAAGAGCTCCTCCTTCACTTTAGTGCACGTAATGCTGAGGGCATTACAATTTTTTAAGAAAATATGCAAACTTCCGCAGGACGTATAATCACCAACGATGAACGCGCAATTATGGGCGCGCATGTCGCGAACGATTTTCGTTCGACTCGGGGCGCAGCGAAGCGGTTAATGTGATTAAATTTGAGCGCACGGTGTACAAAGTGGAACCAGGACATGTGTACAAAAATAAAATGGATCGCGACCCTCGCAGGAACCTAATTGGAAAGTAAAATAGCAGACGGTTGCATGGCCCAATTCCTCCCGTGGCGCGACCACCCTCAGAGAAAAATCTCGTTACCGTCATCGCTTCGAAATAAGCTACGAGAATGATTTCAAAGGGGACACTGTATATATACATGTTCACTTGCCAGCGATGATATACCTCCTGCCGTTGGAATTTGGTTTCATGCCAAACGTCCATGTACTCGGAGACGACTCCGAGTATTTACTCTCTTCTTATTTCATGTCGAGATTCGGATCGGGGGCGTGCGAGGACGAACGTCGGAAAAGGGGCTGCGGGCAGGGCACGGTCAAAGAGAAGACGAAGGAATAGAGCAGGAAAGAATAAAAGCTCTGGCTACGATGCCGAAACTTCCCGCTACTAGATCGCCGCGCCGCGCCGCGCCGTGCTTTGAACCTACCGAGAGACAAAGCGCTCATTTGTTTCACCAGCGCGGCGGCCAACTTTCTTCGACGCGCGAGAATTCAAGGGGAACATCGCATCGGCGCGGAGCACCTACGTGATCATCCGCGAGATTCCGCCGAAGTATTGTCGTAAACTCGACTCGCCGAGAACTTTCGTCGGCAGATTCTCTCCTTTTTATCCGTCGTTTTCAAACTCTTTAATATCGCCACCCCTCCCTACAGCCCTCGTATCTCGTGCAATTTGCGCGAATTCTGCCTATTTCTCCAACTAACTTTTCTTTACGTTTCGACTTCGTCGAGGAAGACGAGTTAGCTCGTCGTTCCTCTTGATTATTGCTTTTTAATAACTTTTCATTTTCTTCTTAATTCAACCAATCATTTTTTATCCCTCTGCACTCCTTTGACGAGTGTGACTCGACATCGGAGAAAGGAAAATGGAAATGAAACGAGTTTTTCTATGTATTTCGTTATTCCTTTACTTGTTTAAGTCCTATTTTCTAGTTAAAAACAAGTGTAAGTTCCAGAAATATAAATTACAACATAGTTTGACAGCTGTATTTAATATAATTAGGAAACAAAGTTGTTTAAAATAAGTAGGAGTCACGGATCTGTCCTTCGAAGTAAATTTTAAATGAAACACTTAAAATTGAAAATTGAAAAATAAGATCCCATAATAAAAAATATAGGTTTCCGTTTGAGAAAACAAAGTTGACCTTCAAATGGCCTTGAAAACGCCACCCAAATAAAAAACTGATTCTGCGCTCCTCTTTTCCCCTCAAAATCCTTGGACACGTGTTTTACACTTTTTTAATATCTTTCATACATTTCGAGATATTCGGCTGGAAAGTTTTCAAATGAACACCCTGTATATACATATGTACATATGTATATATGTTGTTTATATTAGTATGACATCCACTTCGAATAATAAACATTATTAAGGTAATGTTATGTCAGTTTAAAAAGACTGTTAAAAATCAGATATCTCACGTGTATTAATAGTTAGGAAGCCATTTCGAAATCAACGAGATGATTATTAAAAATGCTGTATATGATGATTTCTAAAAAATAATTATTTTATCAATTTTTTGTTTTACAATTAGGACGTGAATTTGTTTGCCATATAACAGGGACTTCACGATCGATTACATATAAATTTTGTGTCATTCTGTAAAACATGCATTATTTTATATATTTTTATCTGTAGTTTCATTTCGGATGTATTCAAAATATTTTAGAAACGTACGTTATTTATGTTAGAAGTAAATATTTGTAATGGACATTAAATAATTATGATTTTTCAAGCATTTTGATTACGGTATTCTACATTCTTTATTGCTATAACAATGTTTAACGTATACTTGCTTTTCATACAAGTACACAGATATGTCAGGAATACTAATTGTATTTCCTTGTGGCCCCATATTTTTTAAGTTTTCTATTCAGTCGCACCTAATCGAAGGAAAAGAACCCCCCCTAGCATCGGTAGAAAAGAAACAAGAGAATGAAAAGCAGCCACCAATTCTACATTAATCATTGATAAACTTTCTCAAACGTCGATGCTCGTAATAAATGTGCGTCGTTTATCTTTTTCACTTCGTTTTTTTTACCATCAGCTCCATAAAACTTATCATTCGCCATTAACTTTATCCTATCGTACCATTCGCAAAAACACACCGCAGGGATGGAACCAGATAAGTGGGAATTACGCGGAACTGCGAGAACAATAGATAAAATAACCGGTGAAATCGCATTTAAAACTCAATAATCAATAAGACAAATATGAATTCTAAATAAATAAATACACTTGTTTTCTATTCTATCAGACATCAGGTTTAATAATTCGCTGTAATAACTAGACTGCACATCTTTATGCATTTGTGACAAAAACTAGTAGGTGAAACACGAAACCGTGAAGATATTAGAAAAAATGTTACAACACCATCTTCAAATTATCAAAATTATTAAATGAAGAGGTATATTCTTGCCTATCTATTCTGTTTTACATAACTAGACTGTGGATTTTATGCGTTCATGGCAAAAATGAGTGGGTGCAATTTAAAACAATTGTAAGTTTAAATGATTTTAGGGTGCAAATCTATTTTTCTCAACTTGTTAAAATTATTAAAGTAAGAATAAACTGTTTATGTGGCTTCAGTCAATCACAATTGGTGCAAGCAATTTTTAGTTTGCATAAAGATCCGCAGTCTATAATCGACTTGGACAATTTTTATTTTAGTAAAGATTCCCAGTTTAGTAATAACTGAATGTACAAAACATCTGACTTATTACTAGACTGCGGATCTTTACGAATATAAAGAATTCTAGAATATAAAATTCGATAGAATTCAGTAAGATTTTTATTCGTTTTGGATCTACAAAGCTTGTTCCCATTAAAAATAGAATTTTATTTCATGCCACTTTCTTAAAATTTGTCTATAAAAATGGAAAATTGCATTAACATCTGCAATCTACTTATTACTGTGCATAATATACGATTAGAAGTCTTCAACCACGTCCAAAGCTGTTAATTATAGTATGTATAAGAAATTAATTAATTATGACAGAACGAAAATATGTATATAATGATAATTATTCTTGTACAATTATTACTCTGTAATGATAACCTCTTCTCCGATTCCATTTTCGTGTTTGGAATAACAATTTCACATATATCATCACAATATTGTAATTACGAGAAGTATAATAATTAAATAATTATGACGAGAGCACATAATATGCATTCACCCCTTAGTTTTTGATGACACCAGAGAATGTGAGGAAGAAATTCTATGTTATTGATGATATACAATTTATATCACCATTCTATTCATTCCTGCAATACCTTAATTATGGAATCCGTTCCCTCCGGAATTTTATTGTTTAACCTACTATTGTAGTATGCAAGGTCTGCAGCAGCTTCGGCGGAAGGATTAAAAGGGGTAGTTTGCCCCCTCATAAATTTACCACACCAGTTACTTTATGCTGGTACCGATTTAAAATTCAAAGATGTGTATCTGCTTGCATACATAACTTTTGCGCGCGTACACGTAAACTGTAAATTACTTTCTAAATTATGTATAAACAATTCTCTATTCCCAGTGAATGCTGACGCTTATACCTAGACAGCGGATTTTATGCACTTATGACGAAAAACAATTAATTTAAAACAATGAAAACATTAGACGAATGTAAAAATACTTTTATATCAGTCTCAATCTGTTGAACATATTAAGAGAGAACATAAATTTCAATGTCACTCCGGTATGTTGCAATTCATGTGGAAAATTTCTATTTTGCATAAAGATCCGCTGTCTACTTATAACATTGCTTTCTGTCTTGATTTAATCATATACATATATTATTGTACTGTATGTACATATCGCACCCTTGCGACAAAAGTGATTCAAGTAAAATAAACTACGTTTTTCACAAACAGTAAAAAACTGTTTCGAACATAATATTGTAAAATATTGTAGAGGCGTCAAAAGCTACTGTTAGACGGAATATAATCTCGAAGCGAACAATACTGTAATTTTTGTTATTTTAGCCTAACAACGAGCTGGGGAAAATAGTATTTTAAATAGTAAATAATAAATAATCCTATTTATTTAAAAGTATGTGTACAACTTTGAAAATAAAATATTTTAATTGAGGCAGTAATTTTTGAAAATAGTGTTTTCTTTGAAGAATATGGAAAATATTTGTATTTTGTTTTTATTTTCAATTTCAATTTTAAATATTATTGCCGAAAATAATGGTTCGAATTCAATACATTTATTAAAAGGTAGCTAAATATGAAACTTCACTGGAAAATGACAATATATTTTCTAATTTTAAATTACAATATTTAATATTTTAATTTATTCGATATTGTCAAACACTGGTGCACTGATTCGTTCGAAAAAATGGATTTATTAACCCTCGGCACTGAAAATTGCTGTATCATTATTTAAAATATTGTTTACATTATTAAATATGTTGGTATCTAATCCGCCACTAAACATTTCATTATTGTATGAGGTATTACATCAATTTCACATTCATAAAATTAAAAAATCATATAGAATGAAAAAATTCTAGGTCATTTAAAAAGGTTAATTAATATTTTTTGAAAATACGCGTTAATAGAAACATGATATCATTTTTATTCGGTCAGAATGTGTAAAATACACATTATTATACAAATTATTATAACCATAATATCGTATAGAATGATGGTTCAGCATTAAATATAATAAGCTCTGTCAATAAGCATACAGATGAAATCAATCTATATGGGTTTATCACACCCCTCACTAGTAACACAGGGTTAATCGATCATCAGATATCGCTACGTCTAAGACAGGGTCTGTCAGGTAGCTTACTCACGAGTCGTCTAGCAGGCTCAAGATGAAACGATGCTCTCCTTCTCTTCTTATTCTTTCCATTACCTTCATACTTTCACTTAAGCCGCCATAAAGGCACGAAGAAAGGCTATAAATGTGCCTTTTACCTGAATAGGTTACTATACCTATCAGCCATTCGTCTAGGACTTCTAGTTTACCATCCCCTGCAGTAACAGTGTAATTTCGAAGGATTTGAAACCACTGAATACTCTATTAGCATACATAAAAATCCTTCTGTGCTCTCTACGGCATAACTACCCCTTACTTCGCATTGCTACTGCCTGTGACTGATCTATCGATCATTCGGGCTTTGCTCGTGGCCCCAAGTTGCTCGAAGTTCTAATCTTCAGAAACATACGTATTGCTTATCATTAGAAAGATAAATTTTAAGAAAGTGGAATAAAATAGAATCTTATTTCCGGTGGTATAGTAGCCTTTGCAGATCTGAAATAAATAAAAATTGTACTAAATTCTGTCGAATTTTATATTCTTCCCTTTTTTGAAAATTTTCAGTAGCCCTGAATGCATAAAGATCCGCAGTCTATTTATTATAAATAGATTATAACTAGACTCCGGATTTGATGCGTTTATAACGAAAATGAGTAGTTGTAAATTAAAACAGTGTAAAGATTAAAAGACTTTAAGAGTGTCAATATATATTATTATATTATTTTTATTATTTAAAGATATGAATTTTTATTTAGCTCCTGTATTTTACAACAGAGGTGAGCATTACTTGGAGAAACAAATATTTCAAATACTATATAATATTTTAGATTTCATTTTGCTTAAAGAAAATAGTATTTTAAATAAGATATACAATTTCGAAAATAAAATATTTCTATTTGAACAATCTGAACATCAAAATAAAATATTTCTATTTCAACAATTTGATCAAACCAAATAAAATATTTTACTTCTCGCATTGTTATAATACTCTGAGAAACCGCATAACATACGGCTGACACTCATAAATGTATTGAATTCGAATCATTATTTTCAGCAATAATATTTAAAATTGAAATTGAAAGTAACGACAAAATACAAATATTTTCAATATTCTTCAAATAAAATACTATTTTCAAAAATTGCTGCATCAAATAAAATATTTTATTTTCGAAGTGTTGTACACGTACTTCAAAATAAATAGGATTATTTATTATTTACTATTTAAAATGCTATTTTCCCCAGCTCTATCTTACAATTGATGCACAAACTTTTTATATTGCATAAATATACTTGATTAATATACGATTATATGTAGATTCTCTGACATGCCTATCTTTTTGTATTCAAGTTGATGATGTGAAAAAATTCAATAGAGTTTATTAAAATTAAAAAATTAAACATTTGTTCCGACCTAGAATATTTCGATTCCCTATGATTTTTCAAATTTTATGGATATGAAATTGGTAAAAATTCCTCATACAATACCTAAATGTTTAGTAAGTGCGACTGTAAAACGTTTAGTAAGTAACTGCGAATTTTTATGCATTTATAGCAAAATTGAGTAGATGAAATTTAGAATTGTAAGAAAATTTAAAAAATTGAGAACGTCAATATATGACTTCTCATCTATTGAAATTATTAAGGGGAGGAATGACATTCAATTTCGATTACATCTTTTGCAATCGACGCAGATAATTTTTATTTTAAATAAAGATTCGCAGTCTAGTGATTAGATACCGACATATTTCATCGTGTAAACAATATTTTCAATAATGGTACAGCCATTTTTAATGGCGTCTAAGAGTCACCATTCGAGTGCAAAGGGTTAATGACCATTGAAAATTGGATACTCATTTAGTCGACGCTGAATCAATAAAAAAAGATTCGATGTTAAAATCTTTGTTGATATTTTTCCTATAGACATTAATAATCGAAAAAATCCGATGTTTTATTCCACGACGTCTAAACCATTTTTTTTTAGAACGGTGGTGAGAAAATAGATCTAGAGTTGCAATTCAAAATTCGAAGTTTGTTCAATCGACGTTGAGTTAATAAAATATCTGAAATTCAGTGTTGGAAATCTATGTTGGTGCACTTGCTATACCGTGTATACCAACAAATCGGAAAAATCGAAATATTCCTTGTGGTTGTTCAAAGGCAAAGGTTAGATTGAATATGTTCATGTAAATGCACATTTTTGTAGGAAATCGATGACAAAGTGGGACCGGAATATAAATTTTTTGGCTTCAAAGAGTCCGCTGTGTATCGTTCAGATTGAATACCTTATAGATTTCATATATGTTGCATTTACTTTTGATAAGAACATATGCAAAAGTAAGTATCTCTACTATAATTGTTATGCGATGTCAAACTATCTCTTGTTTACAAGCTGATTGCATCTAGCATAAAGTTCTAGCTTCTAACATAAAGTTACAATATTTTATAAACAGTAGAAGTTTATTAAAAGATAGTGGAACTATTATTTTCTCAATCGGAAATGAAATCAGTGTTGTAGTTTTCATTGATGGTTTCCATATGAAGAATATGAAGATATGTATATCTGCTCTAACACGTAGCATAAAAAGATTTACCTTCCCAAATAAAATTCCCAAATGTTTAAAAATGTTTCAAAATCTACAATTCTATAAAAATATGTATCATTTCATTTGGGAGAATCTGGAGAATTGGTTTTTATACATATACATATGATACTTATATGACTTTGATTGATTTTTTTGAATTGAAAATTTGTCTTTTTCTTTAAAAATAAATTACTCGCTAACTGAAAAATATAGAAAAGAACAATTTTCATTTCAATTGTATATCTTGAGATTTTATATTTCTTTTTTATATATTCTTATACGGTTAATGTTTTCAACGACAGAGGTTTTTAATGATAGAGCTATACCAATGCTCAAAAGTAAGCGGACACTTGTTTAATTCTTATATCTGTTTAAAAAAATATAGTTGAGAATAATACTATATCAATAATAATGAACAATTATATTTTTTCAATAATAATGAATCAGAATTATATTTCTTTCCATTTTCCGTCCACGATCATTTGAAGGTCATAGTATATAAAATCATTAAACTCGTCTTGACATCAGCTACAACACTACGAAATAAAAATATATTATATGTCATTTAAAAATCATCGATGGCCTTCAAAAGACCTTCAAAACGACAATAATCAGAACATTGGTTTATATCAGAAGAAAATATTAGAGAGAAATGTTGTACTGTTAAAGAAGGCAAACATGGTGATATAAACAAATGTTCTTGTTGAGTATTAACGTGCATTCGCATTCAACTAACAATAAGAATGATACGTGAAAATAATACCATGAGTGATACAACGCCAGCTAGTGGTTGTACGAGATGTGCTGTTCTATGAGAGAAGATGTCTGCGTGAACCTCGTGCGAGAACCTTGTACAGTCGTCAATATATTTAATAAAGCCATTATGAATGTAAAGTATCTTCGCCACGCATCTTTTATTTAACAGTTCTTCCTCATTTCTTCAAGCCTGAAGAAGCTGTGTCCTATTTCACGTGAATCGCCCGGTACAATAATCTCGAAAAGCGTCCGTAAATTACCTCAAGATAACCTGTTGTTTCGAAAATAAAATTGCTATCGCCATCCAGTATTTCCCGAAGAAGTCGTCAATTGTTTATCGTCAACTTTTAAGGGACTGTTAAGTAACTGCCGGGCAGTTATAGTGCAAATCATGCCGAAGAATCTCAGCTCGCGCAGTTCCCCAACAATAAACTGCACGGTGACGACCGCAGCGGTTAACAGCATCGTATCGGTTTCACGCTTCGCACAAGAGAATGCTCGAACTTCGTCGAAGACCGGTAGCTAACTCTAAAAGACCGCAATGCTCGATTCTTAAGACGACACGACGCAACGCGATGCGACGCGATGCGACGCGATGCGGGCGTTCCTACGGACACAAGACATCCTGGGAACAAAGTAACGTTGCGGAAGTTGTCCTGAGAGCGAAGCTTGAATATCATCGAGTCGGTAGTCGGGCTGATAACGGGTGGAGGAAGAACGGACAAGCGGTAATAGAACAATGGGAGTCGTAAGCGTGTAGAACGGGCCATTCGGGTATTTGCATTTGAGGTATGCGTTGCGCGCGCTGAATGCAGCCAAATAACTGTACATTTATGCAAGTCGGTATATGGAAGTCCACTCTCTCTCTCTCTCGCGTTCGCGTTTCCCCGCTGATTCCGCGGTTCGAGCATCGGACAACGTTACAACGGAAATGGAAACGAAGTTACTCCTTCGTCGGTGCCACCGAGTTCGCAGTTTCGTTCGCAGCGGCCTCCGCGAAACTACACGGGACTCCCTGCTCTGCAGAGGGATCCTTCGCGCGACGAAACGATAATTTAGTGGATCGAACGTTTGTACGGGATCCTCGTGTTCCCTCTGGGCCTGCTGCGCTGCTCCTGCGCGAGCATGAATTATGCACGGTCTCCTCGAACTAATAATTGCTTCGTACTATGGTCGCTCGTAGAGGAATTAATGTTGCATCGCGTCAAGGCTCGCTTAAGCTGTCTGGAAATTCCAGAGATCAGAGAATGGTAGTCGGAATATTTTCCTTTCCGTAGTCGAGCCTCTGTTACCAGCATATTACCGGCGATTCTTCCACGAAACTGAAACTTTCTGGCAAATAGCCGAAATTTGAATTCGTATTATTCCGTTCCTGCTGGATGTCTTATTAAGAGGGGAAATGTAGGAGTCAAAGAAATTATTACAAATATTGAAAACGATGCTGGAAGGTGTAGATGATTTTTGCATGACAGTCAAACGCCCTGGCAAATAGCCGGGAAATATACGAAATTTGATTTCGTGTAATTCCGTTCGTGCTAGTTGTCTTATTGGGAGAAATGTAGGAGTGAGAAAAATTATTATAAATATTG
>CM052196.1:4169043-4218174 GCA_028455805.1 Lasioglossum figueresi | reverse complement strand
AAAGGATCGATTAAAAATATCTACATTTGAATTAAAAAGTATCGATATTCGATATATCGATGTCCAAATAATGTTGAAATAAAACTTTGGAAGAGTATTCCAGAAGGCTAACACACGCACCCGCACACGCAGCCTATTTATGCCATTTTTGAGAAATCGATTTTGTCATTCTACCAACGACATGCCTCCTGTGAAAATGTAATAAAAAAACGGTATCTCTTGATCCATTCAAATGGAAGCAACACCCTAAGTCCGTAACGCTATACCGTTTTCGATCCATTCTTCTTACATTAGTCCGTTTCATTGGGGAGTACCTTCTATGCACTTTGGACGTGGGTTCGCGTGACGAATCACCTCCTCTCAAGTGCGTCACGCTTTCAGAAACGCCCTGTATACACATGGGTGCAAGGGGACGAGTGTTTTTCCATCGATCCCCCCATTTTTCCCGGGCTTCGCCTCGATATTCCCCGAATGCCAGAGGGTGAAAACTGGCAGCGCAGGGGTCTCCGGCGTGGTGGAGTGGCGCGGCTGATGGTAACGCTGTTATTCAATAAGACGCGGAGAACGTTGGTATATCTTCGGCGAGACGGTTCCCGCGGGACTCGTATCGTTTCATCCTGGGCACCCCCCTCGGGTTTCCGTCGGCTACGTAGCATTGTGACCGTGGAACATAGTTTGCGAATTTCTCGCCGAGATATCTGTACTTGTCGAATATTCGAGTCATCTTCGCGACTCCGGTAGAAGGGGCCACGATCTTCAGGATGCGCATCTGGCCGGGCCCGGAACACGCGTATCCGCCAGCAAACTGGGTAATCCTGAACGAGTACCATGCTCCGCAAACATTTCTTCCCGACGTCTTTGCGCCAATAACATCGCCGGAAAACCTTACGAGAACACGACGAAATAAAAGGAAACGGCGCATGGCGCGGCGATCCCCACGCGCGATACCGACGAAATAACTACAGCTGACGTAACAATGATCGCGCGACAACCAAATCAAATATTTGAGTTTCCTTCGAAGGGAATGGGAATCAGCCTACAGTGACGACCACTAATACTTTGACACTCTTAACCCCTTGCCTTAGAATATCGTGTCAGACTCGTGATGCAGATTTTGAACAGAGTCTAATAAATATGTATGTTATTAATCTTCTTTAAACAGAGATCAAATTCTATTTTGCTTTTGTTAGCGTATTGTTATTGAAGAACACGTAGGCGTACGATAGATATAAATTTTCTCCGTTTTTAGGAAATTGCGAACTACAAAGAAAGCTCTAATCACTGCAATCGTAAAATAAATCGTAGGGCTAGGGGTTAACACTGACTGTACCGGGTACAAAATGTATCGGACATATATATATTGTTTTATACAAATTACAAGACTGAATTTATTTAGATCTTTCAGAATTTTTATAATAATACGTGATCGAATAAAGAAGTTCATTCAATAATTTCTAATGGAAGCATCTTTATAATTTCAATAATTTAAAAATAAACAATGTGAAAGCTGTGATTTGACCGGTCGCGCTACGATTAGTGTTGAAAAGACGATAACTTTTTTGATATTGGACCATACGATTTGAACTTTTGTGAGAAGTTAGAACAACAATTGGTTTGCTGCAAAACGTGAATCAAATTTTTGAAAGAAATTGCAAGTTGTCGAAATTGCAGAGAAAATACTAAAAGTTGTGTTTTGTGACTTTTTTATGTGAGCTTATATGGAAAATTTAGAAAAGAGATTTCGTAGATCTGTATCAATAAAACATATTCTGAAAATTTCATCAAAATTGGTTGTAACGAGCCACAATCGTTTAAAGATGGTAGAAATTGCTGTTTTTCACGATTTTCGGCTTCTAACTGCAAAAAATGAAAGGATTCTTAGAACCTGTAGATTCACAATAAATATAATTTACACGGATCTACAAAACTTATTGTTTATATTTTCCATATAGGTCCACATAAAAAAGTTGTATGATCGTGTCTTTACAAATATTTAAAAGTCAAAACCACCTGGTTGAGAGGTTAATAGCTTGTAACACTCTATGTTCTTGCGATAGACAGTCTTTTAAAACGTGAAGGATTTGAATTGCACGCAGTTTTTCACCTGTCAAACTTTTTGAAGTTTTTATTTGACGGCTATCCTCTATAAACTAGTTGTATTTATTGTGGAACGCCGCACAGTTGTAGAAGAAGTGTAGATTTTTTATTTTGGTTTGAAACAATCGTTTGTTTTGTAGTTATTCAGTTTCGTTAATAATATAATAACAATAATATAATAACAACACTATTTCTTTCGTTTTGTAGTTATATGGAAGGAGAAGTGTATACAAAGATCTATATACAATTCTCGTTTTCAAAGCCAATATTAACACGTATAATCGACTGCATAATCTATATGACGTCTTGTTAAAAAAAGAAAAAGAAATCCTATACTATGCAGTACATAAAATGAATTGGAACTATTTTCCTAGCCTATATTCTACTCAATATTCTACTCTACACTCTACTGTATACTCTACTCAATACTCTACTATATGTATACTATACTCTATACTCTACTCTACACTCTACTCTATACTCAATTCTCTACTCAACACTCTACTCTAGACTCTACTCTACACTCTACTCTATTCTCTACTCTATTCTCTACTCTAGTATATGCTCTACTCCCTACTGTACTATATGCTCTACTCTATAATCTACTCTACTCTATACACTACTCTACTATATGCTCTACTCTATACTCTACTCTACTCCACTATATGATCTACTCTATACTCGACTGTATTCCCTAATCTATACTCTACTCTACTATATGCTCTACTCTATACTCGACTGTATTCCCTACTATATACTCTACTCTACTATATGCTCTACTCTATACTCGACTGTATTCCCTACTCTATACTCTACTCTATACTCTACTCTATACTCTACTCTATAATCCACTCTATACTCTACTCTATACTCTTTTTTACACTTTTTGTTACACTATATTAGTTTTCTTACAGTCCGCCGTGCAATACAGTTTGCGACATCTATGAAAATCGGACATGAACTTATGCAATCATTTGATAGATCTGTTGCCGAGAGGGATGTGATCAGATGTCTTACAGTTTTGTTCCCGGCTAGCCTGTCGCTTACACGGGGGTTGAAATTGAATTTTAAACGTGACCATTGGGACATCGTGACAGAGATTAGTGAACAAACGGACCGCAGTGGAGCCGGCAGACCCTGAAATTCGAACAGCTGCTATCTCATGAAAAATTCGGACTTCCTCGGGAACAGTTGAATAGCAATCTAATGAATGCATAGTTTCAGTTAATAAGGTCTCTCTATGAAGCAATATTCAACCATCCTCATTATCTTCCTTTGAAGGCAGTCCCGACAGCGTCTTCGGAACGGACGCAACCGGGAACGTTGGATTGCCGACGGCGAAAATCCGATGCCGACGTTTTCCAAGAAATACGAATGCAGCCCGAGGTGAGCTTACAATGAATAGAGGGGAGTCTGGAGCGAGGTAAGGTCAAAAAAGGTTCTTTCGAGCTAACTGAGCCCATATAAATAAGTCAGGGATTCCACACTCGAACCGACGCGACACCTGCGTTAGCAATGGCGTCTGACACGCAGACGGCGCACCTCCGGGCTCCCGAAATAAAGAGAGTGGACCTTGATCTGTGATGCAACCGAAAAGAACGTGTTAGTATTGAATCGGCAAAAGTCTTCTCGCGTTTCTCCGTGAATCTGAAACGTCAGTTTCGTTTCAGGAAGTACAAGAAATAAAAATTGTGCTGTTTTTCCTTAGCATTAACATTGACTAGGAACACTATTCAATTGATGATAATGATATTGCTTTATAATAATACGTAGTCTGCGGATCTTTATGCATTTATGAAGAAATTTATTCGGTGATGTATAAAACAGTAATAGATTAGAAACATTCAAGAACATTGTAACATTCTAACATTGGTTTTAATGTAAGAAATTCATCAGGGGATGAAATTAACTTTTATTTTATTCCTGCTACCCACAATCAATGCAGAACATATTTATTTTGCATCCAGATCCGCAGTCTAATAATAAGATTGAATTTATTTAGATCTCTTACGATTTTTATTATAATCTATGCTTCAATAAAGTTTATTACAAAATTTCTCAATAATCGTACAAGAGAAAATCAGGCACAAGTCATTTTGACCTATTCGATAGTTCTGGGGTTAAAAATGCTATCAGAAAGTTGTTTCTGTTTGTTTAATATATCCTTTAACAATTTTATTTTATTGCAGTTTCAGCAAATGCCCATATTTGTAATAATTCAGTTTTTACTATTTTTGTTTCAATTTCAAATGAAATAAATAATTTAGCTTGTTATAACCTTGAGAATGAATTCATAGAAACATTAATTTTATTATAAATAACTTTGTAGTTGCAATATTCAATATTTTTTTAATGTTGTTGAAATCGTTGCCTCATTTTTGAAGCAACAAACTGATAAATGTTTTAATTTTAAGAAGACCAATAAATGTATGAATTTTAACCAAATGGCGCATTACATATTTATTTATAGTATTTATTCGTTTATCATCGCTGCATTAAATGAAAATATATTGACCTAACAGCGATTATTTGGTACCCCCAGAATATCTTCTTCACTTTTGATAAAGGAAAAATTTTTTTATTATACAAAGATACATTAAATAAAAGTAAATCATTGTAAATTTCATGATCAATCAATCTCGATATTCTTTGTGCTACGAATGACACTTTCTACAGTTTTACAGGTGTTAGTATTTCTCTCTCAAACGAAATTTAAGTTTGACCTTGATCTTTGGAGTTCAAGGTCATTTGAAGGTCACGTCACAATACATACTTGAATATATGTTTTTATGAGGTATGCGACGAAACATGAAAGTATATGTAGTTGTTTAAAGAAGATATCGTTGACCTTGAAGACTACGAGAAAAATAACATTTAAAAAAACAATCTCTGTGGGAGACTAACCACTTATTGATACCATTTGAATTACTAGACAACGGATCTTTATGCAAAATAAAAATGTTCTACTTGATTTGCAACAAACTGGAGTGAAATAGAAAATTGTTTTCTTTCTTAAAATGTTTAATAGGTTGAAATTGAAAATAGTATAACAGTATTTTTAAATTTTTCTAATGTTTTCACTGTTTTAAATTACACTTACTAATTTTTGTCATAAATGCACAAAATCCGCTGTCTACAAGTTACACATAAAAAATTGTTTACTTTGTCAAAATTAAAGAAGATATTGTGGGGATCACACTTAAACGAGAAACCCTGTATAGAACAAAAGAATGAAAAATAATAAATAAAATATTTTGCCAATTTTTGTCGCAGGTGCAAGTTGATTTCAAAGTGAAAATTGAATAGTGAATAACACGTTATCTACCACAAAATGAAGTTTAGAAAGGATTTTTACCGATAAAATTTCAGTGAGTATAAAAACTGGTTTCACGCAATTAAATTTGTTTATTTTCTATCAGATCCTTTTTGTTTGGAAAAACAAAAACTGTAACCGTTTGCGCAACAATTCAACGAGGCGTCTATGAAAAGTGTCGATTTATTATTCCATGAATAATTGTCGAAATTGTAAGTAATTTCTGTTTTCAATAAATATGCAAATTGCATAAAAAAGGGAAGCATAACGTTTTAATGAATATGTATGTATTTCGACCACGATCACCACGTAAAAAACTTTTTATCCTATGTTTGCAATGCGAAACGGCTAGGCTAATAAATTTTTCTTTGGTTTCCGCAACGAATTCTGGCCGTGACAATACATACAATGCCGGCAATGAGTGGAATTATGGCGAACGGTTCGTGATTGACTGCCTTTCAATTATCGGAATACTAATTTATACATTTTATGGACGGTAAATAAATGACAATGACAACGCAGTTAATGCATTTAATGATTAAATTTTGTATATCGACATTTCACTGTGGAGAAAATAATTGTACCGTGCTGTCGAAAGAAGAAAATGAGCGTACTCGAATTCCCGTTTCAACGAAATATTAATCGTTTTAACTGGATAAAATGAATGATACGAATTAATATGCAATATCACTTCGGAGAATCACCTTTGTAGCAATTATAATTACTAATCGACCAATTGATAATCATTAATCTTATAAAAGTATAAATAACTCCAAACTAAATTTATACAAAATATCGCAATGAAATTTCGTCGGAGAGATAAAAAATAACAATAGCAGTTTAAAATATTTGTACAAAGAATATAAATATTTTCTCATGTAATAAAATATAACGGTATGTTATTAGGATTTAGTAACACTATTGTTTGCTAACATTAGATCAAATTAATTATACGAATTAATATGCAATATCACTTCGGAGAATCTCCTTTGTAGCAATTATAATTACTAATCGACCAATTGATAATCATTAATCTTATAAAAGTATAAATAACTCCAAACTAAATTTATACAAAATATC
The DNA here is from genome assembly GCA_028455805.1 of Lasioglossum figueresi. NCBI lineage: Eukaryota > Metazoa > Arthropoda > Insecta > Hymenoptera > Halictidae > Lasioglossum > Lasioglossum figueresi. The sequence continues at coordinate 4,211,684 of CM052196.1, read as the reverse complement.
GCAATGAAATTTCGTCGGAGAGATAAAAAATAACAATAGCAGTTTAAAATATTTGTACAAAGAATATAAATATTTTCTCATGTAATAAAATATAACGGTATGTTATTAGGATTTAGTAACACTATTGTTTGCTAACATTAGATCAAATTAATTATACGAATTAATGTGCAATATCGCTTCGAAGAATCACCTTTGTAGTAATTACAATTACTAATCGACCAATTGATCATTATTAATCTTATAAAAGTATAAATAACTCCAAACTAAATTTATACAAAATATCGTGATAAAATTTTGTTCGTGAGATAAACAATAACAATTGCAGTTTAAAACATTTGTACAAAGAATATAAATACATAGGATTTAGTAACACCGTTATCTGCTAACATTGGACAAAATGATTGATACGAATTAATATGTAATATCGTTCTTCGGAGAATCATCTTTACAACAATTGCAATTACTAATCGACCAAAATTGATAATCATTAATCTTATAAAAGTCTAAATAACTCCAAACTAAATTTATACAAAATATCGCAATAAAATTTTGTTCGAAGTTAAACAATAACAATTGCAGTATAAAGTATTTGTACAAAGAATATAAATATATTCTCATGTAATAAACGATAGTGGTATGTCAATAGGATTTAGTAACACTGTTATCTGCTAACATTGGTGACTAGAATTCATTAATATTTTCCAGATCTCGAACGAGAGGTCGGATCGACAAGATTCCCGTTAATAATTTACCGGGATCCCAAGTCATTACAAACTTGTCGCATGAATATTGTAATTCCATATGTCTAGCAAACTGTCACGGGACTAATTCGATCGTTAAATAATAATTTTGTCCCGTTTCATAGCATGCTGAAACATTGATGATGCCTGGAAACCTTGGACCGCTGTTGGATCGATTACTGCATCGAATAAAGGGACTTCTTGTTCTGCATCATGGAGAAAGCGGTGGTGAACAAATAAGTCTAGGTTAGGTTGCAAGTAATTATTAGTAGACTCTAGACGGGTATCATCCGTAAGCTATCTCGTTGGGTATAAAATTATCAGAATCATGATACTCCTATTTCCCTAACTATAAAACGAAAGACCATTATGAACAAAGAAGCTGCAAAAATTATAAGAAATGCAACATCATGTTTTAAGAGAACGGTTGAGCTGCGACCCATGGTTTCTTTCACAAAGTTGGCTCTTATAACCAGTAGAACGCGATTAAACAAAAAAATGTTGTTTCTTTGTATCTCGATTTTCAAGGTCAAGATCAATTTTGCGGGGAGTTTTTTATATCAATTCCCACTAAATCGTAGATGTAGAATCACGCTGTGGTGGCCGTGACATATAATTTTGTGACGCCCTGTATATAAATTAGCACAACTCTGTATTCGAAGCGTAAGAGGATACTTCAGTAGTTTTCTGTGAAAAAACGGTAACTCTCTCTATACATACAACTACTTACTTTCCTTTTCGAGATTCGTGACCGGAACAGAGAGTGATTAACGATTATTAATAGTAGGTACATTATACTAGCATAACGGAAAACCCTGTTAGCATCCGACAATGATCGATTCGGCCCACTTTATGACGAAGAACGCGACTGGCTCTCATCAAAATTCTGTTAGTCCACCTAGTCCACACGTTCGAGAAATTACACTGGCACGACCCATTTGCTAATTTTCCCTCTCGTTAACCAATTACGTCGCGGCCGGTCCCTCGGTCTAAAATATATTTTTCGGCAGTGATTAACCACTGTCAGGCGGTTAGGGGAGATTCAAAAAGGGGAAAGCTAATAATTATCGGAGCCACGGCCGCGCGAATGAAAAATTCGCTTAATGTCACCGGAATTTTCATAAATTATTCGAAAGTTTAAAGGCGAGTGGATACGTAACCGTGGCCACCGAGTCATTTCGGTAATAGCACTGCAGTCTGATGAACAGCGCCCTGAACAAAAAATTTGAACTTCCGGGCTGCGAGCCAACAGCTACCCGTCCGATAAGGTTTCGCTCTCGCAACGAAAACCTTTTCCTTTCTGCCATTATGATTCTCCGCGAAATTTCCTTTGCACGTTCCGGGCGGTGCTTCTCCTTTTCGTCTCTGAATATCACTTCCTCTTCACGTGAACTTATCACACAATAAGAGAATTCTCTCTGTGTGTAAGACACTTTATGCAATCGTCGCTCCCTTTGTCAGAAAACGATGATTCCCTAGCAAACAGAGCGATATCAAGTTACACGGTTGGTTATTTAAGTTTCTTGTCGCGCGTTTCAGTACAGTAAATCGTTTATTTTTTGTAGGCTTCTATTGTTTTCAGTACATCTAGGGTAACTGTACCGATTACTGCGGTATCATGCTTCAACAACAAATAATAATCAACCAAATACAAATAATCCATTTACTTTGTTATGCCACACTATTCATATTGATATCAACTTTGCATTTATCGCTTATAAAAATTTCCAAAAAATTCTAGAATATAAAATTCCACAGAATTTAATACGATTTTTATTTATTCTTTCCCACGTTCTTGAAATTTGTCTGGAAAATTAAAAATGGCATAAACATCCGCAGTATAGTATTTACGTTAACTGTGACGAAATTTTTGTTAAATTTGTCAAAATTATCTAGTTAACAGTTAGTAGATGAATAATTATATCTAGTTAACAGATGAATCACTTCCTTATAATCATAAAAAGTGGAAGAATAAATTTCTGTTTTACTACAGAAGGATAAAATTTCAAAAATTTCATTGGTACGGATTTAAGTAATGATAGTACTTCTGCACCCTTATCTTGCCCTTATCACCTTGTATCCTTCTAACACCCATTCTTTGTATTTAATTCAATTAAATGAATTCTAGTTTCAATTTTAATAAGTTTCAGTTATAAATGAAATTGAATGGAAATAACCTTTAACAGATCCACGTATTAGATATTAATGAATCAAATTCCATACGAGAGAATCAATTGTAATTAAATCAAGTTTATTTTCCTCGACAACGAGAATACAATCTCGTTGAATTGTACAAATTTGTTCAGAGAAACATATTTATTCTCACGTATTTTAATCTCATTGTAATAGCTACATTTATCCTATACCTACAGTGAATCACTGTAATATTCGGTTGCTGACTCATTAAGGGGTGTTTTCTGCATTTCCCTGCAAGTTTTACCTTGAATGACCTTGAGTCATATGTCATTGAACTCATCTTAAAACTTACCATTGGATAAAAAGTGGATAAAAAGACATATAATTCCATTTAAAAAAAGAAAGTTGATCTTCACTTCACCTTGGAGGTTCTTGGTACTGAACAACTTTCATGTGAAACATTTTTGCGTATAATCAGTATTTTTGGAAATATTCGTCTGTAGCGCTTTATAATTGCCACCCTTTTTGTTTCGGTAAGTATTTTTCCTCTATTTATCCAGTTCGTTCAATCTCTTAACTATTTAACGCTTCTTAATCTATTTACGAACATTAGTGATAAGCCTTAATTTATTCCCTATTTTCTTAGTCTATTTCGCGCTTCCTAGTCTAAATCCTATCCTATCTTAAGCCTATTCCACTCACTCTAACCTACGGCTACCCTTAATTCGATCCTACAAATTATTCTGAATTCTACAGCGCCTTTCACTGGTATTTCAAACACCCCTTTATAATTTTCTATAAACAAAAGGGGCAGTTTTCCAACCCGTCCGATCGAGCTGATATTTTAACGAGTCGTTGCTGCGCGATTTTAAATCCCGCTACTTTTCGAAATTCACAGAAATTTTCCCTTTTGCTCTTAGCCCCTCGAAAGCCCTAAAATCGCGTTCAGGAAGTCGAGAATTCGGTGCCCATAGATTTTCAGCCCGATCGGATGAAAAATTGTTATAATTGCCAGTCTGTATGTAAATATTTTGTTCAGCGGTGTATAATATTGTCACGGAGTGTATAACGATCATGCAATAGCTGTCCTAACACAGAGGTCCCACCATAAAAGCTAAATCCTGTTCTCGAGTCAAGAAAGTTAATGGAGTTCGAAGAGACGCGTCGCGACCGCGCGTGGATGAGAGCAATAAAGACATCGAGATTAGACGTGAATAAGAAGTTCCGCGGCGGTGGAAAGAAGTTTCTCTCCGCGACTTTATCCGCGAAGTAATCGCTTAAATTCAAACTGCGCTTTCACAGCGGCGGGTTTTATAACGCGCAGCTGGTTGATTGTCTGCCGTCGTCGCCGCGGCGCTCGCAGCTTCTTCCTCTGGCATTCGAGCACCGCGCGCCGCGAAAGAATACGGTCACGGCCCGCACTTCATAATGCAAAGTGACGTACATATATAATCGATGAGTATCTCCGGGATGCTCGTGGCTTTCGAGGTCAATTACAAGTCGTTCCTTAAGTTCCTGCCACCGATACGATCTTCCTCCTCATTTGCATGTTGGCCCCTTATTATCATATTTGATATTAGGTTCGCTATGCTGCCGCTGCCGCCGCCGAAGCTGTTTCATCTCCCGTCACCTTTGATTGTGCTTTACATTGTCCTTTGTTGGATCAGTGTTACTCTACTTGTTACGCCATGAATTCATTAACGCTTTGCAACCTGCGAAGCCATCGGCTTATTTCCTTTTCTCCGAGCTGTAGTTTCTCAACCTTGATTGACGTAGTACTTCCTTTCCAATGGGGGTTTTATTCGTGTCCCTTTCGAGAGTTTTAAGGACTGCGTCTCCTAGACAGACGACACTCGCGCGTGACTGCACACAGTCACCACAGTACACTCGCACACCGTTAGACCACGTATACGTACGCGAGGATTGCAAGGGTCCGGGATTCCACTCCTGATTTCTTAATAATGCAAAGACGGGGTTTCTTAGTAGTCAAAATCGCTAGATGAAACATCAATCTAGGGAGATATTTGCCTCAAAAGTCCTACATTTACGTTTACGACGCGTAATTCTCATTATTCGGCAGCATGTCGCGGAGCCGCAGGAAGCAATCGACTGGCGACAGTGCTGCCGCCTATCGTGGCCGTCGATATGCTGCCGAATAATGAGACTTACGCGTCGTAAACGTAAAAGTAGGACTTTCGAGGCAAACAGCCACCTGGATTGATCTTTCGTCAAGCGATTTTGAGTACTAAAAACCTCGTCCTTGCATTATTGATTAATCAGGCAAAGCAAATTTCTGTTATAAAAGTGGATGAAGACAGTCTGTCGTCCATTTTTGTGGCGACCGCGGTAGTGTAGCGTGTGTTTTTAACGAAGGCATAGTTTCGTACCAGATAATTAAGTATATCGTATGTAAATTAAGTATACTATAGTAATTATAATAGTATATTATAAAAGGATGATATATACGAGGTGTGATCAAAAAGTAAGGTGGTCAATACATTTTTACTCAGAATTCGATAATCTATCGATTCATGACACAGAAAGTATATCTTTCCATTTAAAAAACTCAAGGTGACCTTGAAATCTCCTCTATGCATTCACCCACGTAGAAAATGTTTGTGTCACAATATGTCCCCCTCTATACCGTGTAAGTTTTGTGCACAACATTTTTTCATATTATTACAAATAACGGCAACATTTAAAGTGGTCATAGTTAGCGCCAAACCCTATATGTTTGAATCTTATACAGAGTGTTTGCGAAATCTTTTGCAAGACCGAGATTCTACATGCAAAAATAAGTCGAAGAAAAGGAATAGCATTTTCTCGTTTGGCAGCTCGTTTTCGAGAAAATCGAGTTCGACGATGCAGCGAATACACGTGCTATTGCATATGCGAGAATCGTCTGACGCGTCTGACCATGATCAGCCAATTCTACTTTCTGCATATACGCGTACCTGGCGGCACTTTAAACTCGATTCTCTCGAAAACGAGCTGCCAAACGAAAAAATGTTATTCCATTTTCTTGGCTTATTTTTACATGTAGAATCGCCCCCTGCCCGGCTGTACTACGATTTCCGGCCCACCCTGTAGATAAAATAGGAAGTTGACAAAAATTAAATCGAAAAATAATGGAAAAAGCAGTAACAAAAATAAAAAACAAAGTGACGCGAAGTGCGCGAAAATATCTACATATGGAACTGAAAACTTAAGAAACAGAGAAAGAACGGAGAGTTTAAGAATTAAAAAGGAAGAGGAATTGAGAAAGACAACGGAGTTTGCATTGTACATGCAATTGTAAATTTATTTTGATTACGTCATTCGTGGCATCTGTCTTAGATCAAGGCTTTACTGTATTTTATTTCTGAGATCTTATTAAATTCAGATTTCATTGCGGGCAAGAATAAATACGTGAGTGCTCAGATAAAGACTATTTTATCGTAGACGAAACCAGAAACTTTAGCTAAACTACGAGGGCCATTCAATAAGTGACGAGACAAACTGATGTAGCTCCTAAACGGTTTCATGAACCAACACGAAACTTTCTATATTTCAAGTTGGCATTCTTGTAACGACTTCTGATCAGCTGTTTGACAAGATTTTGTAAACCTAACCTACAATTCAGTCAGTTCAAACTGTCAAGTCCGATTGAGAATTGCACAACGACGTGAACATTGCAGAACGTGATTGCAGAACAACGTGCTGTGATTAGATTTTTAGCCGCAGAAGGTGTCAATGGTAGTGAGATCCATGCAAGGATGTTAAAAGTGTACGGGAATAAGTGTTTAAACCGTTCGAACATTTACGAGTGGGTAGAACAGTTTAAAAATTGCCGCGAAAGTGTCGATGATGCGCAGCGAAGTGGTCGAAGTTTCAACTTCCTCCCGTGAATTTCGCAATTACGCGATGCATTCGAAAACTGGGCTGGGAGATTCTTTCACACCCTCCTTATAGTCCAGATCTTGCCCCTTCAGATTCTCACATGATTGGTCCCGTTAAGGAGGCTCTACGTGACAAAAAATTCGGCTCCAACGAAGAAGTCTAGATTCAGGTGCGAAAGTGGCTCCGACAGCAACCGAAAGAATTTTACACTAGGGGCATAAGAAAATTAGAGGAACGATGGGACAAATGTATAAGTGTTTGGGGGGGGGGGGATTACGTTGAAAAGTAGCCAATATATTTTATTTATTGAATAAACAGTTTTTGAGCTATATCAATTTGTCTCGTTACTTATCGAATGGCCCTCGTACATATCCATTTTCGTGTTTGTTCAGGTAGAAACAATATTCTCTACATTATTGTTTAAAATCGACAATTAAATGGTGAGATCTTATCGAATCCTAGTGCTATTGGAAATAAAAACGATCAACAAATGAGACGTCTGAATATACGAACAAAGACTGGTTTAGCATACACGAGAAGACACGGCGAACAGAGTAAAAGGCAGCAACAAAACCGTATTTTCGATGACGTTCGTTTCTCGGAAGATACCCTTTCGAGTCGATTGTCAAACGGTTTGAACTTTTGTTGCTGTTTTTAGGTCAGCCATGACATCCTCGCAATACACTGTTCGTAGGTAGTTCTTTGTAAAGGCGAAGCACTAACATTCGTGGCTCTTTGGTTAGTAGTTGTTTGTGGAAATCAGCAATGTTCACGTTGGCCTCAGTACGCTGCCATTTAGTCCAACAGTTCGGATCTGGTGAGCAATACTAATGCATGGGTATCCCATCCATTGAAGTTTTCTGGCAACACGTAGCCGCGCTGAGTTTTCAAATAGCACCCGTCACGAACGAGAGGCAATATCCAGTTATCTGGTTGCGATATTTTGTAAAAAATACTACTCCGTTCAGGCAGTTACCGAACATGAATGTTTACCAAAAGAAAAAAACCATGGAATTCAGTTCGCTGGTTGGCAACGCTATTGATTTGTTTTTATATTTGCGCGTTCACGAAATCAGACCTGTTGAATGGCTTACATACTGCCGCTGTTTTCGAAAAGTTAGATAAATTTTAGAAAAAGAAAATAGGTATTAGTAGAAGAACACTCAGAAGGATTTAGAATTATGTTTTAAATATAGTAATTAATAGGTTTTTATTTTAATAACAGTAATTAGCTGAAATAAAATTGCTGTACACGCAAATACGTATAATTAAGTGAAACAAGGAATTTATAAAATATGAGATTAGAAAAAGTTTTATTCATTGAACAATTACTTTAATATTAACGCAGGATTAGCTTGTGTCCAAATTTTTGAACGATAGCGTATGTTATATACATAGTATATAGTATATAGTATATATATATATATACTCATACATACCTGTATGAGTATCCACACTATAAAATGAGAGATCTACAATATTGTAGAGCATAATGAAATTATATAATAAATTATAATTATTTATTTATATATATATATATATATGTATAATTCCATAATAATATTCTTATTTAGTGTGAAAATCTTATAATAAAATATAATACATCGTTTAATAAGTACAATAATGTAGAAAATTTTAAACTTATATTTTTTATCAGAAAGTACATAGCGGGTGATTCTGTTTGCAAAAAGAAATCGAATAACACTTTTTTCGGTTAACGTTTCGTTTTCGAGAAAATGAAATTCTGCGGTTACGCGTGCTATTGAATATTGTTCGGCTGACTCGTCTGCCATGACCAACCAATTCTACTTCTCCTGAAAGCTAGGACGCGCAAACTCGGTTTTTTCAAAACGAAAGCGCCAACCGAAAAAATGTTATTCGTTCTATTTTACTTACTTTTTCAAGTAGAATCACCTCATGCTCGCTTCTACCACTCTGAGATCCTCCGTAGGTAAAATATTTGTTTTCATAATGTGTGCAAATATTGATACAACATGAAAATGTGACAGCTTTAAAATATATTGTATGACAAGAAGAAGTGCCTCGTCTTTTTACACAATAAGCAACATGATGCTTAAATCTGCACTACTACAGTAATTTTTCGATCGGTGTCCAACAGCCGTGTTCTGCACGGACGGCGATGGTGTAGAGACACTATTTTTTAATGACTGCGTCTACGGCGCCGAGAACTTCAAACGGGAGCCCGAACATAGAGAAGGACAGAATGAAATACGGATCGCGATTTAAAGGACCGCGAGTTCTTACAATACAATGGCAATGATAGAATTGTTTATTTTTCATTATTTTTTTATGGAACTTTGACTAAGTTATTTCTGGCATTTTTCTGATTAAAACAAGATCAAACACGATATATTTTCAACTTTATTTAAAGCAACGAAGAACGCTGTCCTTCGCTACGTTCGGCTCGGCCTTTGAAGCTCAAAAAATAGTTACCCGTCTACGATAAATGCGACCGAATCTCCCCGAGGCTGTTGCGTTTATGCGGACATTACTGTATCTTTACGATGAAAGTGTAGTAGCTTAATCGATGGAATTTAGAGTTCATCGCGTCCTGCAAAACTGGATTTTGCAATGTCCGAATCTGTAATAATCTTGGCGATTGTCCGCGTCTCTTTCTTTCCCATACGCATTCTTCCTTGCGCCCAAAACTTTCATCGTAGATCAAACTACTAAATACAGTTGAAATTATATCGCGTTTGGTCTTGTTTTAATTTTTTAAAAATGCCAGAAATAAGTTAGTGAAAGTCCTATAAAGAAATCATGAAAAATAAAGAAGTTTTGTAATTCGATTAGTAGTGGTTCACATCGATATACCCGAGCCGAGATCAATCGTCGTTGCCCTGCGGCGTTGGCCGGCAGTGGAGTGGGTAGGCGCTGGACAAATTCTGGGTAGAAGGTCGCTGAAAAATATCGCGACTTTACTGTGGTACGTTTACCGTGGAAAACAGAAAAATCGAAGTGAAAGCTGCCGAGTGCAAAACTGCCAGTCTCGAAGCGAGTTAGAAATCAGAACGACGACGCAGAGGACATTGTAGCGCAGCTGGCACTGAAGCACAGAGCTTGATCTACGACCAACCAGAAACGGGAGGATGCACGGTTAGAGTCACCGATAAAAGAAGCCGGAAACGCGCGCAGTCCTGGCCGAGGCGCAGCTATGAAAACGTTGGAATAAAACGTGGGAGAGGATGGTGCCCGCGTAGCCATCTTCGAGGAATGTCAAGGGGAGATGACATACTCGTACTATCCGCTATACAGGGTGGAGTTCGCTTTTACAACCCAGAACGTGCCGATACAACCGGGCGCAAAAAATATTATTCCCAATGAAATCCTAAGAAAAAATGTAACTGATACACTCGACGACCTATTCGACCTTCGAAGACTCGTCTTTTCGGAAACGAAAAGATTTTAGTTCTTTTTATGCAGTGTGTCGTGTCGTGTGTAGGTTGATGCGTCACCAATTGTGTTCCACGCTGTATAGAATTGGAGATGTCAGCGAAAGAGGAGATGGCAGTTCTTTCGAGATGCGATTGCAAGGTGGTCTGGGTCACGTTTGATCGATCGTATAATGCAACTACGGTATAAACACTTTTCAGGGCGATACGATTACACGATAGTGCAGGATCTTCCAGGATGTAAAACTGCACAGATGACAGATAAATCGTTCGCGGTTTATTTGTGGATCACAGAGATGGCCGCGTCGATTTCATGCTTACTCGGAGTTCACAGTCGGCTTTACCCCGGTTGATGCACAATTAACGACAGCGTGGGAATACTTCTTTTTATTCGAGTCTCTTGGATTATTGGGTAGGGGAGACCGGGGCTAAAAGTTCCCGGGGCAAGTTGTTCCGACCATTATAGAAAAGGAGAAGAACGCGCGATACGTTTTCAGTTGATTTTGTTATGAAACGGGGTAAAGACACTCTGTCGTTCATTTTTGTGGCGTCCGTGGTAGCGTAGCGTGTGCTTTTAGCGAAGACTTAGTTAAGTATCAGGCAAGTAGATATTATTCGACCTTTTTGGGCTATTTCGATTATTCAATATCGATGTCACTGATTATTTTGCCCTTATGGATCAAATGATATTTAAAAATATGTTGTAATAAGTTTTATTAGATATTTTATATGTCATATGTAGACTGCGGATCTTTATGCATTTGTGGCTTCTAAAAATGTTCAAAAAATTCTAGAATATAAAATTTCACAGAATTTAATACGATTTTTACTTATTTCAGATCTACAAAGGCTACTACCACTGAATATAAGATTTCATTTGTTCCCACTTTCTTGAAATTTGCCTGAAAAAATTAAAAATTTCATAAACATCCGCAGTCTATTCATATGTGTCAATTGGGGCAAGGTGTTACTGTGACTGAGGGGACATTGTTCCGTAACAACTTGTCCCACCGCAATTGTATTCATATGCATATGGTATGTATTGTATAATTCTTGTTGTGTTCACATGATTTTCTGTCACATGACTTTGTCCAGATTTATTAAAGAACTAAAAGACGGGCGAAATGCTACAATAGGACACAGAAGAAAAAGGGGATCGTCTTCAACGAGCATGAAGAAAAGTTTATTTTTATATGGACGAAATATTGCATTTTCTTTTCGGCGTGGATGAATCCAATAGAGTAATATTGAAGTTAGAAAAACAACTACTAAAACGTGCGAACTCGGGGATTTTCGGCATTTTGTTTTCTCTCGATTACGTACAAGTGAAAAAGTATCAGCGAAAACTCGTATCGAGTGAGTTCGAGCGGTATCAATCAATCACTGTATTTTTTATTTCACTCTTGCCATGCGGAATCTTTGCGTGAAAGGTATAATTACTTTATTCGATTTAGTTTCTACAAAACTAAATACGAAAACAGGAATTTGCATAGAGATCGGCTGTACAATCGTTAGACACCGAAAATGATTAGTTGTAACTTGAAATGAGTAGTTGTAATTTAAAATAGTTTACACATTAGAAGTATTTAAGAATACTGTTATATTATTTTCAACCCACTAAACATATTACGAAACAAAAATGAATTTCCATTTCACTCCAGTTTGTTGCAATTCAGGTAGAAAATTTTTATTTTGCACAAAGATCCGCTGTCTAACTATGCTGTCACTATGCGATTCTTATTCAGTTTTTCGCGCTGATTCCGAATCTGCCCTTAATATTTGTCCTACGCGCACAGTTTATGAGAAACATGACTTTGAAAAAAAACCTATTTTTCAACTTTAAACAAATATTGCGATGTTATCGTATAAGATATTGAATTGTTCTTTACGGCAAAAGATTCTGTAGACTTTCCCGAATAGAGTGAAATCCAATACTAATACATTATGATTGTTTAAACATGTTTATACAATGATTAAAGACGGAGAGACGTCACTTTTGCACCCATTTTTGAGGATATTTTTCAATTTATTTTCGACAGAGCAGACTTTCATCTTGAGAAACCACCGTTTCAAATTTCCCACGTCGATGTTAAACGTACATTATAGCAACATGTTGAAATATCCCGAGTCCAATCCATTTCAACATAATCTCGAAAACTTTCCCAACAGCTGTACCCATTTTACGAAATATTCAACGTTACTCTTTCATCCAGACATCACACGGCGTGGGTTAGTGAAATTTTAAAGCAGTTGAATATTTCATGGAGCTTCCAGAGTAGTTAGAACTTCGAAATCTGACAGGGAACAGGGAATAAATAGATTTTGTCGTAGAATAGTCGAGTAAATCGAATTTAGAACATTTTCGAAAGTGTCCTGATTCGATGGCACGTGGAATGTTACGAGACTTTCGTAGAACTTCGCCATTTTTCGGAATTCAGAGCGTTCTAGGAGCTTGTTGAATCATTCTTGTCAAATTTCATACACCTACGTTTAAAAAATTCAAACTACCGTCGATTTTTGTACTAGCAACAAATGATCTTGGAACAGTCTGTAATTTCATGGAAATAAAAGTTGTCTGCATCAATTGCAGACATTTGTAAACATTTATTTATTTTTTCAATAATTTTACTGAATTGAAAATGGTACAATAACATTTTTAAATTCTTTAAATGTTCTCACTGCCTTGCACTTGATCCATTCATTTTTTGCATTTATGGTAAAAATGAGTAGGTGAAACACAAAATAGATGAAGCCTCAGATAAATTTAATATAATTTGCACATTGTTTACGACCTATTAAATTTATCAAAAGTTGAAATCATTAAGATGAAATCAACTTTCATGGAATTCCCTTTATCTGTAATTGATGCATAGAATTTTTATTTTAGGTGAAACATCGTAAAATAAATTTTAAAATCCGAATCAATTTATTCATAAAGGTACAAGAGCGCTACTAGTACATAAAATGTATGTAATATTATAAAGTAATTGTTATAAACAACATCAATTCATAAACAATTCAACACTGTAATGATTTTTTGGTCTCAAAAATAAAGAGAACCTGTTTTTCAAGCATATACGAGATTAAAAGCGGAACGCTGAAAGAGATAAAAGTTACCCTAACGATCGAGTTCCAGAAGCGTTTCCGGGATTAGAAGAAGAGCTCGCATAAGTGTGTACTACCTAATCGAGACTATTTCGAAGGAGATAACATTCGTGTAGACGAATAACTAAAATTATTTTCAAAAACTGAAAATTCCCATTATTTTTTCAACAAACCTCGTATATTCTGAAATCTTTTTAATCTCTCTACTGTTGCAAGTTATAACTATTCATTTTCATCGCAATCACATAAAATAAGCTAGCAATAAATATTAGTATAGAAGATTTAGCAGTTAGTAATTACCTTGCGTCAATTCGGTCTCCAACGAATAAAATCGACGACGGGAAAAGTAATAGTAGGAAGGCAACTAATCAAAATAGTAAACGTGTTCGTCAATCGTCAAACTTATCTCAATAAGTTGAAACAAATACAGTAGAACCTCGATTAGTTAGATCCCGATTATAAACAAATATAAAGGGAAATAAATTAAAAAAAAAAAAAAAATTTATTTTAGAATATAATGTACATTTCAAGCCGGGTAATCATGGTCATATTGTATAGTATATTCTTAAACCTTTTTGATCTCTCTACTGTTGCAAGTTAGAACTATTCATTTTCATCGCAATCACATAAAATAAGCTAGCAATAAATATTAGTATAGAAGATTTAGCAGTTAGTAATTACCTTGCGTCAAGTCCGTTTCCAACGAATAAAATCGACGACGGGAAAAATAAAAGTAGGAAGGCAACTAATCAAAATAGTAAACGTGTTCGTCAATCGTCAAACTTATCTTAATAAGTTGAAACTAATACAGTAGAACCTCGATTAACTAGATCCCGATTATAAACAAATATGAAGGGAAATAAATTTTCGAAAATAAAACATTTATTTTAGAACATAATGTACATTTCACACACACACACACACACAAGCCGGGTATTCGTCGTCATATTGTGTAGTATATTCTTGAACATTATTGATCTCTCTACTGTTGCAAGTTGCAACTATTCATTTTTTCGCAATCACATAAAATAAGCTAGTAATAAATATTAGTATAGAAGATTTAGCAGTTATAAATTACCTTGCGTCAATTCCGTCTCCAACGAATAAAAGCGACGACGGGAAAAGTAAAAGTAGGAAGGCAACTAATCAAAATGGTAGACGTGTTTGTCAATCGTCGGACAGCTATAGTGTTCGCAGTCGATAGAGTAATATCTGCGAGTTCCGGGTAAGAGTTCCGATCGTTCATCCGGAATATCTCGTCTTCTTGCATCACCGCCTTGAACCAACCGAGCGGTTGAATAATGTTTATACGACACTGATTGCCCATAGAGATATTCCCGGATAGACCAACTTTTTGATGCATTACACGGCGGAACTTTTGAATTTAAACGCGCTGCACGCGTTCACAATTCATTAACTCTATCGCGAACATTATCCGAAACGAATCGAGTACTATGTCGTTACGTATTATCTCGAGAAACTAAACGAAACCACATTAGATCACGAGAAATATCTTTTATGGTAGAGAAACAATAAATATAAACTTTCTTCTTCGAAGATATGATGAACGACAAAGAATTTCTATCCACTGTAACCGTGAAATAAAATTATTCCTCTTCGTATCGTTAGACTGCGGATCTTTATGCATTTATGAAGAAATTAGTTGGGTGAAATATAAAACAGTAATACATTGGTGGAATTAATTCTGGCCGCTTTGAATAAAAATATTCTTTATTTCATATTTCTGCAGAAAATGTGTATTCTGCTATGCTGAATTCATACCGTAATATTTTTATTGTAATCTATAATGTTGATACTTAATACTTCCACATGATTTGGTTTGCAAATGTTTTGAAATTTTAACTGTGTTGTTATTTTTGTTTTTGCGTGGATTCATTGTAACAACCAGTCAAGAAGGCCTTGGCTTTCTTTACAACAAGTTTCATAATTGTTTTTGTCATGCATCGTGTTTTCTAAAGTGAGGACCTTAGTAAAATTTTTAAAGGTGTGAACAACGACTAAAATGGCTTCGAATACCTCGAAACGTGTTAAAATTGTAATTTTTATTGTACATTGAAAGTATGGCTGTAAATGGTTTTTATATAAGCGATGCCCTAATATTGGAAAACAATGATTAGAATATAAAATATAAATGATTATATATTAAATAATTCGAATAATTGCGAAATTTATGTAAAAATTTTAAAGTGTCCGGAATTAATTCCACTGGTGTAGATTAGAAAAATTCAAAAAAATATTGTAATGTTGTTCTTAACGTAACGAAGTCATTAAGGGATGAAATCACTTTTTATTTTATTCCTGCTTCCCACAATCGATACAGAATATTTTTATTTTCAATAAAGATCCGTAATCCAGTACGGGAATTCTTAAATTCTTCTGAAATTTTTATTGTTTCATGCTTTTGTCACAAGTCGGTGCACAAAATTTGCTGACAAATTACGACTCACAGATAGTCGGTTGAACGTTCATCGATTGCTTTGTAAAACGTAACTGAACGTCGACGAGTAAATAATATTGTAACGGTCAAATGGAAAAATATTAACGACAGCATCACGTATTCCCCTCTTTTCTTCTATCGCGTGTTTAATATGACACGGTTACTTTACCGTTGTTCTTCCGTCTTTGTGCACACGTCCCCACAAAAGTTAGCAGCTTTTCCTGAATGTAAGATGTCTAAGTGGTTTCCGCAAGAGGCCCTATAAAAGGCCTTTTCTTTTAACCCAGACACACCGACCGCGTTTTCTGTCTTACCGAGCCGATGAAGGGGGTATTAATGGAACGAGGGGTTGGTTTCTATCAGGCGCAAGCATTCCTTGGCGCACTAGTAAATCATAATGCGATTCTGAAAGGGCGGTTCGCTTCTCAATGCAGGATATTCGGAGACAAAAGGGACCTAAGAGCACGAGAAAAATCACTTCTTCCCTTTATCTCTCCTGATCTATTCTCTCGGCTCGAAGATGGCCTTTGGTGTCCATACGTGTCGCAATTCGAAAATTTATTTTTCTTGCCCACGACGATGCTGTACAATTGTCAATTTTTTTTGACAAATTTTAAGAAAGCGGTACTAAATAAAATTTTATTTTCATCGGTAACAGCGTTTGTAGATACAAAATAAATAATAATCGTACTAAATTGTGTTGAATTTAATACTCGTCACGTCCGGTGGTTCAGCCACTAATAATAATTAATAAATTCAATCATGTATAACACATATATTCTGAATTTCTTTTTATATTTGCTCTACTAATGTCGCACGGGAAATAAAACATTAAATATTATAATTAAAAATTAATATTGAATTATCGTATATTATACCACAATGCTAGCGATAGAATCAAGGAAAATCTATAAGATATATTTCGCAGTAGACTACATGGGATTGCTAACCCATATGATTTTTTTCAAAACTCAATCTCAAATTGAATTTTAAACTTCATTGAACAAATTGAGAACACAGCGAGATCTATTTGATTAAACAAATGAAATAATTCGAAATATAATATACGAGCGACTAATCAAACGAAACATCGGTTAAAACCAATTCATCGCTGAAGAATGTAAAAGATAGTCCACTAGAAACTAGAATAAACAGTACGTAGAAGAAATGGACAAAGAATCGATGAACAATAGATTGGTAACTAACTACCAAGGAGGATGAGTAGAACCACGTAATCCAGCCAAGAGAATGATAAAACGAATCGAAAATTCTACATGCGGTCAAAATGCAGACGACGAATTAAAAAGAAAAGCGATTACGAAGAACTGACAAAGATGCACCCACCCTATAAAGATTAAGCTTAGAACAATGGATTGATCGATCTGTAAAAGGGACGACTCCTCGTAAGGAGAGTCAGTTTTTCTGTTTTTAGTTCAGACACACTGTCGCTCAGTCGCCATCCGAAATCTTTACGATATTCTGTATAGTTCGAGTCAAGTCAGTCATTCATTGTCAGTTTGTTTTTTTTTGGTTTAAAGTGGAGTTAAGTTTAATCTAAAGCGTGTACACCCGCTTGAATCTCTTCAATATCATCACAACAACATCCTTAACGAAAGCGAACCAATTTTACGGTAAATATTAACAATTTATAATAAGATTCCAATAACTCTATGTATCCGAAATTTACCTGACTTCGATTTCAACAAATCCAAATCCACAAATAAAGCAAATTAGTTGTAAGAAATCCTCAATTACCCAAACCGTTATATCCTCCATCTAAATCTTTCAATTAATACTACTTCTAAAAACGTCCATCTTAGGACGTAACATGCTCCAGCAATTTTTGAAAATTTTTATAAGCTATAAATTCAGAATGATCCGCAGTCTACCTATAACATTCACTCAATCAGCTTTAACAAAAGTCGATAAAATCACAGCAATTATGAAACAGAAACTGAGAAGTCATGATTTGTGACATTAATTACTGGGGATTTTCATGCAAAATAAAAATTGCTTACCAAAATTGCGACAAGCTGGAGCGAAATAGACACTAATTTCCTTCAAATAATTTTTGCACCATGAACATTTTGTGAATGCTAATGAATTGCATTAAGCAAACTTGGTTCACGTTGGAAAAAATAAATTTGTCAGATACGAATAATGTTGCATACCAAGAATACCGAAACCAGATGAAGCCCGGAAAAATTAAGAAATGATTAAGAAATGAAGTACGAGTATTCAGAAGAATGTTAAGAATTTATTGAGTGTAACATTTTTGAAATTTATAAACACATTTTAAAATAAACCCTCAGAAAAAATTGTATAAAAGATCTTAGGGAAATGTTTCACCCACAGTCAAGCCTTTATATTAATAAATTATGTATCATTCATACTGTTTCAAGGGAACGTGTGTTACAACACGAATAGAAAAAGCAGAACATGGAAAATCCTCTCCTTGTGAAACGTATAAGAGTTAAAAATAACGCTTTTTTAATGAAATTTTTCTCGAAGGTTTTTATGTAAGGTCCTTATGTAAAAATATTAAAGAGCTAAATTTGCAAATATAAAAAGTGCAATACACAATAGTAAAGTTTGTATGAATATATTGTCTTCGAACAAACAGGATTGAAAAAAACATTGTAAATGGACTTTAAATGGAATTTGAACGACGATAACTTAACAAGGAACATACTGAAATGTTTAAGCAATTTCGAATGAAGAAGTTAGTTGTAGTAAAAACTTATTGTTAGTAGGGTAAACGTAGAAGAGACGTCACATTTGTTATATCTTCTGAATGGAAAGGCATTATAAACTTTGACACAATGTAAGTTAAGTAAGATAAGGGACAAATTTTGGACAAAGAGATGTAGGTTTCCCTCCTGTCGAGGGTTGGAACCACTATTTAGATACACATATCACGCACAAGTCCCCTCTTCGTCCTCGTCTTCGCCTTTGATACGTGCACGTGAACACAATCTTGACATTTCAAACACCTAATCCATCCTTCTGTGGATTTAGGTAACAAATGGCTTCAAGAGATACATTCAGCGACGACGTAGTCTTTGTTCCTTTCCCGATGGACATTTTTCTTTCTTTTCTTCTCAACGACCCTCTTGTCCAGTTTTCTATCGCAAAAGCTACATACACACACACACACACACACGCCACATATCGTTTTCTCTAAAATTACCAAAATCTTCTGGACGGAAGATTTACCCTAAATGGAATGTCGCTGATTTAACACATCTGCCATTTATGACTGACATAATTTTCTACCGAACTTAAAAATATATTTTTACTACAATCTATTAAATAATCGAAATATTATTAGAATCTACGAGGTGCGAGGATGTTACAAAAATCATTCTTATAATTTTTGACTTTTCTATTCATGTACTATTCAATAAGTTGCTTTGATTTCGTGTGACCTTTATCAACATTGTTACAGCACTGAACGTGTTAACAGTAATAAAAACTAATTCATTTAATGAAATAAAAGTTGTAAAAATTGTTATGTATAATACCGAGTACTTTTCAACCTTCTTATATCACGTAGATCCTACCCAACATACACTAAACATATTAGATGAAAAATTTATTTTCAAGTCTGGACAAATAATTTTATCTGAATGACGTGATCGTTAACTTATAAAAAAAATTTTTTAAATAAGGTAGCACACAGTACTTCTAAATACAAAAGATAAGTGTTTATTTCGATCTTTATTACAGTAGAACCTCGATTATCCAAACCAGTGAATGAGAGATCTCGAGAAGACAGGCTCCGATGGCTAAAAAGAAATTAATGATTAGTCTAACAAATAAGTTTTGTTTACATTAACTGTATATGTGTAATTACTATGTATCGTATACATATAATGTACATACAGATATTTTGAGTAATATACGAGTATGTACGGGGTGTGATCAAAAAGTAAGGTGACTTTTTATTTTTATCAAAAAATATTTACTTATTCATCAATATTTATGTTGTCCCCTTCAAAGTAATCCTCCTCAGATATAATACACTTGTGCCAGCGGTTTTTCCAATCCTCGAAGAACTTCTGATAAGCACTTTTTGGTATAGTTTTGAGCTCTTCCAGCGATGAAGTCCTTATCTCCTCGATCGTTGCAAATCTTCGTCCTTTCATGGATCTCTTCAGTTTTTGGAACAGGAAAAAGTCGCAGGGAGCCAAATCCGGTAAATACGGTGGCCGAGGCATGATCGCGGTGTTGTTTCTGGCCAAAAAATTACTCGCAAGCGATGCTCATGCGACGTTTCTTTTAGTCAAAATTAAGCAGTTTCGGAACAAACTTCGCTGACACACGTCTCTTGCCCAAAACATCCGTTAAAATTTCTTGGCACGAACCAAACGAGATGCCGACGTCATCAGCAACTTCTCTAATGGTAATTCGACGATTCCCCAACGCTATTTTCTTCGCTTCTTCAACGTTTTCATCGGTTGTTGACGTGCTGGGGCGTCCAGGGCGAGCTTCTTCGTTAACATCTTCTCGGCCTTCTTGGAAGAGCTTGTACCACTTATAAACATTTTTTTTTTACTCAGAGTACACTCACCGTATGCCACCGTCAACATTTCAAGTGTTTTGGAGCACTTAATTCCATTTTTTACACAAAATTTGATGCAAATTCTTTGATCCATTCTTTTCGACAGCAGAAAATCGCCGAACACGCAAAACACTTCTAACCTTCATGCTTCTCACGAACAAACAAAAAATTCTATATAGCTGAAACTGTGAACATATGGTCGGGACGAGTGTACCAGCATAAGAAAAAAAAAGAAAACGAAAATCGACTGCAGGTATCCTGCGAAATTCAAAAAGTCACCTTACTTTTTGATCATACCTCGTAAATTCATCAAATCCGCAATCCGCTTATTAGTATTATCCTAATTGAAATAAGAACGAATGCAAATTAAAAGCGGTCCCTCGGACGGCCTATACTACTTGATGGTTAATCATGCTATCGCTTAGAGTACGAAACCGACCATCGCATGAGCAGTTTTTTTTAAATAAAGCTGGCAGAGGCTATTGGTCAAAAGCCGCGGATTACCGTGTGCATATGTATTTGTGTGCGAAACTGCAAGCGAGGCTCAAGTAGCACGACATAGATGGCATAAGCGAGTAGAGCTCACTGTCTTTCGTTAATAGCCACCTGCCAAAGAGGTTTTCTGTGCTTCAAAAGTCGGCTAGTGGAAGCACACGAAACGCGGAAATGTACACGACCCAACGTCACCGAGCACCTTTGTGCTACTCGTTTTGTAGTAAGCTACCTGAACGCAGCGTGCGTACCAACAGACCTACGAGGAAAAACTATTTGGTCGAGGCGGAAGTACTTTCCTCCGTGCCCGACGGAAATTCAACGAAAAATAATTAAACCACGCTGAGAATAAAAGTTTTCTAGTTTAACGATAATTATCGAATTTAGCAGCAACGAATAAAATATTGGAGAAACTATTTTGTTTCGGCACTTTGCACTCGACAGCCTTCACTTCGGTTTCTCTGTTTTTCCAGGTTTTGCACTACAAAATTCATCCCTTTGCCAATCAATTTCACCCTCCTGCAAATTAAATTCAAACTTCAGCAAATAAAATATTTGAGAGTAAATTTTTGTAAAGAAAAAATCAAATCAAATGTAAATGAATTGTTGAAAAATTCAAAATTTTATTTGTTGCAAAGATATACATGAAATACTTATAGGGTGTTACAGTATCATTCGGGTCTTTTCCGAGTTAGTTCACTGCAGATAATAAATTAATAAATGCTTTTCTTAAAGATTAAACTGAGTTCCAGTTTATTTCAAATTCCCGTTGAAACCAATAGAGTCGTTAGGAACAAAATTGTTAAACTTCAAAATCGAAAGAATGAAAGCTCCGATAGAAAAATTTGAAAATGTACAATAATGCGAAAGAAACGTTACTCAATTTTTGGATGGGTGAGTTGTGTCTCATTCTGTGGAATGCGTGGCGCGAAGACAAGAGTGCGCGACCGACCAAGAAGTACCTTGCGATAGCAAGCGAGGTCAAGCAACAAGTTCTTCCGCGTTTCGATATAGCATCAGGGCAACGCGGAAATGGCCGAAGTCGGCGAACGAATTCCCATTAGGTCCGTTTTCAAGTGGACACTTTGAAACAGAATCGCAGCTCCCCAGAGCATGAAAGTGCGGCGCGTTGATGCGTTAATGAAGTTGTTACTTCTGCTTCGTGTAACTAGTTTACCATGCATTGTGATTCCGCTGACACAGCCAATTATCGAGCGTTGCAATTATACCGAATCGATAATTTCAACCAACCACGGCTCACTGGCGCGTCCCGGAACGCAAAGTTCCGAGCATCCGACCAGAAACTTTCCGACAGTTTAGAAACCTAAGTTGACCTCTCACTTTCTAACAGTCGCGTCGACGCGAACTTTCGGGCCCCCGCCTTGCCCCGCGCCGCCGTCACGGGTCTAATTAAACCGAATTGATTGAAAGCCGCGCCGATTGCGTCTTTCGCCAAGCAATCACATCTTCCGATACATCCAACTCGATTACGTCCTAAACGCGCGTTTCATTTGTGAACCTGTCTGCCGTTTTGCCCCGTTTCGTATTTTTCCAGACGTCGAAATAATGCGAAGTTATTCGACGATGATGACACCGTCCAATGAGAATGTATTGGGATCGCCAGAAAGTACTTTCGGTAGTTTAAGGTGAAATAAAACCGAATTTCTTTATTCAAGCGATGAAAATACAATCAAATACAATCAAATACAATCGAATACAATCAAATACAATCAAATACAATCAAATACAATCAAATACAATCAAATACAATCAAATAATACAATCAAATACAATCAAATAATACAATAAAATACAATCAAATACAATCAAATACAATCAAATGCAATCAAATACAATCAAATACAATCAAATACAATCGTATAACGTATAACGTATAACGTATACCAACATTTAACGATTAATTATGATTTTGAGAGATTAATAAAGATAAATGTATGATACATTTATGATAGATATCGCAAAAATATTACACATATATTTAGCCACCATCGTTCATAGACAAGGGGTGGAAACAACTCTTAAAGTTTAGGCTGGGAGCCATATTTAGTCGAATATTTCACGGAAGAATGGAGCCAGAGGGGCGGTTTACATGGCGAAGTTGTTTTTTTTAAACAAGAAATTTAGCTGTATACTCTGATTTTAAATCTTTTCATTTGTCTGAAAAATACATTATAAAAATAACACTTTTTAGTTCATTTTTCCATCCAAATATTAACAATAAGGGCTTATTGCCCCAAACAAAATCGATAAAGAACGATAAAGAGAAACTTATGTAAAAGCAAAGTATAGCAAAATAAATCAACGATTGGTGTACGTAGGCAAATGAATATGATGAATGAAATCAAATTATTGTGTCGTTATTATTTTTAGAAGGTATAAGTAAATAAACAAGCACGTTAATGAAACATGTATTGTCATTATTAAAGATTAAAGATATATTCATTGATTGTTAGTTTACATGAAAAACAAGACTTTTAGTTCCATTCTATCCCGCATATAATATTTTTGTTTAAACTTCGGAAAATCCGATCACACCGCATTCATTTTTGATTATCTTCTTTCAGAAGGATTACAATGATAAAAATGTCTTTGCAATGCGTAATCAGTTGCCGAATGTAATCGAATAAAGTAGAATTTAGAATTTGAACCGGTTCAAATGTTAGTACAGCTACGCAAGCCACACTTTGACTAACAATCGGTGAAATTGATCATTGTAGGTCCAATAATGGACTAAGTTGGTTACACAGCGATTGTGCAGCCTGTTCTGACGTTATACCCAGTTCCTTCCTTCCTCTGAACCGGTATTCCGTGCGCCACCATTACCATTTATGGTGCCGGCATGAACCAAGTTGTCTAAACGTCGCACGCAACTCAAGACAACAGTCTTCGGTATTAGATAGTAACATTTGACTGCGCGTCACGGATACGTTCCGTTTACATTAACGACATTTCTACCAAGGTGAAATTAATTGGGATCGCAGGAGGAACACCTCGGTTACTCTCCCGAGAACAACCAGAGCTAACGAACGGTAATCTGCAAGAGTAAACAAGAGGTGTATCCACTACTTCCGTAGAATATCGTTGTTTCAACGCTGATAACTGCAAATACTGATTCTAGCCCGGCCGCCGCCGCTCCTATCAGCCAGAGATTATATTTCCACCGCTACACCACCAGGATTGTTTTTTACCGAGCTACGTGAGCCGAGATAAACATTGTATCGTGGCTTCCGCAAATGTACGAACGAACCGTTTTCATTAATTAAATTTAAATGCTTCAACGAGGCGTAATACTATTTTTTTTAATTCATTTTCCAAATGTATACAGTAAATCCTCGTTTACGTGGCTTCCGCAAACGTACGAACGAACCGTTTTCATTAGTAAAATTTAAATGTTTCAACGAGGCGTAATACAATTTTCGTTTTTATGTTTCAAATGTATACAGTAAATCCTCATTTACTGTCCGGAGTCGCCTGTGCGATCGTTGTCCAGTGTCTACCCACTCCAACGCGGCAGATGATTGATCTCGACTCGGGTACATCGGTGTGAACATCACTACATCGACACCATGAATCGAATGTTCGAACTTCTTAATTTTCATTATTTTTTATGGGGCTTGCATTAACTTATTTCTAGCATTTTTGTGATTAAAACAAGACCAAACACGATACAATTTCAATTGTATTTAGCGGTTTAATCGACGAAGAAAGTTTCGAAAGTTTCGAGAAAAAAATTAATCGAGAAAGAAAGAGACGAGAAAGCTTCGGCCTCGCGATCCGTATTTCATTCACATAGTCGTAGTCATAAAAAAATAGTGTCCCTATACGATCACTCTCCGTGCAGATCACGGCTGTTGGTCAGGAAATGAGAATTTACTGTACTCAAGAATATATTATTAAATTTTTATACAGGGTGTCTCAAAATTATATTATATTAATTATTTATATATATCTATATCTTGTTCATTCGTATATTTTCTGTATACATATGTATCACATTTCTAATTGCAGCAGTACACTCTTGTATTTTTTTTTATTGTACAGTTAGTAAGTAATTTTAAAACTGTCCGATTAACCGAACAAATTAGTTCGATTATATGTACAAAATAGCTTTTTAAATATACGGTATCTTGATTTATTAAAAGAGTGTTTCTTAATATTGCTCAATTTTTTTATTGTCATTCAATGGAATCTTTAAAATACTAATTTTTTATCCTTCAACAACAACAACCTTCATGATTCTTACGAAAGAGATAACGTTCACGTTTTTTTCATACGATGTATGAAATAGTTAAAAATATAACAGTGTTAAATTCGTGTAGCACTAAAGGAAGTAAGATGTTGAAAGAACATGCTACGTCTGGTAAATCGCAGTTTAAAGAAGAAAATAATATCACTTTACCACCGAAACAATAAATAGTTGAATCAATCAATTTTGCATTACTTTTACGCTTAAATCCGTCATCTCGAATTAAACATTTTGTTGCGAATTACGAATTCTCTATTAATTTAAATTTAAATTAATTCAACAGTAAAATACGATAATGTTATTTGCTACAAAACGTTGTGTGAAACTAATTAAAAATTAATTTGTCATTAAATCAAGAGAAAAAGTGTATTAATTCGCTTTGGGACTTACAGTTACGCTCACTTTGATTAAATATTTCCTAAAAGGTCGTATAGTAACTGAATTCTAAGCTGGGGTTCAAATTATTCTAAGTGCACGTGGTGAATCAATGCACGCTGAAACAAAGGAACGCGATAACGATCAAGGTTTCAGAACAAACATTATACAGTTCGTTTCAATATACCTGACCGCAAATTAATTATCAATATATTTAATAATCGATTATGCAACAAATGTGTAGCTATTTTCATCGCTTTTATAACGAGTTTCAACTTGTTGAGCAGAGTTGGGCAAAAATTTAATCAACGATTGACGAATAAATTTCTACTTCGATCGTTAATCGCAATTAACAATTAATCTCCCCGTTTAGACGTTTATTGCGGTTAACGATTAAATACTTGTTAATTGGGGATTACATTCCTTTCATTTTTTTTCTTACCTTTTCACAATGTTACTAACGTTCTCGTTATTCACTATATTCTGTAATGCTCTGTAATGTGCTTTATGTTGTAATAAATCACATAAGAGATTTCCTGAGAAGAAACTATTGAAAATAAACATATTTTTGTTGAAATACATTATTATTTCTGTCAATTCTCCATCCGTTCTCTCCTCCCTTTCTCTGTCTCTCTCTCTGTCTCTCCTTATTACAATTTATGGATAGACCGTATGGAGATTAACTTCAACAATTGATTAAATCAGTCTACGATTTCTCGATGATTTCTTATTTAAATCAACGATTGACGATTAACTTCACCAATCGATTGAATCAATAGTCGATTCTTCGATGATTTTTATTTTTAATCCACGATTGACGATTAACTTCATCAATCGACTGAATCAATCGTCGATTTTTCGATGATTTCCTTTTTAATCGTACACATTAATCAATCAATCTACATTAAAATTTTAATCGATTAATGCCCAACTCTGTTGTCGAGTATACAAAAAAAAAGGTGAACACGGAAATAATAATAACGATGCGAACGACAAATGAGAAAGTATATAATTGACTATTTCGTAGGGAAGCAAAAGAAAATTGTGTCGAGCAACTATACAGTCCGTAGGGTACGAATAAAGGTATTGTTAAATGGATTGTTAAGAGGCATTGTCGAACGTCGCGGCCGTTTTTTCGATCGAATTTTTGCATAAAAGCCCGAGTATCGTTATGCTGGTGGCGCGGGCTCGAATTACCGTAATAATTCATTGTTATTGCAACCCTTACAATGGTCCGCAGCATGCAGTCATGCAATCATGTGGTACACTCGCAAAGATCAATTGTGCTTGCCTTCGCACCCCCCATTTGTTGTCCGGACATCCCCTAAATTCGTGCGCGAGGGTCGACTTATTGGCGTAGAGTACAATATAGGGGTTCGCGCAATATTAATGGAAAAAGTTTCTAGGACAATATGGCAACCGAAACGACACACCCACGCGCTCAGCTCCCACGGAGCCCTTTAATGGAGCCAAAACTGAGTTCTATACATATCGCAAACAGGACTTTCGAACTCGTCGACATAATTATAATAAATTTCCAACCGAGGAAATTGGTTATTGAAGGTTCGTTCGCGGCTCTGTTCCTCCATAAATGCTAAACAAATCATAATTTTCATATGGAATTTATCGATCGATTAACCGTTCATAGAAAATTATTTATTATCACGGGATCCGTAAAGGTGTTGAGCTTGATTACGGGATATTCATAAGGGACGTCTACATTAAACTTGCGTGAAACTAGTCGGGGACATAAACATATTAAGGTTTCCTTCATTAAAACTTCGACGAGCTTGCACTGGTGCGCGGTGAATAAATCGACATTTCGTTTGGACGTCCTGCCAAGCTATATTTCAACGGAAAAATTATTATTTTGTTAGGGGAGACCGCGGCTAAAAGTTCCCGGGGTAATTTGTTCCGATTATTATTAATGAGCCGTTCACAGGCCAAATCGATTAACTCCTCTATTTGAAATATTTTAAATTTAAGTGTCAACGCACATGTTTCAGTCATATAACATTTTTTATTTATAATAAATTTCCCAAGTAATACAGATTAACACCAATACTATACAAGTAAAATCAAATTGGATTTTAACAACCCGTTTTATTATTAATTACATTTTTGCCAAAATCTAACGGGACATACGAATTGCACAAATATAAGAAATCTGAAAATATAACGAAACGAATGATATTTTGTATTTCATATTTTTCTGCGCTTTTTGCATTTAATGGCAGCAATGGTTCTGTTGAGTGAATATTTATAAAAAAATTTAATACTCTACGTAAATTATTCTCTCAAAAAATCATTCAACTTTTTCAAATTGTCCGCTAGTTATACATGTTCTGCCCTGACAAAATTCCTCCAACAATTTTTAATAATATGATTATTATTTGACTGCGGATCTTTATGCATTTATGGCTTCTGCAAATTTTCAAATAATGGTGGAATGTAAAATTCGACAGAAATTAGTACAATTTTAATTTTTTTAAGATCTGCAAAGGCCACTGGAAATACGATTATATTTTATTCCACTTTCTTAAATTTCGTCTACGAAAATTGAAAATTGCATAAACATCTGCATTCTACATGATTTAATTAAATCCACAATGTAATAGGAAGCATTTAATTTTTAATTTTTTTTTAACGAATATAACAACTTTGTTATTTGTTGCAACATAAACAACATGAAAAAAATCTAAGATTCAATCTATATGTTCTTTAAAAATCGAAATAAAATTGGAATCCAAGCAAATAATTATAAACGATTGTGCAAAAGGTTATTCTACTATGAGTATTGTATCTTTGTGTCAGGAAATGTATGAAAGTGGAGAACAATGCCTCCATTGTAGAGATAAATGAAAAGCATTTCATTATTGTAATTTTTTATTTTTCATTCATCGAGGAAAATTGTTCTGTATCATTCGCCGATTTAATTAGCAAGCTACGATCGTGGCAATGGGATAAATCAAAGAACAACGTTGTTGGTTAACCTTAATTAGACGAATATGATGGACTAGTGAATTGAGCAAGTATCCGGTGGTATCTGATGAAACAGAGATAATTATCTTGGCTGATAACGAGGTACAAGACCTTCTCAGTAACAATGTACGTCAAAAGGGCCCATGGTTCAACTTGAATAATGGCGGTGTACGCTATTTCCTGTATGCTCCTAATGTTTCATGGATGATATACCTGCTAATGATAAGGGCTTGTACCCAGCCATTAATCGGTGGTTTTTGTTAATCTTATTCAGAGATTGTTCAATATTAACTTTCAATATACAGTGGTGGACAAATAAATTTGCACATCGAATTAAAGAAGAATAATTCTTGATAATTACGAAGGAATTTAACAAAGTACTCTTTTATATGTACAAATACTGTACTTTTCTTCGCAAATTCCCAGTTTCGAGATTCTCAAGCATAAAAATTGCTTTCCATAACATTTTTATTGTTACTCTCCGTCTATGACGGTTTTTATCATGACAATCAAAAAAGCTCAAGAAGTTCAGCACACTGCACGCTACGCTCGTAAAAAGTTGCACAGTATCTTGCTTTAATTTAATATCGGAATACTTCGAGATACTCTCCCCACATTTTTATCGCCATTTATTGCTCCTAGGAGTTTCAATTTGGTCCACCTGAGAGAAAAATCAATCCTTTATATATTTACTTAACTTTATTTTCTTGATCGACTTTACGGTAATTAAATAATTTCGAGACTTTTCCTGAACGACGTAAGCAAAGATCGCCAGGAGAAATGCATGCGTAACGCTTTTGAACGTATGCGCTACAGTGGAACGAGGATCGCGTGAAAGAATCATATTTCTGTTCCACTTTTAACGCCTTAAAAACCGTGAGACCAAAAAAACTTCTATTTAACATTCACCCGTGTAAATTAATTCAGGAGAACGTAATTTCCCCGAAAGGTGCACTAGTCAAATATTTAATCTTAACCCTTCGATGTTTTAAATCCACCTTAAGAAACTTCTCAGTAAACTTCATAATCATCTAATGCAATATTCATGCGTAATTTTAACATACTCTTCATTCGAGCTTCGAAGAATTAATATTCAAACTCATTTGTCACCACCAGTGTACGTTAATTCCTTTTCTAGCGAGGATCATAGCTGTCAGAATTAACGATTGAATTTCTAAAAAATTTGCATTTCCGTAATTGTGATAATAAATCCACCGTTTCGGGTACAGTTAAAATTGTCACTGTCACAAATGTTGCAGTGAAACAATTTCTTATTGCATACACACGCTGTGCAATTTATATTATATTGTATTACATTATATTGACAAAAAATATAAAGGTAACTAACGT
Source organism: Lasioglossum figueresi (assembly GCA_028455805.1). NCBI lineage: Eukaryota > Metazoa > Arthropoda > Insecta > Hymenoptera > Halictidae > Lasioglossum > Lasioglossum figueresi. The sequence continues at coordinate 4,181,923 of CM052196.1, read as the reverse complement.
ATTTACTGTAAAATTCTCAATAGGAAAATTAATAAATATAAAATGGTATTTAATCTTTTTAACTTACTTCTAAAATAAAAAAATAAGTTATCACCACAAGTTGAAAAATTCGTTGATGAGAAGTAAGGAAAAAGATTAGATAATTACCTTACTTCCAGTGTAAATGAACATATAATTATGGACAATAGATATCTAATTTAAATTTCATTACAGTTACACGCAGCCTACAAGAAGTGCCAGCGACGTCAAGTGACCGTTCGTCAAGTGATATATATCACGTAAACGTTCAAATACTTTGTTATATTTATTTTGATGGTGTTTTATATATCAGAATACGAGATGTGATAAAAAATCGACTGTAGGTATCCCGCGAAATTCAAAAAGTCACCTTACTTTTTGATCACACCTCATATGTATAATACCTTCAATCTAGTGGGTTATCAAATCATTTCAACGAAAAAATGATTACATTAGTTTTGTTCACAAAAATCAATTTTTTGCAAAATCCTGAGGTCGTGGACAAATTTTGAGACCAGATTTGAAATCAGCATGCTAAAAAAAAATGTTTCCGCGCGTGGTATTGGAAAAACCACAATTTTCTTGAAATTGTGCAAGTTTGACGAATTTTTTCAAGGTTAAGAAACGTTCGTACCACGATCTCCATAATTATATCATATTCTGCAAAGTTTCAGCTTTCATTTAAAAATAATTTCGTAGCTCTATCTCATTTCTATCGGAAGGTCTTTGATTTCTACACAGAATTCATCGGTTTGTCCCACTGTGCGCCGCAAGAGTCACGAGAAGCTCGAGCTCTGCCTCGGTCTCCGAGCAGTGTAAAGATGCCGCGTAATCTGATCTCGACTCAGGTATATCGGTGTGAACCACTATTAATCCAATTACAAAACTTCTTTATTTTCCATTATTTTTTCATGGGACTTTCACTAACTTATTTCTGGCGTTTTTCTGATTAAAATGACAATTTGCGGCACGCCGGGACACAAGAGTCAATATTGTAGATTGCCAGCAAGAACAAAACGTAATAAACGTAATGATGCGATGACGATAATCGCATGTAACGCGGTTTGTTATATGTTACGTACTTTTGCCTGATTAAACTGCGTGAAATCTGTCAGTAATGTATAAAGTAGAACATTTTTATTTTCCATAAAAATCCGCAGTCTAGGAATTGTCAAAAGTGTGAAGCGATCGGTAATTTTCCGATGCCCAGTCAGAATTTGCAAGCAATTTCGAATTTCACGACACGAGCGACTTCGCGTCTAACGAACGCGTTAAGGGACCAACCTTTTCGACTATATCAAAATCACCGTGCATGACTATTCATAAAGTAGCGCCGCGAAATTTCGTGCGACTCGATTTTACATACGTTTCGCGTGTGCACGTGGCGCGCGAGGATGCTCGTTTATGTGTGCCCGCGGTTCCACACACGCGATCACGAAAAGTGTGTACACGCACGTGTACCTGTGCACCTTCACGTTCGTACATATAAATGCAGTCAAGTTGGTCCTCGAGAGTTCATTACAAGCGGCGACCAACCGTCCCCCTTCTCTTAACTCGGCGACTCACTTCACCACTGCCAGGTAGGCACTACTTCGCCGTTTTCTCTTGGATTGCTAAATAAGAAAAATTATTTAATTTGTTCGCGCGACGAGGATCGCCGCAAACACGAAAATTTATGCAGCGTAAATCTTTCCCCCTTTTCTCACGGTTACTCTGGGCCTCGAGCACCAGCCGTCCGACTTTGAACTTTCTCTAGGGCTCGCGCAACCTAAATAAGTCTAATTGATGTCTCGTCCCCGCACGATCCTCGATCCATTTTATCTTCACCCTCCTGCCCTATGAACTATTTCACAGGCTTCGTTCGTTAGAGCATCTTTGTTGTTAACGGTAGGTTTACGGAGCACTGAAGATGGCTATTTTGCATTAGGAGAGACCGGGGCTGAAAGTTCCCGGGGTAAGTTGTTCCGATCATTATTTATAGATAAGGAGAAGGAGACGAACTTTTTCTTATAAAAGTGGGTAAAGATGCTCTGTCGTTCATTTTTGTGGCGACCGCGATAGTGTAGCGTGTTTTTAACGAAGGCTTAGATACGTAACAGATAAGTAAATATTATTCGTTCCTTACTTTTTGGTCTATTTCGATTATTTAATTTCGATATTATTTCTTATCGATCAAATTACATTTAAGACCATGTATTTTAATCTGAAGGTTAGAATTTTGAAATATAGTATAAATTTAAGAATAAATTTCCCGTTAAAGATGCACACACAACATTCCACCTTCTTGGTAGCTAAAGAATTGAAGGCAATACAGGTTTTGCACCCCAAGTTCACCCTTTTGCAAGTCAAATACACCCATTTTGAAATCAATTTCACACTTTTACAATTCAATATCACATTTTGGAAAATCAATTTCAACATATTGAATTATGTAATTATATAATCCGCACAAAATTAAATCAACGGAGTTTTATTAACACAAGCAAACCATGTCTTTTCAGTTTAAGTGTCACACGTCAAGCGAGGATCAGAAAATTGAACGATAATACGAACAAACAACCAACGGTTTCATAAACAAACTGAAGTATACCGATATTGAATCCATCGTTCCTCGTGTGGAACTATAGATTAATTTTGACATATTTCACAACACAATCTTTTACAAGTAAAAAAAAATTATAATTAATCTAACCTCAAATATAAAACATAATAAAAATTATTGTATACTTAAATAAGATATAATTTAATTTAATATTAAAATTATAAGTATCTTTAAACATAATAATTTATCCTTTTCATTCAAAAATAAAATAATTATCGTAAAAATTCATAAAGTATGTTTAAGTAAGTTTTTGTTAAAAAAAATCGAATCAAATATAAATGATTTGTTATGAAATTCAAAATTTCATTTACTGCAAAGATGTACTTCAAATGCTTATTTAAAAGTAATTACGAATTCATTAACTTTGTAATTGTAATTGCAGCCATTTACTGATTAATAAATTTAAAACATCAATCTACATGGGTGTATTTATTGAAGCGTATTCAGTATCGCATCTTACGTTTCCCTCGCAGTAATGACACCGTTCACGTGTGTCTAAATAAGTATATAATTTAATCTAAAGAAATAAATAATTAATTTTAAATATTCTTAATGGGTGAAATTAATTTCCAAAAGGTTGAGTTTAATTTGCAAACGGGTGAAATTGATTTGCAAACGGGTGAAATTGATTTACAAAAAGGTGAAAGGTAATTTCATACCAAAGATAATGTTTGGGCTACTATATTTTGTTATGTTCTGTTAGATATAGCATATTTTCGCTAACCTAAACCTGAATAAATTAATATTATTTGCATTATAGCATTTTATTTCATTAACAAATAAAATAGTCCATTCAAGTTTTAATTACTAACAAATTTTATTCTTTAGTAACAACTTGTCCCAATGTAAGAACAACTTGCCCCACAATGAGGAAAAAAGTTCGCCGAATGATAAATAAATGAACAAATATAAAAAATCTATTACAATACATCAATTTTACGGTTAGAATTTTAAAATATGATAAATTTAACAATAAATTACCCGTTGAAGATGAGAATACAGATACTATTTCTACGTCATTTTATGTTTTTTTCGAAGGCGGAACTTTTAGCCGCGGTCTTCCCTACTTTAGGGGAAAAATAACAAGAATGTGTGTATCCAAATTTGTTCAAAATTCCTCGTGAATGCATCTGGACAATCTCGGTAACCGTAAATGTAAAATGTCAGTACCCGTCATTTTGACGGGCCCCATAAATCTAATGTTAATATCATCCTACAAGGTAAGGAGAATTTACAGTGACGGACAAAAGAGAGTTTACAGTTGGTATAGAAAATGTGCCGTATTTCAGCCCCTACACAATAGTAAGCTTTCTTAAATATAAATTGTTTAGAAATGAATATCTACTAACAAATTATTATACATTTTAATCAGTACGATGATCATCCTATTGCTCACTTCCAATGTGTGTAGCCCCATTTCACCATATTATAAAACAATTATAAAGTTCTGCGTTATAAAAATCGTAGTAAAATTCGAATTTTATTCGACACCACATCAATACAAATAAATTTCGAAATCTGGTCAACATTAATCCCGTGTAAAAGACCATTTTGACCCCTTCAATACGAGTAATGATTGCATAAACGATATCTGTCAAACATTTTCCAGAATCAATTCTTAAAAAGGATTATACGAGTAAGAATTTCTGTGTGTAAAACCCTTTACATTTGGAATTATTTGAACTCAATATATCCAATTAACTCGAAGCCACGTGCGAACTAGGAGAATTTTAATTGAGGGTATGCATTATGTATTTATGGTAATCGATCTCCTATGGTATCAATTTTATGAAACACAGATTTCGTATATGTAAATATAGTAGCTTAATTTGAGTGCAAATATTTAAAACATGGAGTGAGCATACAAGACTGAAATTGATAAACCCGTGAGTGTCGGCAAAACGATTATCGATTAAAATTACTAAATGACGAAGACATTTCTGTAGGGCAGCTAAACGTAAGAATAGTAACACGATCTAGATCTTTTAAAAATATTTAAACGGTTTTTAACAAAATCGATATGTTTACCTGAGGAAGTTTAATCCAAAAATTACTGCAATCCTGGCCCTCGGTTGTGTTTGTTCCGAAACAAACGTAATAAACAAGTTTCATTTTGATCACACAATATGCATGCACAAATAATACCATGTTCATCATTGCTACTAATCTTTTCCTTTTTCACCTCTTATTCTTCTTATATATGTATGTATAATTCATAATTACACTGTACTTTGTAAATGTATTTCAATTGTAAAATCGAATTTCATTGTAATTTAATGTACTAAGACCAGAATTACAAATTGCATTGTAATTTAATTTACTAAGACCAGAATTACACAAATAACATTGCAATTTAATTCACTAAGACCAGAATCACAAATAAAATTGCAATTTAATTCACTAAGACCAGAATTACAAATTACATTGTAATTTAATTAAATAAGACCAGAATTACAAATTACATTGTAATTTAATGTACTACGACCAGAATCACAAATAAAATTGCAATTTAATTCACTAAAACCAGAATTACAAATAACATTGTAATTTAACTCACTAAGACCAGAATTACAAATAACATTGCAATTTAATTCACTAACACCAGAACTACAAATTACATTGTAATTTAATTGAATGAAGTGACTGAATTTAGAATTACGAAACAATTGAATACAATATGTAATAGAATTACTTTGTAATTATAATTCGTGAAGTAATTCAATTGTAATTCAACACGCACGTAATTAATCTCGTACCGGCAAAGAGAGAGGGTAACGTTCCCTCATCTGGCGACTCTGGATCAGTGTGCATTCCCATTGAAATGCCACCCCCTCTACTACTAAAAGTAGTTCGGTTCTTTTCATAGTGGGAATAATGTGGAGAGGGAACGCACAGACTGTACGCTGGTAACACAAAAATGTTGTAAAAAATATAATAAATGACATTTCTACATTTTGTACGTAATTTTTTACTTGTTCTTTGACGTCTCTAAAATAAAAAGCTATTATTTACCAATAATATTGACTTTTTTTCTTGAGAACAATAAGTACATAAAATGAAAAAGTTATATATTTGAATCTATTAATTTAAACATTTGACGGATCATCCGATATTACAGGATTCAAATATTCTGAACGTTATTGTTACGGATGTTTAATTATCCGGGATTAAAGAGATGCACGTTTCGCGTTCTTCGCGTGTATTAAAATATTAATACTAGAATGACAATAACGTTATGGAACAAAAACATAATCCTCGAATCTAGGGAACGGGTTGTTACGATCAAATAAAACGTTAAGAACAGCCAAGAATTAAATTATAAAAGCGTCTCCATCCCAAGCGTTCGCATCTCGTGAGATTGCGGTTATCAGATTTACACATAAATGAACGGAAACTACGCATAATACGCATATGTACACGCAGCTGATATACATTTATGGTTGCACGTGTGCGTGTAGGGCAGTCCTTATGTACCGGAGCGAAGACACATGAGCGTGCGGATGGCGTCGGACAACTCGACGACCTACATATCGTACCCTTAATTACGAGGGCCCGTATAGGGAAACCCATCCCTTGTCGATTTTGTCACCGAGCCATTGAAAGTTAATTTTCTTCCTCGTAAGCGGTCAGTCGACTGCGAATATGCCAACGAAAGCAATTATCTCGGTAAATGGTCGCAGAGGGTTTACCTCTGTCTTCACGTCCGGTCGATATTTTGTGGTTGTGAATTTTTAATAGCTATGATAATACTTGTAAGATGTAAAACGAGAAAAATGTGAGGCGCAAAACAACAGCAAGGAGTGTAGAGAGTAGCTGCCGTTGAGAAAACTCGCACAACAGTTCATATCATTTGCAGTGCAATAAAATTGTTAGTGACTTAGGTGAACTATTCATCCATCAATTATCTATTGCATGCGCCCCACGTTTTTCGTTTTAAATCTCACAGGTATTGCCATAGCTATTCAAAATTCACAATCACACATTTTCTGGACTATCTGAATGGGGTTAGGAATCTGTGCGGGCCTAGGAAAAATTATTTTATACTTTTTAGTCCGTCTTAAAAACGTGGTATATTAAAATTATTTTTAAAATTTAAATTTGTAAGCAAATTTTATGAAAGTGGAACAAAATACTATCTTATTTCCAGTGGTAGAAGCCTTTTCAGATCTCCAAGAAAATAAAAATTGTACTAATTCTGTCGAACTTTATATTCCACCCTTTTTGGAAATACTTAGAAACCATAAATACATAAGGATCCGCAGTCTAATGATAACAGTGTGGAGATATGCATATTCATTATGTAGGCATCTTCGGATTGATAAAATTAAAAAATGCAAATACATATGTATTTATTGAAACGTATTTATTATTTGGTGTTATGTTTCCCTCGCAGTAATGACACCATTTACGTGTGTCTAAATTCAAATAAATATATAATTCAATCTAAATAAATAAATAATTAATTTTCAATATTCTTAATGGGAGAAATTGAGTTGCAAAAGGTTGAATTTGATTTAAAAAAAGGTGAAATTGATTTGCAAAAGGGTGGATTTAGAGTGCAAAACCGATAATTTGAAATGAGATATATATTACTCTTTAATTATTCTACTAAGTAATCTTTAATTCTTTTTTAACCATCGAAGACTATCTTTTCGAGATCTATCATTCACTCGTTCGAATAATCGAGGTTCTACTGAACACATGCGCAGTCGAGTCGGAAAATAAGTTAACGATTGGTGATTTTTAGGCAAGTGAACATGACGAATGAAATGAAATTATAGTATTTTTTCTATTTATAAGGTGTGAGTAAATAAACAAATATGTTAGTAAAACATGTAATATCATTATTAAAGATTAAAGATGTGTCATATTCATTTACCTGCATACAACAAATGGTGGACCAAAGTGTTCGTATATTCTTTAAAAAGAAATAACATTTTTAAACGTGGTCCTTACGATTTGAGTTTCTTTTTCATATGTTAGGATTATTTTACTGGATAATCTGTAAAAAAATTATTTAACAATTGCTATTAATCAAAATTGTGAAAGAAAGAGTGAAGTTCATGATTTTTAACATTTTTATCTGAGCTTATAATAAAGATTTAAAACATGTCTTTTATAGATTATACATTATATGTATATGTATCATCGCCCGGCCTCATCGCAATCGATTCACTGAAATTGGTTAAAAAATACGCAAATTTTTCCGATCTTCTTAAGTACAACAATTAAAAATCACTTTTCCCTTTGCAATTCCGGTGAATAGCAATCTTAGAAATATTGCGTGTAACATTACCTAGTAAACTAATTCTTCTAATATCGGAAAATTATTCACGAAATGTTTAGTCTAATTTTAAAGAAGTTATTCTATTTTAAAAGTTATGTAAATACTATAATAGTAACTTTTTCAATAATTGCTACTTGAAGATTGTTTACACAAATATTAAGTTTCTGAAATGTGCATGTGATGTTTCAAAGCCAAACCAATACCACGAAACGAAACCAAAAACTGTAATTAGAAGATTACACATAAATTTATCTATATAATTTGTAAATAAATAATTCATCACAATAGAAAAGATCTCTATTAGGATAATAACTTTCTGAGGTTCAATTAATGTCAATTGCTGAAGTAAGATCGATTAAATTTGTCAATTTTTAATAATCAACTAGAATAATTGATAGGTCTCGAAACCTAAAAGTTCGCCATTTACACACGAATATTGATTGTCCCCTTCGAAAACTAGAGCATTCAGTAAAGCACTAACTGATCAACGGATAATTGCAGGAAACGGCCTTCGGCGTAATTAAATTCAGTCACTCTTTATAAAGTTTCTGGAGTTAGTAGGAAATTCTGTCCCATTAGGGTACATGTTATATTCCTTCTTAATTTTCGAACGGTTTTACAACTTCGTTCGTTCTATCGATGAACGAGATTAATCGTACCATAAACTTTAAACTTGCGAAGAAAATAAAAATCCTTGACGTAAATGTGATTTTAGATTTTTAAATTTCCTTCGAAGTGAAATGGAGAATTATTTTATAGATATAAGATCGTGCTTTCTTAGTAAATACCTGAAACAAATCCTTTCTTTAAATCACAATTTTTTTTATAGAAACCTAATTTATTTTGTAACAAAAATTTATTTTAATCTCTGTAAACAAACATTAATTAAAGTTGATATTTAAATTAAAATCGATCACCAAAGTTAAGGAGGAACGCTACCCTCGTGACATAACCAGAAAGGAACTAGAATCTAACTAGATTTTGGGTCGAAACATGGGTTTTTGGTCTTAGATTGTTTGTCCTTATTTGAACAAATTTTCGGCTGGGTGAGGGCTCATTCTAAAGAGCAAGGTTATAGGTATAGCGCTGGACCGCATTATTTAACGAGATTATGTTTATATCTAATAACATAAGTGTCCGAAGTAGAACAAAAATCGAGAAAAATACTCGCAGATTCCAATATATTTTTCTGTCTCTAAAAGATTTTTACACTGCCATAATGGGTGAAAATACTTCAGTTTAAAGTCCAACTTTACAAAAACTAGTGTGCACTTAGCCCACTACACCTTACATTTTATTTCAATTACATTGTACTCCGACTACACTCATGATTCGCGTGATTAGCAATCAAAGGAAGTGAAAGGTTCGAATTATGTAATGGAAATACAGTGTATTTCATATACGGTGTATTCAATTACGTAATTCAATTACAATGTATTTAAATTAGCGCAACTCTGCATACAAGTAACGAATAGCGTCGGGACATTGGTGGTGTGTTGGCTTTTCGAGAAACAGTATGCAAATAACAGATATCATTTTGCGTTCGAGTTTGCACAATTCATAGCTGATCCGGTCACGTCTCGTTCTTATCGCATGTACAATGAATTTCAAATGACTCCGTGTCCCGTAGAAGTTTGTAAAGGTAACTTTCTAAGTTCGAGGATGGATACCACTGTCCCAATTTACTTGGTTCCGACTCCGCCTCTAAACCATGAACTTGGAGCCGATTATGTAGGCTACTCGTTACTCCGGGACATTTGCTTAGAACTCGAAATTCGTGGGATCATTCCCGCGAGCTTGTGACTGAAACCGAAATCGACTTTTACGGTCGGCAACCTGGCGTAATCCGAATGTTGAAACTCGTACTACGGGTTTCAACAGCTGACTCCGAGTCGGGACGATTCAAGTGAAATACGGTCAATCGAGGACCACCGACGTCTATAGATCTCCGCGAGCTAACCGCGGACATTCGTTTCAATTCAGATTTTTCGAAAGTCGATCTTGACTGTGGAGGTTAAATGTGACCATTCAGTACCCGTCGAGGATTTTCTCTAGTCGCAAATATAATTTAATAGACAGCTCAGAAGGAAGATCGATTGTAAATCTTTCTATAAGTAACGTTAAACACAAGTATAACTTTGTAACATGGTAGAAACTGTACTTTGTAGTCGTTCACATTCTTTATGTACCATCGACGAATAGCGTATTTATTTACTAAAACAGATTCAACTAACATAGTAGAGAATACACGACTATCGTATCGATTGATATTGAAATAAACTTTATTTAACCGATTGCCGTACCATTCTCTTTACAGTTACAGTTATTAAAATGTCTTTATCTCCAAAAGAGTCGTAGAAGGAAAAGAAAATGTATATTTTTTGCATGGCTACAATTATTTGAATGCTTAAATATTAATTGCAGGCGAATCAAATTTTATTTCATCTAGAAAGAAACGCGTAACATTCATGTTTGTTAGACTTTGTTAACCATCTATTTCATGAATTTTTATGACGAGTTGAAAAAAATATATATAGCTGTTAGTCTATTTAAAAATGAGTGTGGTCATGAAATAAATGATAGAATTTTATTAGAAACTGTTGTTTATTGCATTCTATGACTGTTCCTGTATGGGAACTTTATGCATATGCGATTTTATTCACTTGGAACCAACATGCTCAGAGTCTTCAGTATTGTCTACTTAATTTACTATAGAACATTTGAAATTTAAATCCCCAATTGGGAACGGAATGCAATAGAGGATTGAAGTCTTCATGACGAGCCTGACTCGTTAAAATACGGAAAGGGGTTAAAAGTGAAATTAAATATTTAAATAAAAACTGGAAATAAGTCCTGAATGTTCAGCTTTGTACCTTAAAATGGTTTTTACCATTACATTACTTAGCATCGAATGGCTCAAAATCTGATGTTACGAATTTGTTTATAGATGGAGACGTTAAGAAGATAGCGAGGTCAACTCAGTTCTTTTTTAATAAAATGATTTGGGTTTTCATGAACATTCTAACAGCGTGTTTCAGGACTAATACGATGACTTATTACGAAGATCATGCAAAGTCACTCAAGGTCAACTGCAATAGAAAATAAAATGTCTCAAAGCACTCTACAAACACTTACTTACGTACTCAGTGCTGGCATAAGTGTTCAAAATGACGGCCTTGAACAATGATACATAGTCTAAAACGTGGCAATACTGGTGGCACTGTGTGATGAATTTAATTTGCATCTATTACAGAGCAAGTTCTTTGTCAAGCATGTTTTTGCAAGTCAACTTTGGTTATTGGGTTTCAGCGGTACAAATACAGTAAAGTCGCGATTCTTGTCAAACAACCTGTGTTCTGCACGGACAACTATCGTATACCGACATTATTTTTTCATTAATAAAATTATTAATGCTTTCGGCGCAAGGGTTCGATCATTTGTTACTTTACAAAGCCGTTTTTTATGATCTTATTTTTTTATTAAAAGAAAGCCGAACGTAGAGAAGGACAGTGGAGTGGGTAGGCACCTGACAACTATCGCGTACGCGGTCGTTGACTCTAATCAGTAGTCAAACTACTGTGATTGGATGTTTGTTTATGTTCCGTGACTCTTATCAATAATTACTAGAGCGGTACGCCAATAACCAGAGAAGACACAAAAGTAATTTCAAGAGTGCTTTGAGACAATTTATTTTCCGTTATGTTATGTTTATCATAAATAGACTGCAGACTTTATGCATTTATGACAAAAATGGGTACGTACAATTTAAAACAATGGACATATTAAAAAGATTTACGGCCACCAGTGTAGTTTCACCTTAATAAAATCATTAAAAGAAGAAAGATATTTTTATTTGGCTCCTGTGTCTTGCAATCGATGCAAACATTTTTTATTTTAAATATCCGCAGTCTAATCATAAAGTACCTACTTAGATTGTTAAATTTATTCTATACAGTGGCACCTCGGTATACGATCTTAATCCGTTCCTGATATTTGGACTTATACCGAATAGAACGTAAAGCAAACCAACCTTTCCCATAAGAAGTAATGTAAAAATGATTAATCCGTTGTAATTTTTTTAAAACTCCTATGGATATTATACCTACATTAATGGGGTTGTAAAATAATTTTAACACCTTTTAAACACGTAAATAATAAAATGAGATTTTATTATAGATTTTTAAATTTGAACACTGCTTAATGCTACAATACAAAAAGAAACGAATGATATTCTATTCTGTGGAAGAAAAGTCCCTTTGCAATAAAACCTGACATTCTGGTGTTTTCTTCTTTTTCCGTCTTCTGTCGCTTTTCACTAGTTTTCACTGTCGCTTTTCGCTGATTTTACTTTTAATAAAAATCTGTCCAAACAACTTTGTTTCTGCCTTCTTCTCAGGATGTTTCTATAGTGCTTCTAAAGTGTGCAAAATTCACATAAAAAATTTATGTCGTTTACCGAGCAAAATTTGTCACGTTCAAACAGGACGTATTCCGAATTGGACGTACTCCAAAGCAAACGTATACCCAGGTACCACTGTATTACTGTATCCATAGATGTAAAGAAGCCAAAAAATGTAGAAATATAAATGTGAATATTTCTCAGTGGAATCCACAGATTCATTTATAATTATATCGTAATATATTGGATTTATAAATACTTTCATAGATCATCTTCATAGAATATAATCTTACATCTAATTAGAAAATTATTAGGAACTAAATAACTCTCCTAAATCAATTCACAGAAGGAATCAAGCAAGGAACAAAAATCGTAAATATTTTATCAACGCTTTCCAGCAATTATTTTCGATGAAACTATCAAACGATGTATAGAAAACACAGATTTATTTATAATTATGTCGGACTATATTGGATTTATAAATACTTTCATAGATCATCTTCATAGAATATAATCTTTCATCTAATTAGGAAATTATTAGCGACTAAATAACTCTTCTAAATCAATTCACAGA
>CM052196.1:4154014-4168943 GCA_028455805.1 Lasioglossum figueresi | reverse complement strand
AGTTCTCCTTTGACAATGGTAAAGGGTGATCTAAAAAAATCGCATGCCTATTTCTTTTTAATAAAACTCAAACTGTTTTGGAGTTTTTCCAAGTTGCTTCTCATTGGTTGCAAATATAACTTATTACTAAACATCGGAACTTTATGCAAAATATAATTTTTTTACCTGATTTGCAAGAAACTTACATGAAATAGACGTTTATTTTCTTTCTTAATATGTTTGACAGCCAGCATTATTAAATTTTTCTAATATTTTTACTATTTCAAATTACACCTACTCAGTTTTGTCATAAATCTATAAAATCCAGTGTCTACTTATTACAATTATACGTAGGGCATAATATCATATCGACATTTTCAATATGTTGCTGGAGTTCTTTCACAGAACAGAAAAAAATCTAACGATGATGTTGCATGACCTTAGAGGCTAATTGAAATCTTCCTGAAATTACACGTTGACGAAATTTTGATAGCAAAGACTGAATGTTTTCTCGAATTACGTGACATGCAGCATTCTCATAATTTAAATAATGTAAATGCGTTGTTGCAATGCATACTTGTCCATGCTTGAAATTGTACTACGTCCAACTAAAATGAAACGGCTTATATGTCATTCGAAATAACATGGCGTGTAAACATTGTACAGTGTTGACATCTAGGCGTCACATTTGGATGACCTAGTTAATATTGTATCTAATAAGTAGATTTCTATGCGTAATATAAATTTTCTGCACCAGTTGCAAGAATCAGATGTCATGTAAAAATTTATTTCTTCTTTTAATCATTTTGATAAGTCAAAACTGCTATGTCGATATTCTAGTTATCCTTTAATAGCAACACTAGTTCAAATTTCGCTTAGCCATTTTATTATAAATGCACAAAGTTCACAAATTACTAATAAGTTATCACTATATTTCTTACGTATAATTAACGATATCAGAGAATTCTTCTGGAGTGATGGTTTTAATAAGTTCTGTTCATTCTTCAAAAGTAAATATATTGAAGAAAGTGTTGTTAAGTTTTGCTTACTCGAGGATTTACAGTTTTTCTTATTAACATCCTTCTTAATCAGTAATTTTCTTATACATTCACTGACATTGAAAAATGTCTAAAATTACTTCATTTCTCTAATGTCACACTGAAACAATCACATAATAATAGAAACTTCACTGTTAAAATTTCATAATTTTGTATATTGAATTTCTGTAATACAAAACAAAAAAGTTTAAGTTACAAGATGGGCAGAGTTAACAAAGATTAAATTATGTATAACGAAAATTTCATCAATTCTACTGACCTCATTCTGACGATCTCGTTTGTTTAATTAAAAATTGATGACCAAAGGCCTTCCTTAGTGGGCGAATTGACGAATCAAGATATTACATATTGCGAATATATAACCAATGAAAGAGAGAAAAGTCGATTAAAAGAAATACAAAAGGAAATGAAAATAAATGGATATTACTTCGTTAGTTTGTGTGTAATGAAATTAACATTGCTGACGACTAGACTGCGGAACTTTATGCATTTATGATGAAATTGGTTCGGTGAAATATAAAACAGTAAAACATTAGAAACATTTAAGAGTGTTGTAATGTTGTTTTTAACGTATCGAACATTTTTATTTTGCATAAGATCGGCAGTCTACTGACGACATTTCGAAATTTGAAAAAAGGACTCGTACATCCTATAAATACGTACACATATAAATGTGTATGTATACTCGTACAGTGTAGACGATTTTAATAGAACCATGAATGCGAACTGTATGAAATATCATACTGCTAAACTACTTACACTCCCAATTATCATGAAGAAAGATTAAGTTTCATAAGATCCCTATTGATATTACTAGACAGTGGATCACTATGCAAAATAAAAATTTTCTACGTGATTTGCAATTAACTGGAGCTAAATGAAAATATATTTTCTTTCTTACTATGCTTAATAAGTCGAAAATAATGTAACAGTATTTTTAAGTTCTTCTAATGTGTTCACTGTTTCGATTTTTTGTCATAAAAGCATAAAATCTGCTGTCTAGATATTACTATAGACACATACTGTAGTATACTACAATATTATACCATATGTATACTAAACTATGGACACATTAATGACTTCTAATGGTATCGTTATATTAAAGAATAATAAAACAACAGCTTACTGAATCTGCAAACAACATCTAATTAATTTACTTACTTACAAGAAAAACTAGTGCATATTATCAAAATTTTAGGAATAAAATTTTAAACAATAAGAGGACCCCTTTAGTGTTATAATATCTAATCTTTTACAGCTATATATTTGGTTCATGAAACTTCTCCTTTGAGGATCTTTCACTTCGAGATGCGCAATTTAATTCGCGCTGTTGAAGCGTCATTTTCAATTTTCGTGCTTCGCGAAACAATTTCGCGAAATAAAACACGTCGCTTCGGTGAAATTAGTGTCGGGCGAGACGTTCAGTATTTATTTCGCTTAACTCTGCTGGAGTGGCAAAAGATGAAGTTTACTAAAATTAAATCCGAGCGGCATACGATTGCGCATTCGACGGCACGAGCGAGCAAATCGGCGAAAGATCTTTTTTCAGTCTTCAATTTCGTCAATTGAAATGCCGGAGTCGCGTTTAATTATTGAGCGTTCCGGGACTTGATTTGCAGTTCGTCGCCGAGAAAAAAATCACTGTGTATTTGCCCAGAGACGTAATTAAAATCGCTGTTTCCCGATAAAATTTCACGAGCAACAGTGCGAGACAACAACGGGTTGTTTCACCTGTCGTTGTGCCGAGTATACTGTATGAATAATTAACAAGTGTTCAAAAATTTCACGTGTATTAAATATCCCATCGACGTTGATGAAAATTAACTGAATTGTGTATTTGCGTTCATTTCTGTAATAAAAGTCTCCCATTTAATTTATTAGATTCGTCCAATTAATTCGGGAGCAATGTAATTTGTTAAATACAGATACGCATGTTTTTATGAAACGTTTAATGGTCGTTTAAATATCATTGTATTCGTTCCGTATAAAAATAATATATTAATCTACACACAGTTTATAATAATACAATATAATTTAGTAATTTGTGGTTGATATTATGACAAAAATGAGTAGGTCTAATTTAAAACAATGAAAACATTAGAAGAATTATAAAATACTCATTTAATTTTGAATTTAAATTTTCATTTCACTCCAGTTTGTTACAATTCTGGTAAAAAAATGTTATTTTGCATAAAGATCTGTAATAAAAGTCTCACATATAATTGATTAGGTTCGTCCAATTAATTCGGGAACAATGTATTTCGTTAAATGAAGTTAAGTTTTTATTAAACGTTTAATGGTCGTTTAAATATTATTGTATTTGTTCTGTATAAAAATAATATATTAATCTACACACAGTTTATAATAATACAATATAATTTAGTAATTTGTAGTTGATATTATGACAAAAATGAGTAGGTGTAATTTAAAACAGTGAAAACATTAGAAGAATTTTAAAATACTCATTTAATTTTCAATTTAAATTTTCATTTCACTCCAGTTTGTTACAATTCTGGTAAAAAAATGTTATTTTGCATAGAGTTCTGTAATAAAAGTCTCAGATATAATTTATTAGGTTCGTCCAATTAATTCGGGAGCAATGTAATTCGTTAAATGAAGTTAAGTTTTTATGAAACGTTTAATGGTCGTTTAAATATTATTGTATTCGTTCCGTATAAAAATAATATATTAATCTACATACAGTTTGTAATAATACAATATAATTTAGTAATTTGTGGTTGATATTATGACAAAAATGAGTAGGTATAATTTAAAACAGTATAAAGGAAGAAGAATTTGAAAATACTCTTGTATAATTTTCAATTTAAATTTCCATTTCCAGTTCGTTACAATTTTGGTAAAAAAACCGTGCCGTGATTTTTGATGTTTCGTTGACTAAGATAATTAAAAATAACAACTTTATACCGACTCTTTTAAGGCTTTATAAATTGTGTATAAATTTATCGAAGTAATTTTTTTATCGCAATAGAAGCCAGTAGCAAAGCTTCCTTCTTAAGCAACGGTTCCTTTGGTCAGCTCTTTTTAAGCTCTAATTTGCATGTTTATACTATAGTGTCCTTAAGGCTCGCTTTAGTCCTTCCTCGATTTGCAATACTAATGTTAAATCTTTATCATGTCCCCTACTTGAAACATCAAATATTCACGCAAAGAATAGAGGTACAAATTACAGTATTTTGTTGGAAAATGCATTATGCAAACGCATCGACAAGGCATTATGCAAATGGCTAACGAGTTTGCTTTGCACAGTCAACAGCAATAATTGATCGGTGCACGATCAATACGATAACATCATTCTTATTTTACACCGGCGATTAATTCGGCTCGGTAATGTAACCGTTTTGCAGCATGTAATTGTAACATCGAGCGTGTCTGATTGGTTTAATTAAAATTTAAAGTTACCTGACTCGAAGAAACGAAAATTGAATGCGGAACAGTATGCGATTTTCAATTTACATTAGAACGACCAAATCTCTTCTTCAATGATTATAACTTATAATTTATAAGTGAAAGAATCTATTAATTATTAACTTCGTGTTAAAACTCGATAATTTATAATATTGTCTATAACTATTATATTTTGCATTAATCTATCGCATTTAACCAATTTAGATTTAACACTAATCGTACCACGGCCGTTCAAACGACCAGTTTTGCATTCTCATGTTATATAAGCTTCGTTATAAAATATATATGTAAGTATTGTTATAAAAACTCCGAAAAATCGGAAATATTCAGTATTGTAAGTTTTATAAAACAAGGTATACAAGTGTTAACTAATTAAACATTGATATTTCTCAATATTGAAACGCAGAACTTCTATTTTCTATTAAAGTTGTTTTCAATAAAACAACAACTATCAAAACTACAACTTCAACATTGAAAGATGCGCCACGGAACATTTTATCAGACTGTATACTTTTATGCATTTATGATAAAAATGGGTATATGAAATACAAAACAGTGAAAATATTTAACATTTAGAAATACTGATGTATTATTTCTGACCTATTCAAATATTCTAAGAAGAAACGAATATGTATGTAGTACCCGTACCTTGCAATTAACTCAGACAATTGTTATGTTGCATAAAAATCCGCAATTTATTATACTTAACCCTCTGCACTCGGATCTACTTTAACACGAAGATTAAACATTTCTTCCAACCTAAAATAATTCCATTCTGTATGATTTCTAAAAAATTTATTAACATACAATACTTACAATACTTAAACGTTTAGTAATTGATTAGATACCAACATGTTTTAATAATGTAAACAATATTTTGAATAATGGTACAGCAATTTTTAGTGGTTGCTCTGAGTCTGATTATAGTATGCCTGGAGAAAATTGTTCGTTTGCGTCCAAAGGTTGACACAATTTTTACATTCCCTGTGTTCGTTATACCAACTTTGATCGGTAGCGAGACGAGGTGCTAAAAGAAGAATCAACTTGCAAACGACGAGTTGAAGATCGCCGGGAAAAGTCTGTCCTCCGAACTTCTTGGAGTTTAAGTGGAAACAATTTGGCATATAAACCTGCGAAGCCAAGTCACAGCGGTACAACGAGGACCCAATTTTACCGTCACGTCTGTCGTCGATTGTCTTGGAAAGAAAACTTCGTCCCGCGTGCCCGGAAGGATGGATAATTGCTTCGAATTATCGTCGCAGAAGGCTGTCCAGCGAACCTGCTTTACGAGAAAGTAAATTGATGCACCAACTTTGCAAACATTTCGAAGAATCCCAATGAAAATGTCCATTTGCCGACGCAAATTATACTTTTTCTTTCAGGCCCAAGAAGGAACGCTATTTAATTAATGAGGAAATTGCATAGATCTTTTTGAAGTGAAAACTTTCTTAGGCGCATCGCGTGCACAATTGCTGGGTAGTGAATGATCATAGTGCGTCACGCTTCAAGATGAAACGCTCTTCGGGTAAACCCTTCTGGTAACATAGTTGTGTTAAGGGTAATATTTTGGTGGGAGGGGGGGGGGGATCCCCAACATATTTCACGTGTTGCATCATTCGATAGAAAGCAAGATGATTTACCTTAATTATTATTGGAATTAATTCTGTGTTCAAGCGTGTTATTGAAGTGAAAACTTCTTTAGGTGCGCCGCGTACACAATTTTTGTTGGGCGGTGAATGAGTCCGATCCGTCACGCTTAGACGTGAAACGCTCTTCGGGTAAAATAGTTGTGTTAATGGTAGTCTTTTGATAGCGGGAAAGGAGGCCTCCAACATGTTTCTAAATGAGAAAGTATTATTGATTTTCTTTTATCGTGTTGCATCATTCGATAGAAAGCAAGATCATTTACCTTAATTATTATTGGAATTAATTCTGTGTTCAAGCGAGTTATTGAAGTGAAAACTTCTTTAGGTGCGCCGCGTACACAATTTTTGTTGGGCGGTGAATGAGTCCGATCCGTCACGCTTAGACGTGAAACGCTCTTCGGGTAAAATCGGGGAAACCGAGTTTAGCCGAGTGAGCAATAAACAAACAGGCGTGCGTCGCGCCACAGAAATTTTTACTTCGATCGTGCGGTGTTATGCGCACATTATTGGTCTGTTTTTTCTTCTGCATCATACATCTCATCCAATAATCAATAAAAAAAGGTAGATAGTTTTTGGACCGCTTTCTTGATTTTTGCCGATCTCTTAATAAAGAGTTGAGATATTTAGATCCAGCTAAATATTTCAGCAAAGATCATAGAATAGGATGTACATATTGATTTTTTAAAAACACAATTTTACACATATACAAAACATTGTCGAGTTACTATTTTCAATGACAGTGTTCAGAGTAATAATTAAAATGTTCGAATTTGGAGTTTTGATTGTTCACTCGATGCGCTCAACAAGTAGTAACTAATGTACTAATATGAACATACCTAATTTTGAATCGTATAGGAACATCATCTCAGTGCAAAGAAATGACATAACGATTTCAGTTGTTTATTGTTATAAATCTAAATATGGGTGAATCGAAATATTCAGTTGAACGATTTTGTGTGGAGAAATCCAGAAAGATTTCTAAAGAATATATAATAAATAACACGTACGTGAAATCGGAATGATGAAATCAGATTTTATAAAAAATATATATCAAAAGTGCATGGCAGCATCGAGATAAAATTGATCTGCATACGAAAGCAAACAAACGGAACGTATACCTCGTTTGTTACCAAAACTTTAAATATTTGCATTGTTTACGCACAATTTGCGTGCACGCTGTTGAATAAACACCGTAGCCGTACGGAGCAAAGCGAAGCATAATAAATACAAATACAAATTTCCTTCATACCTCGGCAAAGGATTTTCTAATTCGAAAGTTGCTCACTGAAACGTTTCAGCCAGCCGCACGAGAATTCAATCTGCCGGCCTTTCGATGGTTCTTTTAACTCTCTTTCTCTCTCTCTCTCTCTCTCTCTCTCTCTCTCTCTCTTTTCTCTCTCTTTGCCTCTCGTCTCCAAGAAACAAATAAATAAGTTGAAACTATCTGACCTCATCGCAGGTCTACTGGGAGGTTAATATGCACTCCATCCAATCTCGCCGACTCAGTTTCCAACGGAGTGGATCCCTCGTCGGGTTTCTTTTATCTTTAGACGTGTCTGACTCGCATCTACGTTCTCTCACTTCGCTTTTCTATTTCCATTTTCCCTTACAATTTCCTTCCATTCCGGGCGAGCGTTCCACGTGCATCGTTGTCCGTTCCATTCTCCCATACGCTCGTGATCGGCCGAAATTCCCGTCTTGAGATCGTGGCATTGTGTAGAGACAACACAATTGAAAGCGAAAGACGGCGTTGAGACTCGTACATTTCCGGTAAAATAATTCGAGCTATCTTGATGGACGCGTTGCTGCTTCGAAAAATTAGGTCAGAAAAGTGGTTCGTGCAATTCGGAGTGAACAAAGTTTCGAGTAAAGTGTGACATTTTATTGTGAGATATTTTTAGAGCTGTAACAATTGTAATGATCATTTGTTTTGGTGAAACATCGTGTTCACAATTGTTAGTAGAGGAGCGTTTTATTAATATTTTTGTTGGAAATGCATATGCTATATTATACATATATTATATCAGATTATATGTTATATTATACATTGTATCAGATTATATGTTATACATATTACATGCTGTATTAAAAATACAATGTAAATCGTAATTGCAATTGGAGTACAATTATAAAATGCAATAATCAGTAATTATGTTACATTAATAACGAATTACGAGGACGAGGAATAGAAAATAGGCCGCATAGACAGCAAACAAGCATATGAACGAAAAACATAAAAATATATCGCACTTCTGATTCAAAGGTCTGTGCTATAATTTGGAGAGCTGTATTTTAATTATTTTGTATTTCAATTACACATCTGATCGATTGAATAAATGAATAGATAGATTGAGTAATTGAATCAATTGAAAGGTTTGAACGATGTAATTCGTTTACGACGTAGTTGAATTACTATATGATTGAAATACAATGTAATTCAATAGCGTGATTCAATTGCAATGTATTTGAATTAGCACAAGTCTGCTCTGCGACAGGCTAGAACAGAAGACTACGTGCAGGGTTGAAATGCTGGCGCGGCGGTCCGAGATAATCTCAAAAATATGGAATTCCGTTCGTGATGTGTCGTTAGCTCGCTTTCGACCATCCCAACATCTCAAAGAATGTGTCCACACGTCCCGATACGGATCAGGCCACGAAGTTCTTGCCCGGGTTATTCGAACGTGCCCGGAAGCCTATCGTTAATTTGACTTCAACATGGAATGCTCGCCGCGCTTCGCGAACGATAAATCAGGAACCGCTGACGAGAACGCAGAAGCATGCACGTGAATAATGATCGCGACAATCTGCCACGCTCTCCTCTGAAAATTTCCCTTGGAAAATCCGTGTGACGTTGCCGATGCGATGGAAATGCGCAATTTAAACTACCGTCCGGACGCGCGACAATGCGTTGTATCGCATTCTAGAATTGCATTCGGTTGGCTGGCCGCGTTCCTTCGCGAACCAACCCGCTCGAATCCGGTTATTCTTGTTCGCGAGACGCCTCGGTAGACTCTGTTACCGCACCGTAATGTCGCGCTTTTTCATATGCCGACGGATTAACGAAAAGATTTTGTTTCACGCGCCCGGAATTGCAAACTGTTTCGAATGTCGCGCGCGACAATCTGAGCGAGAACCGCGCCACACTTCCTGCTAGTTAATTTAATCCAGAGGAAAAGGAAAGAAACATAGTCTGGGACGGAAAGACAGGCACTCTATTAATTTGTTAATTTTTATTTAGCAGATAAGATGAATGAAGTATCGCACATAAACTACTGTGCAAATGGAAGAAACACCCAGTATAATTATAAGATATAATGACAAACAATATCTTTGTGTAAAAATTGTATTGTACAATGATTGATTTATTGCATTTAAAGTATTAGATAATCCGCAATGGCAAATATTCACAAAACTATTCGATTAAACAGCGGAATCCTTTTTCAAAACTCACTGTGTTCTAGGGTTTATCGGTTTTTAAAAACCGGTTCTTAAAAGAAAATTATGCAATTCGAAAGCCGGTTTTTCAATAAAGAAAATCCGATATTAAATTTATACATAACACTTATATGTTTTCTAGTAAATTTCTTCCATTAGCTACAGAAACTGACATTATTAAGTTATCCGGACAGATATTATCAAGATTATATAAAGATTATTCTACAGATGACGACTGCAATGTTAAAAAAAAGTGACGAAGGAGATATTCAAGACATATCTATGATGAAAAAAGTCCTAGGCTATTTTGGAATGGTGCAAAATTGAGTCAGAAATAAAATACTGTGACTAGCAAACTGAATGTGTAACAGCGTTAGAATATTAATAGTTTCTCAAACTGAAATAAATGTAAAATCATATGCTTTCTGAGATTTTTAGAACTCTGTTTCATTAAATATACAAATAAAGATTTCTTTAAAAGAACAGTTTGATTTTGTTCCTGAATGTAAATTTGAGATAGTATATTTATTAATTAGCAGTAGCAGCAATACATTTTTGAACAGGCCAAAACGTATCACGTGGTTCTGTGGCAACGAAAATTTTTTAGCGACATTCCAAACCCTAATTTGTCCTCTGATGCTTGAAAAAGTAATTAAATGGTATTGGGTCGTTGAACGGAAAGGATTACGCGTTAACGATAATGGGAATTTAGCAGATTTGTCGTTGGCGTGTATTATTGGCTTTTACCGCTAATTGTCGAAGGTTTGCTGTACAAGCTGAAAAAAACCAACTTGACTGGAAACAGTGTGTACACAGCGGTGTAATGAAATTTAGGTCAGCCTTGTTTCGAAGTGTGTTCTAACCCGCTTTCACGGGTATCCCTGCAGTTTTACAGTCCTCCACCTCCGCAAAATCGCGTCACAGTTTCCAATCGAACCTAAGAGAAGAAAGTTTCCATTGTAAGCGCGTTTATGCACAGCCGGCGCGACGACTAAATGAAACCCAACGAAACTTAATGTTAATGGTAATTACACGTTGCATATCAAATGAAATTGAATTTGTTCGTTGCTCTGCACGTTGTTCAATCCCCATATTCTCTCGCGCAAGACCAGTTACACCACAGGTTCTCCTTTAGTTTTCATCCAGTTTCGTTCTACATTTTAATTCGACCAATTGCTTTTCATTCGTAGCAAACACATCCAATTACAATACAATCACAGAGAAATTAATAATTTTACAATGACCCATTCAGTCAAATGACCCATTTTAAATTTTTGATGTGACAATTATGGAGATTGTAAAGGTGCTTTCATGGGAATTGATTGAATACATTTTTTGACTCCAGTTTATATTAAAAATTATAGTAAATATAGTATAATTTATAGTAAAAATCGCACAAAATATAAATAAATTTAATCTTGTTATTTTTATAATACCATACACGTTAGTCACTTTTGATGGTCGGTTGGTTTAATGTTAAAATGACTGAATTTTCATCCCACGATGAAGGTTCAGATTCGTCAGGAATGTCAAAAATGTTGATAAACGTTTCATTTTGTGTTTTCGCACCTCATATTCGCTGTTCACACGAATGACACGTGTTACGCGACACCTTGTACATCGAATGATTTACCAGAGAGTTTTATTGTTTCATTTATTTCTCGGTATAAAACAATTTAATGTCGCCAGGTTGACAACACTCGGCTACCGACACAGATCAAACTGAACTGTTTTACAGATCGCATACCGTGCGATGTAGGCACACACCGCAACAGTAGGCGTAGCCGTTTCCCAAACATGCAAAATCAATTTCCGCACCGTACATAGGCTCCGGACACTTCAATCTATTATAAAATGCCTAGTTATACCGGCTGACCTATTTAAATACGTACTCTGCATAGAGCTAGACCGACAAAGGGAACAAATGTTCGTCCTTCTTTGGTGTTTCTACGTTGTCCTCATTACAACTATTCCTATCTATTGAGTGGTTAGGACACAGTAACAAGTGAGGAAAATATAAGATTTTTAAACAACAGTACAGAAACAACTGAATGATCGGTTAATACAAGATTTTGTATTTCAGTTTACTATATAATGAACTATAAAAATTGCTTGTAATATTTAAAAAATAATTTATTCTTACATCTTTCGTCGTATTTGCTCGGAATATCTTTTCTTCCAGATGGCCAACTGGTGTACAGGATTCCTACAAATCGATTTAACTATATAAGAAATCCCAAAAATGTCATAAACTGTGATATATTCTCTAGCTATTGATAATCCCACATTTCAATTTTTGTAAAAATTAACAATATGCCAGATATTTTAAATTTAATTACTGAATTTCGGTAGAAAATTGTTTAATTTCTTACTTATATTTAACAAAATAATGAGAAAATGCAAAAAAATCGATCGTCAATGCCTAATAGATATGATAATGAAGATAACTGTAAAATTGTGAAAAACGCGTTTAAAGTTTACGAATATAATTTTTCTATAAAAAGAAATTTTCGATTTTTTCAAAATATTGCTGTGTCCTTACCCCTTAACATGAAACATAATCTTGAACAGTCGTCGATAGTCAAATTCTTTGTGCGATCGACGATATTTATTTGCTCAACCTGACATCCTATTATTGTTAAGTTAAATTTATTTTACAATGATCATCCTGCGAGGTATCCTGCTGGCATCGTCAATCAGCCTGCGAGCTTCCGAGTAAAATTTTCGCGGGTTCCATTGATTCCACAGTGTTCCGAAGGCCCTCCAAGATTTTCCAATGACCACTGGTGTCCATGAAACCTTTCGATCGGCCTCAATTACCCTGAAGAGGGCTCGGAGTCCCTTGCAGGGCACCTCTACTCATCCCGAGCAGATTCTAAAGACGACTTTTCAAGTAATCTGAATTATTTGAACCACTTTATTTAAGGACTGTGTCTCCTAGACAGACGACACTCGCGCGTGACTGCACAAAGTTACCACAGCACACTCACACGCCGCTAGACCACGTATACGTACGCGAGGATTGCAAGGGTCCAGGATTCCACTCCTAATCGCTCAATAATGCAAAGACGGGGTTTCTTAGTAGTGAAAATCGATAGATGAAAGATCAATCTTGGGGGTTATTTGCATCAAAAGTCCTACTTTTATGTTTACGACGCGTAATTCTCATTATTTGCGAGAAGCAATGGACAGGCGACGGTGCTGCCGCCTATCGTGGCTGTCGATATGCTGTCGAAAAATGAGAATTACGCGTCGTAAACGTAAAAATAGAAGTTTTGAGACAATTAGACCCTAGATGGATCTTTCATCTAGCGATTTTGACTACTAAGAAACCCCGTCTTTGCATTATTAAGAAATCAGGAGTGGAATCCCGGACCCTAGCAATTCTCCTGTACGTATACGTAGTCTAGCGGAGTGTGAGTGTACTGTGGTGACTGTGTGCAGTCACGCGCGAGTGTCTATAAGACGCAATCCTTAAGTTTCTCAAATGATTCCACGTATAACCCTAGTACTCTGCTCAGAAATAGTTGAATGGTAGATCCTAGGATAAAATTTCATATATTGCTGGTTTACTTTTTAAATCGATAAATGTGTTTCATTTATGCTGTCGCATTTTAAAGGAATACATATTGCAACACAAACAGAAAAAGAATCAAATGTTTCACAGTTGGTGTCTAAAAGAATAAAACGGGAGAATACTCGTATACACACTGAGAAATTTATGAGGTTTAATATTCATCGCATATTGCAAAGATGGCAATCACAGTCATGGAATTAGAACAGATCTAACATATTATGAACTTTTCCAGCCCAACATGTCTATTGACCTAAAACTTGCACACCGGTTAGAAACATAAATGCTTCACTAAATTTTTACAAGTTTTCTATACTACAGTTTTATAAATCTCCCTACCATATGTGTGTGCGTGCGTGCGTGCGTGCATTTGGTCTTAAAATATTTCATGAATGTATGGGATATATTCTTTCAAAATATTCTACCTTACAGCGTGTCTTATATTATTTATATAAATCACGAGTGTGCAAAACGTTATAATATAGCATGAATTAAATATATATATATAAATATATATATATATCAAATGCTAAAACAAGATAAATGAATACGAATAGATATTTGAATAGGGAATGAATATTAGAAATGAGAGAGATTTTTACCGTTTTGGCTGGAAATAGCAATACAAATTCCGGTAGAATTCTTTGTCGTCCAAAATTTAAACTGCGGATTAATGGCGTCATCCCTGGAAGAATCTTCGCACTAGGAATCATATATCATCGACAGATAAGGTCACTCCACAGACTTATAGCACCGAACATTTGTCGCGACATCTATGGCAGGAATACTGAAACCACTAGTCAATTAGAGCGTTCCATCATTATCTAGTATCGCTAGCCTTGTCACCGACGAGATACTGTTAACAGAGACTTAGTAAAAGACTGCCAGTCTTACGTACAATCTTACATTGCATCTTATGGACTTGTCTGTCTAAGTAAGCCTCGGGGAGGCTCCAAGAGCCCCTCTTCCATTTCAGTGTCGCGGATTATGTTACCGATAGTTTACGGATTTAGGCGTATTAGCAAGAACTGAATATTCTATATGCCTCATTTTTACTAAGAGCACAGACGAGATATAGGAATAGACCTTACACCTTATGAGACTTGATGTAACTGTAGCACCGACGAGATACTATTAAAGACTGCCAGGCCCTGTGCCACCGACGAGACACTGTTAAAGACTGCCAGCCTTATGAGACTACGTAAAACCTGAATATTTCAGTGTACGCTTACGCCCTCTAGGATATATTCTGGCTCCAGCCAGAGAAACAGAAAGCCACCGACGGCATTTTATCGGTGCAGAAGACCAGTGAGGAGATTCTCGTCGCGACGCATCGGCCAGAAATGTTATATTCTCCGCCATGCTTTAGACGACGTTTTGGCACTATTTTGATACTATTTTCGTCGGTAGTGGAACGTGGACAACTGCAGCAACTTGATGCCTAGACAGAAAAGCCCATAAGATGCAATGTCTGTACCACCGACGGAAACGATTATCTCGTCGGTAGTAATATATTACCTCGTCGGCAGTAATAGGCCTGACACCACAGGTCTGTGCTGACTCCCAATGTATTTTGGTGTGCGTCGGTATTGGTACGCTAACGCCCCAGAGTGACTCCATTACCGACTGCAAGCTAGCTGACAGTAAATTCATATACAATTTAATTACATATGTTTTAAATTCTATTATACAATGTTATCGGAAATTGTAAATGTGCAGCTATTAGCTCAATATTATCCTTTATGCATAAGATACTAGAAGATGTTACAAATAGAGGATAATACCGATTGCCCAGGTCTCACCACAAGGAG
>CM052196.1:4029851-4153914 GCA_028455805.1 Lasioglossum figueresi | reverse complement strand
AAAAAAAATGGAGGTGACCTTCAAATGTCCGAAGTACGTCCACCCGCAAAAAAAAACTACTATCGCCACCGGATGGCCACCTTCTTACTGTGCAATTTTGTTTCAGCAAATATTTCTGTGAAACTTATAGTTTCAAAGATATCTGAGGTGCTAATAGTTACTGCCCCACCCTGTATAATTGCTTAATAAAGCTTTATTCTTCAAAATTGAACCATTGAATTTTATTTTCAAATCGGGCACGAACTTATGGGATCATCTGAGATTACAGTTGTATTTGGCTACAAGGTTTGGTGCCAAATTCAGATCAAATCAATTGATTTGGATGATTCGTATCCGATTATCCATACCAGTCGGTGAACCACGAGTGTTCGGATAGCAACTTTAGATTGAACCGTTTACATGTGTAACACGTGTTCAGATGCATCCTGTATGTATTCATAATTGTATTTGTGTGTGTTTCAGGTTGTCAGGTTTCCTAAATGACTGTTTTAGAAATATCCTTCTGATAGAATATCTGAACTGTACCTTCAGACTGGCCGTTGCTCTATACGTGCTGTTAATCGTACGTAATAGAATCTCTTTAAAGCATATATGTACATTGATAGGATCCATACAGAATAATAAAGAGTAGCCTGAAGGTTAGTTATACTCTATATCTACGTCAAAAACTAAAAAAATACGACTTCAAAATTCTATTTCTTATTATGTTCAATTGAAATTTTATTGAATATTATATTAAAAAATACAGCATTGACTGTAACTCTCCGTAACTGTCGCAAAGGTCTCTATCGTAACTGTTAAAATTTTATCACCATCACTAGGAGGATCTGCATTGTAAATGTATTCGAGTTAATATTTCTTTGTCTCATGTAAGTACAGTAAAAATGTTAAATGTATTACGTGAATATGTTTGACATTACACAGACATTTGGAAACGATACGGCAGCTTTCATAAATTTTTCTGTGTATTCTGCCGTCGTGGCAACCTGGTTATATGTGTACTCTTACATTGGCGAGCAGCTTTCTCACGAGGTTCGTATTTATACATTGACAATAATATGACACTATTATTGAAATAACTATAATGTTTAGTCGCTGAACGTAGGTGATGCGTTTTACGACACCGATTGGACAGACATTGCAGCCCGTGACAGAAAGTCTTTGGTAATCTGCATGATGAACGGACAACAAGCGCAGTATTTAATGGCTGGGAAATTCTATAAATTCTCTCTTTTTGGTTTCAGCGAAGTAAGTATAACAGTTTGTTTCAATTGATCAATAAAAAACGATGAAGTCAGTTGCACGATGATAATGTAAAAATATCAAAATTGCATTCCAAGGTAAAATACTACAGCAAAGATATTTCACCATTTTTTTTAACAGATTGTAAAAAGTTCCATGGCGTTTTTCTCCATATTACGAAAAACCATAGAATAAAACTGGAGGTAATATTTTATGTACTTGAGTTGACAATAGAGTGAACACAACTAGAATCGACAGAACTCAGAAAATCACGCTATCGTCGCCGACTAAGTGCCTGTGCTGTTCAGCGACATAGGCAAGTAGACACAGGTGAACACTGGGATAAAACGTGGAACTTACAGTGATCTGAAGCACCACATTGCTAAATAGACGAGTATCTCGTCGGTGGCTCCACGCTTTCTACCTAAATAGAGTAGAACGCTCACATTACCCATTCTGTAATTGCTTTATAGTACTATAATATAATTATTTAATGTCTTCTTACTTACCTTATTATTCGCCATTGTAATCATTGTTTATATAATATAATATATAATCGATATTTTTTATCAAAAGTATCGGAAATTAAAATTAATTTGAAAATTATTGCGTTACTTATAAAATCATGATTCTCAAATTATTCTGTTAACTTACGTAATGACAAAAATTCAATCGTTCTTATTAAGATCCTTAGTAAGAAATAGAAAATTAATTTTTTACTTATTTATCCGATAATATCACTTGTAATGTTCGAAAGCATTGACTGCAATGATTAAAGTAGAGATAGTCCGAGATAAAAGTATTAACTAACTAACGCAACTTTCAACGGCTCCTATCCATATGATGCTATTTAGAGGCCGTATTTCGTACAAAGATATCTAAAAACATAATTCTATACGACGCTACCTGAAAATTGCGAGCAACATGACGCTATTTTAAAAGTGCGTGCAACATGATTTTATTTTATGTCTGAAACACGATTCACTTATCAGCGCACTGTGCGACCAGGCGCAGAGAAAGCAGTCGAAGTTGCGGTCGAAATCTTAAAAGAAGGACTCTCCGCGTCTCTTTTTTCCCGACGCGACGCAGTCCTTCTTTGCGTCCGACACTTTCGTCGTTCATTCCACAAGCAAATATTAATGAAAATCCTATTAAAAATTAATGATAAATAAAGAAGTTTTGTTATTTGATTAGTAACGACACCGACGAGGTACTATTAAGGACTGCGTCTCCTAGACAGACGACACTCGCGTGTGACTGCACACAGTCACCACAGTACACTCACACACCGCTAGACCACGTATACGTACGCAAAGATTGCAAGGGTCCGGGATTCCACTCCTGATTTCTCAATAATGCAAAGACGGGGTTTCTTAGTAGTCAAAATCGTTAGATGAAAGATCAATCTAAGGGGCTATTTGCCTCAAAAGTTCTACTTTTACGTTTCCGACGCGTAATTCTCATTATTTGGCAGCATATCGACGCCACTATAGGTGGCAGAACCGTCGCCAGTCCATTGCTTCTAGCAGCTCCGCAACATGTTGCCGAATAATGAGAATTACGCGTCGTAAATGTAAAAGTAGTACTTTTGAGGTTAATAGCCCCTAGATTGATCTTTCATCTAGCGATTTCGACTACTAAGAAACTCCGTCTTTGCATTATTGAGTAATTATGAGTGGAATCCCGGACCCTAGCAATTCTCGTGTACGTATACGTAGTCTAGCAGAGTGCGAGTGTACTGAGGTCGCTCTGTGCAATCACGCGCGAGTGTCGTCTGTCTAGGAGTTGCAGTCCTTAACAGTCTGTCGTCGGTGGTCAAGCCTTATGGACTGCGTCTCCTAGACCGACAACATTCGCGCGTGACTGCGCAGAGTTACCACAGTGCACTCACACACCGCTAGACCACGTATAGGTACGCGAGGATTGCAAGGGTCCGGGATTCGACTATTGATTTCTCAATAATGCAAAGACGGGGTTTCTTAGTAGTCAAAATCGCTAGATGAAAGGTCATTCTAGGGGGCTATTTGCCTCAAAAATCCTATTTTTACGTTTACAACGCGTAATACTCATTATTCTTTTGCATGTCGCGTAGTCGCGAGAAGCAATGGACTGGCGACGGTGCTGCCGCCTATCGTGGCTGTCGATATGCTACCGAATAATGAGAATGACGCGTCGTAAACATAAAAGTAGGACTTTTGAAGCAAATAGCCCCCTAGATTGATCTTTCATCTAGCGATTTCGACTACTAAGAAACCACGTCTTTGCATTATTGAGTAATTATGAGTGGAATCCCGGACCCTTGCAATCCCCGTGTACCTATACGTGGTCCACCGGTGTGTGAGTGCACTGTGGTGTCTGTATGCAGTCACGCGGGAGTGTCGTCTGTCTAGAAGACGCAGTCCTTATGGAAGTTCGTGTCACCCGAATATTTACGCCCTCTAGGATATATTCTGGCTGTAGCCAGAGAAACAGAAGGCCACCGACGGTATTTTACCGGTGCAGAAGACCACTGAGGAGATTCTTGTCGCGACGCATCGGTAAGAAGTCTAATCATCACGAAACCATATCGATTATTATTAAATGTTATATTCCCCGCCATATTTTGGACGATGTTTTGGCACTATTTTTATACTATTTTCGTCGGTGGTGGAACTTTAAGCGATTGTGGTATTTCAGATCACTGTAAGTTCCACTGTATCTCCGTGCCCACTTGTGCCCACTTATCTATGACATGGAATAGCACGGGGTCTGGCAGTTTTTAGTAGTATCTCGTTGGTGCTGATACGTCTAAATCCGCGAACTATCGTTAACACGGGGCGCGACACTGAAATGGTAACGGTGCGCCCCCCGGGCCTAGACAGAAAAGAAAATGAGATGCAACGTCTGTACTGATCTTAGAGCTTCAGCGACTTTGTAGAGGTAACACTTGAATATTTTATTATTATACCTGTTTAATATATCTATTTAGAGGAGTGTAAAGTCTCCCGATAAACATTATTTCACAAAAGATTATTTATACTATGTACCTACGTGTACTATGCACGTATAGAAGCAAAAATAAATTAATAAAAATGTGTGAAATAAATTCATTTGTATTCAATTAACTCCTGCGAGTCAATAAAATATACCGAAACACTTCCTCGTCCAAGAACATACGTCGTCAATAACCATAAAAACTCTTGAAGTCTTTTCGGTGCTCTCCTTTGGTTTAACTTTCTATTGAGTTGTAATTTTGGGCCGCTAAAATGTCAATAATACCAAATGCCATTAACATCTCGTAGGGAGATGCAGGGAGATGGAAGAAATAGAAGGAAAAATAGAAGAAATCTTGGATGAAAAGGGGAAAGGAGCAAAATGGGGCAGGAAGCTAAAAGAAAAAAGAGAAAGGGTAGAGAAAAAGGAAAGGGAGGAGTGGGAGAATTAAATTAAGATAAACAGTATGGAATAGTGAAGGACATGGAGGGTAAGAAGGGAAAAGGATAAAATGTAGAGGGGGGTTAAATTAAATTAAGAAAATGTAAAGGTTTAAAGAATGGAGAAAGGAAGGAAGGAGAGAGAAATGTAACGCCGAAAGGCATATATTTATGAATAAAGATTATATATATACCAAATGCTATTTTCTTTCCCTTATCCCGAGTTATAATGCTGATCTGGAATAACGAAAATTTCGAAAAACTTTGGCTGCGGACCTTGGCATTGAGTTGTACTACTTGATTTCGATAATTTTGCGGTCATCCAGCTTGTGGTTGACTTGTACTACTGAAATTTCGTGTCACCTCCTCCAGCATCGTATTCTCTTAATACGAAACTAATGGCGTCGAAGGTGGTTGCGCGAAAATTCAGTAGTACAACTCAACGACAAGCCAGGGCCGAAAA
This sequence comes from Lasioglossum figueresi, assembly GCA_028455805.1. Lineage (NCBI taxonomy): Eukaryota > Metazoa > Arthropoda > Insecta > Hymenoptera > Halictidae > Lasioglossum > Lasioglossum figueresi. Next base: position 4,148,796 of record CM052196.1, on the reverse strand, counting down.
ATTACGAATTTTCACAATTCCAAATCGTGGAACTCAAAAAGTGAAGTTACCATCACGATGTCTTTGTCGGTAAGTTTTCTGTTTACCGGCCAACAGTTTGGGTGTTTCACTGCTGCACGAATTGGCGCTATATGGCAGTACATATGGCGGTATAGCAAGATCAAATGAATCTTGCCACAATTTACCTTGTACCTTATGCCAAACGCGGCAAGAATCATTTGCTCGACTGTGTGAAAATTAACCACATATCAGAGAAACTCAAGAATAACTTATTAATTAATGCATATGGTTGTCTACAATTTTTTGAATAGCTCTACTTTTGACCACTGTACAAACAAATATCAAGGGAAGCCTAATTGCAAACCTACCAGTAAAATAAGTAAGGTGAAATAACATTATAAAATGTTATGGAAGGGAATAGGTTTGACGTGTTCAGAGATATTTACTTACAAATTCTTAATTGAAAATCTTTCCATTTGCAGAAGGGTGAAACTGATTTGCAAAAGGGTGAAATTGATTTAGAAAAAGGGGTTCATTTCGAGTGCAAAACCTATATTATATATCGAGAATCGCACCGATGGCCCAGGTTTTACCACGTGAAGGTTGCTGCGAGGGAGACCCAACTACCCACTTAGTGTTAGTACTCCTTTTATCGTCCCACCCGACGGAAAATGACAAAATTACAAAATACAAAAATAAATGCTCCATACAAATTATTCGCTTACACGTGTAGGAAAATTTAAAGGGTGTTTCTTCGTGACAATGCAAGTCGAAAATGAAGGATAAAAAAATTGCTATTTCGGCTTCGTTATTTAGTTATTTAGTTATTAAGTGACAGAGGCATGCTTACCTCCGTTCTCATTTGAAAGTGTTTAACAAATTGATCGTAGCACGTTTCTAATATCCGCCCTATGGAATTATCGAGCAGAAGGGGTCAATGTCCTTTCACTTTTTAATTGGTCTCACATAAGTAACTTACTCGAGATCACACTATAAAGTGGTATCTATTGTATCCATAAATGTTGAATGGAATTCTCACAAGTGCAAGTAATCACAAAAGTGCACATGTGCAATATGCGTACCGGAATCGCGCACAACTAATTTTCGTTTGATGCACGCCAGTTTGACTTTCAAACACGCAGAATAAAATGTTAGCGTAATTAATGTGATGTCTTTGAGTGCACCCACATAAAAACACATTAATTCAACGTATTAAGAAAATGTGTTTGCGCACAAGAAATCGTTTGTATACGCTTGCGTTCGTATGCACACTGATTCAAGACAGCTGATGAGGTCAATGTCTGATCGATAAAACAAATGAAGATCTACAGCGAACTCCCGCCCATACATCGCGCGTTTCTATACCAATATATTGTCCATCCTGTTTTCATGAATTTCACGATTCTTTCTCATTGTGGCTGTGACCGTCAAATATCTCACGTGCGTGACATCGACCTCATGCCTCGCGTGTATATGTATCACTTCGTAATACACATTTGGCAGTGTTCTACTTTCGACCACTCTACACACGAATAGCAAGAAAAGCAAACTGCCTACTAACAACAGCTAATTTTCCCCTTGCATGATCATGTATATGCTTTTTGCAATTTTCTTTCTCCTTTTTCACCTTTTGTGAGTTTGCGTGTTTTTACATTATCCCCATGTATTTTGTACCTAAGAAGTATTTTATATTTTGCATATATGTGTGCCTAAATATGTAGAGGGTAGCTAATCTCGTTTTCTTGAAATGAAAATACAGTGAATTAAATGCAACATTCAACAAAACTACCAGATACAACATGCATCGCAGATACTAATTTACGCAAACAATCCGATTTCTATGACAATCACAAACTATTCAGTTGAAGACGTGTGAATCCTTCCGGTTTCCACTTGAAGTCAAATTCTACCCCTATAGTTTTCATTTTGTAACAAGCAAATGATCTGAAACAATCTTACTTTTCAATTAGCACATGAAAAAAATGGCACATTTGGAAAATAATTGTTCAGTCTATGTATATTTCAAATAAAACCGCAAGTGGATCATTTTCTCCCAACGCTAATCTACAAAATACGTATTGAACGTTTCAAAAATAAAAGAAACGCGAGCAATGTATCATTATTCTCGATGTCAATTGAATAAATACAATATTGAAAATTCCCATGCACTTTTATTTTGATGCGCAACTCTACAGGGAATCTTTATGGACCACCATTTTATTCGTCTTACCAATTCACTGACTTAATCTGGAGTTAACAAATAAAACAATAAATGATGGATAAAAAATAAAAGGACAATAAAGTGAATGTGATCTAATTTTTTTTCAGAAAATTAATATGTATCATGTAATAACTTTTTTTCTCCACATAACTCCACTCTAGTTTTTTGTGAGATTAATCAGTAGACATTACTTTATACAATCCTGAAAAGTTTAGGTGCGGACTATTGCGGACACTCAATGATATTTAAAATAATTGAACTGTAGGTGATAGATACTTGGAAGTAAATGAAGGAGAATGAATGTCACTATTGCTAGAATATTTAGTTTATATTATCAGAAGAATGTAATCGTGATTTAGCAATCGAGTGTCAGTGTTTCTTCGAATACTGTTATGAACACGAGCAAATATCCTTGTGCTAGAGAGGAAAATGCTCAAAGAGGATTAAACAATATTTTATTCATATCTTTCGAAAAGCAGTTCTACAAAAGACTGATCGCTCTTTTATTTTATTTAGACTTTGTGTTTAAATTTTTACCACAGCTACGCGTGAAATTTGTTTGCAACAGCGATTTCTATAAATCTGACGAAAAAATGTTTCAAATAAAAGTGTAACAGTATTCATATATGTAAGAATTGCAATATAAAAAACATTGAACAAATTTTGTTTAAAAGAAAAAAACAAGATTGCTTCGATTTTTTAAATATTAAATTGTATTTTTGATTTTATAATGTTGTAGCTGGTGTTATGACCAATTCAACGATATATAATATTATGACCTTGACATTATTAATATCGTTGTAATAGTTTTAGCGCGCTAAACAGGCCAAATACGTGACTGCGCGTCGAAGAATAAATCCGAGTTCACAGACGGGTCACCACACGCTCCTAACTGTCGCGTCTGTCCGCTAAACCTATTTGAACATATCTGCCGCTAAACCGTAACAGGCACGACTATTGCAAACATTCTTTTCCTCTGAAAAAGCTGCTATGAAGGATAGATAGCATTAATCATTAATGCTATCTGTCCTATCAAAATTTGTTCTATTTTGAATTATTGAAAACTTTATTCTACGGATATCCTTTAAAATGAACGGTATCGATGAAAATAAATCTTTCCAATCGTTTAATAAATTGTACACACGATAATACTATAAAATAAATAACGTTAACAAATAGCATCTAATAAATTGTGCACACAAGATTAAATATGCTTAGCGAGCAGATGCAACAATTAGGGGCGTATAGTGATCTATCATTCGGTTTTTTACTATTTTATGACTTTTCGCGACAGGAACTGCCGTTGAATTTCACTAAGAACCTGCTATCATATTACTTAGAAGAAAATATAGCATTCTATTTGAAAAAATTAGATTTATTTTGGCAGTTGTAGGCCGAAAATCATGAAAAATTACAATTTTTGCCACTCTTGTGATCTTTTATAACACGTAAACCAATTAACCAATTTCAATGAAATTTTCAGAACGTATATGATTTATACGAGTTTACAAAACACAGCTCTTATATTTTCGTTATTGGCCCAGCTAAAAGAGTTGTAAAAATCAATTTCTACTATTGTTTTTCACAATTTCGATCAAATGCATTTTTTCAACATATTTATTAGACGTTATTTACTAAACTAATCCTTCTAACCTTACACAAAAATTGAAGTCGTTTGGCCCATTCATAAAATAGTTATTCCGATTTAAAGCGTGTGTAATCGGTAGACTGCGGATTTTATGCACTTATGACAAAACTAATTACGCCCAATTTAAAGCAGTGGACTAACAAGTTAATCAAAAGAAGAAAGAAATTTTTATTTGGCTCCTATGCCGTGCAATGGATACAAACATTTTTTATTTTGCATAAAGATCCGCAGTCTAGTGATCAGTTATGCGTGTCACTGCATACAGTTACTCGAATTAATATCCGGACATTCTAAAAAAGACGATAACTTGTTTAATATTGTGCTATACTATTTGAACTTTTCTGGGAATTAATTAGTTTACCACAGAGTGTGAAAAATGTTTTTTTCAAATACAATTCATCGGAATTGTAGAAAAAATACTACACGTTGCATTTTACAACTTTTTTATGTGGACCTATATTGAAAATTTAAAAAGTATGTTTTGTAGGTCTGTGTCAATTAAACATATTCTGAAAATTTCGACAAAATCGGTGGACGTTGCAATGAGCTACAAACGTTTGAAGATAGTGAAAATTGCAGATTTTCATGTTTTTCAACTTCTAACTGCAATAAATCTAAGAATTCTTACATCTTTCAATGCCTGTCGTTTTTCCCGCATCAACCGATTTCGACGAAACTTTCGCAGTGCATATAATTAACATTGATCTACAAAACGTACTTTTTAAATTTTCAATATAGGCCCCGGGGAAACTTTACCTTACCGGACTCAAAATTTTTGTCTTTCTCAGTTTATAGACAAAGATTTCAAAAGCAATAATAAATTAAAATCAATTACATATTGCGTTAGAATAAGATAGCGATATCATAGTGTCATTTTCCGAAACACCTTGAACATATTTGAAACTTTCACTAAATGTACAAAATAAAAATAAGAGAATGATAAAGAATCAATAAAATGTTTGATACGTACTTTGGACAATAAATAACATACACTTCCGTTCAAAAGTATGTGGACAACACGTTTAATTTTTTATGCGGTCTAGTTTACACAGTAGTAGAGAATATATATTTTAACAATAATTATGTGAGTATCGTGTATCGAAATTTTCATTTTTCAACCATTATGTCGTTAACCGGGTACCCCTTTAACCCTTTGCACTCGGAGCTATTTTAACTTGAAAATCAAACGTTTCTCCTGACCTACAATATTTCCATTCTGTATGATTTTTTAAATTTGATAGACATAAAATTGATGGGATACCTCACACAATACTTAACTGTTTAGTAATTGGTCAGATACCGTCACATCTAATAATGTTAACAATATTTTAAATAATAGTACAACAATTTTTAGTGACGTCTCAGAACTTCTCTAATGCTTATGTCGATAAATAAAAAAATTATTTTTATGTCTATGACATATATACTCCCTCTCAAAAATATGTGAACGACACGTTTGATTTTTTATGCGGTCTGATTAAAACAGTTAATAATAAATTCATTAGATATCTCACCAATAATTATTATTTCAACCCTTATGTCGTCAACAGGGTATCCACTTTAATATCTTTTTAAAACTTCTGTAATACTTTTGTCGTTAAATAAAAGAATTATTTTTATATTTATGACATATCCACTCCCTCTCAAAAATATGTGAACGACACGTTTTATTTTTTATGCGGTCTTGTTTATACAGTTAATAATAAATTCATTAGATATCTCACCAATAATTATTATTTCAACCCTTATGTCGTTAACCGGGTATCCACTTTAATATCTTTTTAAAACTTCTGTCATGCTTTTGTCGTTAAATAAAAAAATTATTTCTATATTTATGACATATACACTCCCTCTCAAAAATATGTGAACGACACGTTTGATTTTTTATGCGGTCTAGTTTATACAGTTAATAATAAATCCATTAGATATCTCATCAATAATTATTATTTCAACCCTTATGTCGTTAACCGGGTACCCACTTTAATATCTTTTTAAAACTTCTGTCATGCTTTTGTCGTTAAATAAAAAAAATATTTTCTATATTTATGACATATACACTCCCTCTCAAAAATATGTGAACGACACGTTTGATTTTTTATGCGGTCTAGTTTATGCAGTTAATAATAAATTCATTAGATATCTCACCAATAATTATTATTTCAACCCTTATGTCGTCAACAGGGTATCCACTTTAATATCTTTTTAAAACTTCTGTAATACTTTTGTCGTTAAATAAAAAAATTATTTTTATATTTATGACATATACACTCCCTCTCAAAAATATGTGAACGACACGTTTGATTTTTTATGCGGTCTGATTAATACAGTTAATAATAAATTCATTAGATATCTCACCAATAATTATTATTTCAACCCTTATGTCGTTAACCGGGTACCCACTTTAATATCTTTTTAAAACTTCTGTCATGCTTTTGTCGTTAAATAAAAAAATTATTTCTATATTTATGACATATACACTCCCTCTCAAAAATATGTGAACGACACGTTTGATTTTTTATGCGGTCTAGTTTATACAGTTAATAATAAATTCATTAGATATCTCACCAATAATGATTATTTCAACCCTTATGTCGTTAACCGGGTACCCACTTTAAATATCTTTTTAAAACTTCTGTAATGCTTATGTCGATAAATAAAAAAATTATTTTTATGTCCAGGACATATATACTCTCTCTCAAAAATATGTGAACGACACGTTTGATTTTTTATGCGTTCTAGTTTATACATTTAATAATCAATTCATTATGTCTTGAGAAGACAGCAAAGCGAATGGATGATCGCAGATTGAAACAGTATCAGCCCTACCGAATAAACTTCTACGTATTCAAAAGATCGTAATAATTAAATTGTACAATTTGGTACCATTAAAATAAATTATACTTGCAACAAAGCGTCCACATATTTTTGAGCGGGAGTGAATACACATTGGCAACCAAATTTATAGAAGTTGCTGAATATTTGGCCATTAACGCACCGTGCAACTGCGCAAAACAGTACGCGAACGAGAAACGTTGACGCTATTATGAGCCGGTATGTGGGCAGATACGAAAGAGCAGAGAGGAGGAAGTGCAAATGACACGCAGGAAAAGAAGAACAGAAAGTAAAACCCGGTATGGTTGAAGAAGAAGAGCGGCGGTATTGGTTGAGGGTTCAGGTGAGAAGGTGTTGGTATGGGGGTCAGAGAGAAATATGCTCGCGCACTAGTTTGCGCGTGATGCGGGGGCGCGGGGCGCGGGCGCGAGACGAATGACGAGGGACGTGGGATGTGAGGTGTGAGACGCGAGACGCGGGGCAACAGCGGGGTGAGGATTGAGACGCGTTTAGCGGGCAAAAGAAAGGCAAAGCAGATGAGAGTGAGAACACGGAACTGTGGAAGAGGAGTGCTAAGAAGGAGGGAATGTGAACCAAAAAGGGTGAAGAAAGAAGAAGTAGGATAAAGGGGTAAACGAGAGCCGAAAATCAAAGCGAGAAAGAGAGAAGAGGTTTTGTGGGTTGGAAGAGCGACTGCGTGGAAGAGGGAGAGGGTGGGCGAAAAGGTAGTCGAGAGACAGAGAAGAGAAGAAGAAAGAGAGACGGCGCGAAACGGAGAGGGAGAAAAGTAAGGACGGGGTTGGTTCGGCGAGCTCAGTTACGCCGCGCCCCTTGCGAAGAGCGCTGTGCTTCACGGGTGAGATTACGGTGTCTTTACGATTCGAAAACAGTTATTCCCACCACGTTTCCGGCGCGTTAATAAAACGTTCGAACGCTGTGCATGCTCCACTATCGACAACAAATGTACATTTCATTCCGTTAATGCGACAGATTCTATGTTGTTTTAAAAAACTTTATTCAGTTTTCGTAGTACAAGTGAGTGAAATGTGGTCAATCTGTGATACGGTTGCAAAACTATTTCATTTGATAACAGTGCGTAGCGAGTGGAGATATCACGAATTAAACATGACATAGAAATTTCGTTGGCAACCTATAGTGTGTCAATTCGAGAAGTGATTCAAAACTGTGTTTTCCAGCCTAAAAGACAGTTCGCTTGTTATGAAAACTTGGTGGAAATGGAAATAAATTAACTAGACAATGTGCGATGTTGGAAAATGGATTATAATACAAATATGTTGGCAACCACGATGTCGTTTAATCGACTTCTGTGGATCGAGTTTCTTGGAAATGTGTAAAATAACTTTTGTAAAGTGACGGGTTTTCGGGGAAATGAAAGAAGTGTTTTGAACAGTGGATAATATAATGTTTCGTTAAATGTCTCGCGTCTAGTTCCTCTTGGAGATTGGGTCACGTTAACAAAGGTGTCCAGCATCGAGAGACCTGGGGAATTCGTAACCAGAAGAAAACGGTATGCAATGGAAAAACTAAATCTTCTCGTTACATTGAGTACTGTTATACCTATAATGGCGCAATATAACAATAACAAGGAGCAAATAGATTTGTTATCGAGGTTTTAACATTACATTCTATACAGAATGCGTTACAATGCCAAGTTGATTCGCACAACCTTCTGAGAAGAAATTATTTTCGTTTGTCTCGATGGTATCACTTTTTAATCAAATACCAAAGAATGTTATTTTTAAAATTCATTTGTTAAAGGTTTGTAGTAAACATTTTATGATGTCCACACACCGATGTTCGTGAGAAGTCAATGAACGAATCGAGAACTCTGCACACACAATTTTGAAGATTAGAGAAGAGTTTGGACTAGACATGTGATAATGCAACGAGGAATTTTTAAACGATGAAGCCAGTTTAATAAATAAATTTATTAGAAAACGAAGGCGAATTTAAAATGGAAAAAATGATAGGAATTTCAACTAGAGAAAGATTATTGGTTACATTATACATATTGTTCCTCATCCGATAATTGTTAAAACGTATTAATACACGTTCTGAAATCATGTACAGGCGCTTGAATGTTCCAGCTCCGAAGCGAACATAGTTCGCTGTTCGCGGAAGAGTAGAGATACATGCTGCTCAACACTCACTACTATTTGTAAAAGTATCCGCTGTTTGAGAGCCAGCGACCAGGGATTTCGATTTGTTTGTGAACTGCTAACCAATACCATTGTTTACACGCGTTTACCATTATGTGTATTTGCCGGTAATTGATTATAATGTGCCATTGAGTGTGCAATGAATTATTCTACATAGGAGTTTGAGGCTTTTTGAATTAATAATAGAACCAAGAAAATTCTATTTCTTGAATGTCTATACAGGTTACACGTGGTTACCAATACGCAATTCATTGTAGAAAACACGTGACATACATGTGCACACATGCACTTATATTACTAATAGCCTGATAGATCGAGAATCATTGTAATTCATTTATAAAACATCAATCTCAAGTGTCGTATTTATATACGTTCGAATATTTAAATCAATTAGATCAATGTGTTAATTACGATTTAAACGTCTCAAGGTGAAAGAATTGCATTCTATGTTTTTTAAACAATAACTTATTTTTCCGAATGAACCCTGTTTTAGGTACCGGTATTATATTTCCCGTTGCAACTTGCATACTTACGCATGTTCATGACGTTAAATCAATATGGTAATTGTGCATTAAAGGTTACACCTCATCGATTTCGATGATTTTTTAATTTGTTGCCAGAATGAAGATTTTGAATCTCAGTATGGACTTTTCCCTATACTTGTACGCTGCCGCCGCACAGTGGGGAATTTTGCAATCTCAGCCAGCCAAAACTATTGCAACGTTATTAATAGTGTCAAGGTCATAATATTATATATCTTTGAATTCGTCTTAACCCTTTCGGTCACGAATTATTTATTCCTGAAAAAATCATGGCTTTGCTAAGCAGTTCTTTGAAATAAATTATGATTTTTTTTATGTGCTTATATGAGAACGTTATGACAGAAAGGGTTAACACCAGCTACATTCTCAAATCAAAAATACAATTTAATATTTAAAAGATCAAAGTGATCTTGTTTTTTCCTTTTAACCCTCATCCGTCCCTTGTGTCAGTTTGATACAGTTTTTCGGAAATAAGTTACAGTGTTCTCTTATTTGTTGGTACATTTGCCCGAAACTTCGTGACTTTTATTTTCTTAATGCGAAACACAACCGAAAAACCTAAGATGTAAATGTTAACTCGTCAATTTGAATAAAAAAAACATCGTAAAATAACTGTTTACCATGTTATTTCATCGATCTTTTATCACTGTGTCAATTTCACATAGAGGGCCAGATTCAGTTCGTGAAATGAGGGACGGATGAGGGTTAAACAAAATTTTTTCAAAGTTTTATATATCATAGATTGTACATGTGTGAATACTGTTAAACTTTTGTTCGAAACATTTTTTCGTCAGATTAACAACGAAGATTTAAACAGAAACTTTAAATAACAATATCATAGTTCACCAATACTGATATCCATTCTCCATCCATTAATTTCAAGTATCTATTATCTACAGCTCAATTATTTTATGTTCGCATCAGTCGTATGATGTACGGGCGATTAATGCCATACCGATATGTATCACACAAACAGCTAAAAATATTTTGTTTAGGCACCTCTCGGCACTTAAATTTTTAAGGATTGTATAAAGCAATGTCTGTGGATTAAAAATAAACAATAAATAAACAAGAGTTTTGAGAAAAAAATATATTATTTTCTATTGTTTATTCTATCAACACCACTACAGACATCCTATCTTTACACACACACACACACACACACACACATCCTATGTATCTTTTTATCTCCATTTTATACACTAAACTTGTTAGAAAATCACTTCTTTCACACAAGTTTTTTGACATTCATCATAGTCACGAGAATATCCTACATACAACTATCTATTTGTTACTAAATAGGGGTATTTATGGCAAAAATATACAGGGTATCAAGAAATTATAAGTCACGGCTACCATAGGATAATTTTACACCTACGATTTGGTTGAAATTGAACTAAGGAATGTGCCGCAAAATTAACCTTGATCTTGAATTTTAACATCAAAATGTATGTATGTATTTTATTTGTCGCGAGGTTCAAAAGTGCAAAAAGGAACCATGGGTCGCAACTTAACCGCGACGAGTAAAATACGATGCAATTAAAAAAAATTGTTGACCGTTTAACCTCAAAATTCAAGATCGAGATCAATTTTGCGACACCTTCCTTGGTTCAATTTCAACCAAATTGAGGGTGTAGAATCATCCTATGGTAGCCGTGACACATAATTTCTTTACACCCTGTACAAGAGAAAGAAGTTTTAGTCATTTTGAGCAAACTAACAATTTCGACTGTTAACCTGCTAAAACTGGGCAAATGATCCATTGTGCGTCCGGAAGTCGTACTGCCACTCGCTCAAATCGGGATCAACCTTCGACAAGTGCTTGATGGGATAGGCAGCAATGACCCGTTCGAATAGTTACTCGTCGCAACTCAACCGAGACGAGTAAAATAAGATGAAATTTAAAAAAATTGTTGACCGTTTAACCTCAAAATTCAAGATCGAGATGAATTTTGCGACACCTTCCTTGGTTCAATTTCAACCAAATTGAGGGTGTAGAATCATCCTATGGTAGCCGTGACACATAATTTCTTTACACCCTGTACAAGAGAAAGAAGTTTTAGTTATTTTATCCGCCTAAACTGGTCAAATGCTCCATTGTGCGCCCGGAAGTCGTACTGCCACTCGCTCAAATCGGGATCAACCCTCGACAAGTGCTTGATGGGATAGGCAGCAATGACCCGTTCGAATAGCGTACCCGCCTCGTCGAGCAAAAAAACCAGCCGTTACGCGGAGTGCGTGTGTGCGAGTTTTTCCCGCCTTCGGGAGGAGAACAACCCTTCCCCTCCGTCGCCGAAGGTACCTTTTTTTAACGTGATGGTAATTACTCGTTACGGATTGCCCGCCCTGCCGGGGGAGATACGGGGATATGCTTTAGGGTATATTCGCTAACTCCACCACGGTGGTCATCCCTAGGCTAAATAGGAAGAGAGCCAAGATATTCGGGGGAGCGGGGAGGCTCCTCCCATTAAAACATACATTTACGAAGGACACCTATCCGGCCATCCACCTGGTATCTCCCATCCCGCGAGTCGCTCGGCTGAGCACTACGAGACCCAGCTTGTAATGCCAACGGTCCCTGACAACTCGGTCCACGCTCGGAGGAGGAGGAACCGTAGTTCCTCTCGGCCGCAGGAAGAGGTCGTCGGAGGCGTGTTCCGACAGGCCCCAATCCCAAATATCATCGGCGGCAGCAATTTCATCATCATCATCATCATCCATCCATCATCCATCATCAATAGACCCGATCCGTCGGTACGGACGGCCAGCCCGCCGCACAGTGGGCCGGGAACGCGATTTTACTGGCCAAAACTCAATTTTCGAGGTTCAACATTTTGAAAAACTTCTTTGGCTATAAAGTGACAATACTTCAAACCATCAAAATCTAAAATATTATCCGTTTCTGATAATTGTGTAACCGAGGGTAACGTTCTAAAGACAAAATTCTGAAATTCAAGCTGGAACTAATTATTCTTATTCATTATGGAGCATTATGTGACAGGTTTGAATAATCGTAAAGATTTCGGATGGCGGCTGACCGACTATGTGTCTGAACTAAAAACTGAAAAACTGACTCTACTTACGAGGAATCGTCCCTTTTACAGATCGATCAATCCATTGTTCTAGGCTTAATCTTCATAGAGTGGGTGCATCTTTGTCAATTCTTCGTAATCCCTTTTCTTCTTAATTTGTCGTCTGCATTTTGACCGGATGTAGAGAGGTTTGATTTTAACAACAAACAAACATAAATATACTTTATGCAACAAATTCCGGATACATAGAGTTATTGGTACATTATGATTATAAATTGTTAGTATTTACCGTAAGGTTGGTTCGCTCAAACGTAGACGATACGGTCGTTTCAATGGTTTGGTGATAATGACGACGATCTTAATCCGGCGGGTGTGCACACCTTTAATTAACCTTCACTTCACTTCAAGGTTGACCGAGAAATATAAAAAAAACTGAGTTTTGAATACCGACTGACCGACTATCTGACTGAACTAAAACTGACTCTCCTTATGAGGAGTCGTCCCGTTTATAGATTGTCCATTCTTTGTTCTAAGCTTTATCTTCGCGAGAGGGGTATGTCTTTCCCTTCGTAAACGGTTTCTTAGTTCTTACGGATAGAAATGCATTTATGTTATATTTTCCGTTTAGACACATGTATGCGAGGTAAACACGAAGTATGATATGTGAAATTGTAAGCGACCAGTGGAAGATGGCTATCGTTACTCGATTTGTTATGAAATTGTGCATAGTTCAAAGGTCAAGCATCCGAATCTCGTTGACACTGGCGACTGCGCGAAAGCGTTTGTTGCATTCAAGCCAATAGCGTGTAAAGGTAGATACAATGTGTCTACCTTAGGCCGCAAAAAACCTTGATTTCGGAGTTTTTCTCGCTTGAAGGTTTATTAGCGAGCACGGAAAAACCGAAAGGTAAATCCAGGGCCGCCAGGCTACAATGGGTCGCGAGGTTCGGAAAACGAGAAAAAAGTGTGCTTGTAAATTTAATAGAAATTAACCGTCTAGCGAAAGTCATTACGCGTGTTGATGGCATGCAAGGACGAGCTCAGGAATTCATATATCTGGGACGGCGGTTAAAGTAAATAATACTAAGCAACTGCTCTAGCCTTTTTTCCGCGCATCTCAAGTAGTTGACAAGAGTAGAAGAACTGTATAAATAGCGGCGAAGCGAACATTTCAGCGTCTTTTCCTACTCGACATAATAAGGTACTTTACGAATAAACGAACTGTTTTGTCGGGTGAAAATAAAGTTTCTGTCTATAACATTAGTAATATGTCGTCTGCATTTTGGTCGGATTTCATCGTGCATCATTTCCTCCTGGCTGGATCTTATCGCTCTGCGCGTTCTCCCAGGTAGTTCTCTTTGTCGATCGTTCGTCGCTTCAATCGCACGCTTATTATAAAGGGTGTCCCAAACTTTACGTAAGAAGTAATTTTGATAGAAAACACAGGTTTTGAATTGAAAATTGTGAATTTTTTATCGATTCATAAAGTATACGGTATAGGGTTATGTATGGAATAGCGTTATCGGGTAAATGGTCTCCACGGCTCTGCTGGCACATACGCACTCTTTTGTCGAAATTTTCCATGACCGTTTTGCATAAATGTGACGGAATTTCGTTGATACAGCGGTCAATTTCCTCCTTCAAAGCGTAGGTGGTCGTGGGATTGTTGACATAAACCTTAGACTTCAAAAAACCCCAAAGAAAAAAGGCCAACGGCGTTAAATCGCATGATTTCGGCTGCCAATTTTGATCACCAGAACGGGAAATTACACGACCAGGAAATGACTCGTGCGGTAAATGAATTGTTCCTCGAACTGTATGGCATGTGGCACCATTTTGTTGAAACCACATGTCGTCCATATGCATATCTTGCAATTTAGGCACCAAAAACTGGATTATTGCCTTACGAGCCGACCATATTTTGTACGAAACTTGCGAACTGTAGCTGCCGAACCTTCATTATTTTTAAAATATTGCTCAACAATTAAAACGCGTTGTCCTGTAGCACTCCATTTTTAATAACGCAGAACTGTCAGCTGACGCGCTGTCATTTTTTTCCCGTTGGCAACACTTTACCGCACAAATGGCGGGAAATTCAAATCTTGCGTGAATTTTGGGACACCCTTTATTCCGGATTATCTCTGGTGAATTCTTCTTGGTTCTATCGCTCGCAATACGATATAATATAAGATAATTTATAATATTTGATATTTTATTTCCCCGCGCAACGTTATTACAGAAAGTATCGAACGAGATTCAGAAATATTTACATTCATGATTGATGGTCAATTATCGCTAATGGCTGGACCACCGGACGTGACACTATACATTTAAAAAAAATGGTCACCTCTACACATCAGCACCACACCAATGAATCAATCAACGATGTCAGTGTTAAACAATTTTTCATTGGACTCGTAACTTAAATAATTTGAGGTGTGCAAGTTACGTGACTCACTCTGAAATATCTGTGGCGGATGTGTGTATGGACGCGTATGCACACATCGATGTTCACAGACACTGCTGTGATTTCATTGAGTCGCGAATGGAAAAACTCATAAGCTTGCAGAGGGAAAGAAGAAGAGAGAAAGAGAGAAAGAGAAGAGGGACAAGCATACGAATCTCAACCTCGTACTGCACGAGCATGAACGTTACCGACTGTGTTGGATTCTAGGGACGAGGGGGTGAGTGTTCGCCATAGGGCGAAGGGATGGACGCTTGGGGGCCAAGGGGACTGGGGAACTGAATGGTTCTCAGCTTCTGTCGAACCGTCTAATCGTACGTACCTATCTGGGACGGATTAAACGATCGAATGGGGTCAAAGCGTCGAGCACGCCTATGTTCTCGAAGCCATAAATTGCGTCATCATTCCGCAGTACGCGGTAGTAATCGCGTTCATTGTACCTCGAACGATTTGTCTCGAATTTCGAATCTGATACAGCTACAGTAAACAGACTTTACTTCGAAACAACACACGGTGATATAAAATATTCCACTTATATGTCATATCCTTGGGTAGCTCGTATTTTTTGACTTTTGAATTTTTTTTACGGGATACCCCAGGATTGTTCTAAAAAATTTATAAATAATTTTTTTATAATAGATTAATAATTACTTTTTTTTACTTTCAATAAAAAAAAAATACATATATATACAATCTCCTGCAAAATAATATACAATTAAAAAAAAAAGTAAGTTCTGCAAGTTCAAATAAGAAATACACATATTTCGTTAATGTTTATTGATAAAATGTTTGATGAAAGATAATGGAAACACACTTCAGTTTTCAAATTTCAGAAAAAAGTTTTTCATTTTGGTCCGACATTTTTGTCAATTTTTTCGAAAACCGTTTGTTTTATGAAAAAATGTAATAAGACGTACAAGACGCTGCCTGTCCAGATCTACAGGATTTGTCTAACATATTTTTCGATGCTGTAAATAATTTAAAGGATATTTGAGAAAAACGATTTTATATAGCATTTAATTCATTGTTCTAATGTTTAAAGGTCTTTGGGGACATTTTCCCGTTATCCGATCGAGCTCAAACTTGGCACTTCTAATTATTTACTTATTACTTATTACTTTTAATTATTACATGTTTTAATTATTTGTAACAATTCGGGGGAGGGGGGCGTAAAAGAAATTAAAAAGTTGAAAATAAGATCCACCCTAGTTCTCACTCAAAGTGAGAAGGTCCATCGTACCACGCCAATCATGTCATGATAAAGAAGTTGTTATCCAGCACAGCCCTTATTTTTCTTGCTATAGAATTCTTATTAACAATAACGAGTTGATACTAAACCAGAATAAAAAGGAGGGATGTAAATACATGCGCTGCTGGCCAAAAGTTTGGGACCACCACACAAGAGAGATGTCACGCGGAATTATATTTTCATATGACGAAGGGTTTTCATAAAAAAATTACTTTGTCCTATTGCTTATACACACGTAAACTATTCCTACTGCCACTCTCTAAATCCGGAAGAACATTACCGAACCGCTAAAACCACTTTCCAGTACTTGTGCTGTAAAATGAAATAAAATATAGAGTGGTCCCAAACTTTTGGCTGGCAGTGTAAGTTACGAAAAGTTACAAAAATCTTCGAAAAAGCAGAGGTTGAGCGAAAGGGCAGCGAAGGCGTATGACGAACTGAAATGAGAAGAAATTACACATGATTTCTAAAGCTGCAAGTAAAATGAAGTATATGGTGAATTTGCTGATGTTTAATGGCAAAATTATGCGAGCAGGGACGAAACGGGATTCGTCACGAAAGTTGCTTGGATTCTCGACGATAGTCGTACGGTTAGCAATTCAGTGGATGTTCTAGGGCGGTCGGATGCAAACTCAAGCCGAGAATGTTCGTAGCAGCTCCGACTTCCGTTATTAGCATACCTATCGATAATGACATCTCGATCAACATATTTATCATTCTGCTCTGGTACGAAGATAACACTTCAAATTTCTGAAATGTCTTTTGGTAGCTTTTGTTACTTGAAGTATAAAAAGCTTCCAATTATTTCTTTCAGTCATTATTATCGTACGATTCGACTACAATTTCTTAACATAATTTCATTAAAATGAGATTCACAGTTGAGATGGCACAGTAATGAATTTTTGCTTATCTTTTACAACCGATATTCCTTGTCCCAAATTAATTTCATAAAGTTTGATTTACTTTTTACGATCAAAGGTTGATTATCGCACAATTTTGAAATGTAATGTGACGCGCGGCAACAGGCAGAATTCAATGCGCTAGTATCGGCGATTCTTTGCAAATATCTTGGTAACTAAGCGAGTGCATGCCTTATAAAGTCATCGCAAAATCAAAAACAGTAGAGCATCGATTATCCGAACCCAATGTGGGACAAATACGATCGACCGGATAAGCGAATTTGAGATAATCGAAGAAATGACATAAATCAACTAGAAATCAAACAAATTTCAAATTTGGACATTCTTGGGCACCTTCTTTAACTATTAAAAAAACAATTAGCAACATCCAGCTCAACATCATACTTCAAAATAATATAAAAAATTACGTTTTCAAGTGCAAAACAAGCCTAAGACGTCAAAATATATTACTAGACTGCGGATTTTATGCATTTATAACGAAAATGGGTAAGCACAATTTAAAGCAGTGAACATATTAGAAAGATTTAAAGACATCAGCGTATTGGTTCCAGTTTAATCAGATAATTAACAGAAAGAAGAAATTTTTATTTCACTCCTGTCTCTTGCAATCAATTAATGGGTAAGCACAATTTAAAGCAGTGGACATATTAGAAAGATATAAAAACATCAGCGTATTGGTTCCAGTTTAATCAGATAATTAACAGAAAGAAGAAATTTTTATTTCACTCCTGTCTCTTGCAATCAATGCAAACATTTTTTATTTTGCATAAAGATCCGCAGTCGACATATTACTTTCCACGTCACGCGAGATAAGAAAATATGAATTTAATCATTATTGTGTTAAATGACGAAAAACAAAAAATCGATAAACATGTGACCCATATATTTGTTGATAGATAACAGACGCGCGTATGAATAAAAATCGATTAAGAATTAGTAAAAAAAACAAATTAACAAAACAGAAGAAACAAACGAATTTCTTCAAAATTCTCTTGATTGAATAAATGCGTCGTTCGAAAATCCACAATATAAAAAACATTTTTAACTATCAGGAAGCATAACATTTTTGGCGTCTGAATAATCGACGATCTACAAATTATTAATTTGTAAATTAAGTAACAAATGATCGAACCCTTGCGCCGAAAGCATTAGCAATTTTATTAACAACAAATACAATCGATAGAAAGCTATAATGATCTACTGTAATTATAGTTATTAACATTTTTTTTGTATTCGAAACATTTTTTTTGTATTTTCATTACACTATTTAGGGGAATAGCTGCGTGTACACATTTAAATATTTGGTTTAGACGAAACGTACTGTGTGTACGCCAAATGCTCAAAAAAGTTATGAATATTTTGTGGAAGCATATTCTGGAATCTACAATATTAATCGGTTCGTTTGTAGAATATCCCTATCTTGCGGTTTCAAACGTTAACCGTATATCGGTTCGTCTGCGCGTCTTAGCCTATCCTGTGGCTCCCGGTGTTAACCGTACATTGATTCGTCCACAACAACTAACTTCCTGTGGCTTACAGTGTTAGATATATACCGGCTTGTCGTAACGTCTATATTCTTGCGGTTAATCGGCCATTAACAAATTCCATAGCCAAAGACTCTTCAGCCCCGTTCCCGTTCCCTTTCCCGAAGTGGATTTGAAATTCAGCTATCAACTAACAAACATAGTTAAGTTTGTTCTTTTATTCGCTTTAGGATACAGTAATGCTCGCAGTAATGATAATACGTTATTCTACGTTGTTAGTCAAATCCTCGTTTAACTTTTTAGGTAAATATTACAGAGAGCGCCGACTCTCTCCGTTCCCTCATGAACCTAATCCATAGCTTCTCGACAAGTTCAACAAAAATTATAAAGGGTGTCCCAAAATTCACGCAAGATTTGAATTTCCCGCCATTTGTGCGGTAAAGTGTTGTCAACGGGAAAAAAATGACAGCGCCAGAGCTGACAGTTCAGCGTTATTAAAAATGGAGTGCTACACGCCAGTACAACGCATTTTCATTGTTGAGCAATATTTTAAAAATAATGAAGGTTTAGCAGCTACAGTTCGCAAGTTTCGTACAAATTATGGTCGGCTCGTAAGGCAATAATCCAGTTTTTGGTGCCTAAATTGCAAGATATGGATACGGACGATATGTGGTTTCAACAAAATGGTGCCACATGCCATACAGCCCGACAAACAATTCATTTACCGCACGAGTCAACTTCTGGTCGTGTAATTTCACGTTCTGGTGATCAAATTTGACTTTTCTCTTTGGGGTTTTTTGAAGTCTAAGGTTTATGTCAACAAGCCCACGACCACCTACGCTTTGAAGGAGGAAATTGAGCGCTGTATCCACGAAATTCAGCCACATTTATGCAAAACGGTCATGGAAAATTTCGACAAAAGAGTGCGTATGTGCCAGCAAAATAGTGGAGACCGTTTACCCGATATGCTATTCCATACATAACCCTATACCGTATACTTTATGAATCAATAAAAAATTCACAATTTTTAATTAAAAACCTGTGACGATGATTGATCTCGGCTCGGGTATATCGGTGTAAACACCATACATTGACTCGAATGAATCGAAATGTTCAACTTTCTTAATTTTCATTATTTTTTTAATGAAATTTCACTAACGTATTTCTGGCATTTTTCTGATTAATATAAGACCAAACACGATATAATTCCAATTGTATTTAGTGGTTTAATCGACGATTCAAGTTTCGGTCGCAAGGAAGGACAGCGTATTGGAAAGAATGAGACACTCATTCTGTCCTTCTCTATGTTCGGCTTCTCCTTTGAATTTCATTGTCCTTCTCTATGTTCGGACTCTCCTTTGAAGTAACAAAAATACGATCAAACGTACCAACCTCACTGTCCACCATAAATACGGCCGTTGGACAGTAATATCGATTTTACTGCACCTCTAAAAACGCCCATCTTAGGACGCAACAATAGAGGTTTCAAAATTTGTGTTTTCTATCAAAATTACTTCTTGCGTGACTTTTGGGACACCCTTTCTTTAGTTTGATGTATTTTTTCAAAAAACTTTTTTGAAATAATGACCTGAATGTGATCTAATAAACAATTGATTCATGATTCAAGTTTTTTCGCGAATACAGGTATAGAGAAAACTTGTTCAGAATGTTAACCTTGACAATATATGTCAATGTCAAGGTCATCCGAGCTGCTTCCCCTAAACGGTATACTGGTATGGGCCGAATCGATGGTGGGGGACGTCAGGTAAGCTAGGAGACTCGGCTCATTTGCCTCCCAGCCTTTGGAGAGTGTAGATCGCGCTTGAAGTGAAAGTGTGTTTAGTACTCGCTTCGAGAGTCATGATGCAGCGAACCAGGATGCACCAGGTCACATGTCGCGACGCCAGAAGGACCTTAGCTCAAACTATTTTAACATGAAAATTAAACATTTCTTTCAACCTAGAATAATTCCATTCTGTATTAATCTTTTTCTTTGTATGAATATGACATTGATGTAATAGCTCGTACAATACTTAAGTGTTCAGTAATTGATTAGATATCAACATGTTTACATAATAATGTAAACAATATTTTGAATAATGATACAGCAATTTTTAGCGGTCAAAATGGCACTTTTAAATCGCCCACATCTTAAACCTAGTCTTCACGAATCTTACAGCTTATGCACTCCAAATTCACCCTTTTTCAAGTCAAATTCAACTTTATGCAAGTCAATTTCACCCTTTTGCAAATCAAATTCAACCTTTTACAAAAAAAGTATTTTTAAGTACGTTTTTGTATAAAAAATAAAATCATATGGAAATTAATTGTTAAGAGATTCTTAAAATTATATTCATTGCGAAAATCTATGTGCATGAAATACTTATTTAAAAGTAATTACCAGTTCATTAGTTTTGTAATGCATGAAAACTATGCGTAGATATGTACATTCATTGTAGCCATTTTCTGATTAATCCATTTTAAAAATGAAAGTACATATGTATATTTATTGAATCGTATTGGGTATTGAGTTTTATAAATATATTATTTAATCAAAATAAGTATGTATTAATTTAGATAGATTCCTAATGGGTGAAATTGGTTTTCGAAAGGTTCAATTTGAATTGCAAAAAGGTGAAATTGATTTACAAAAAGGTGAAATTGATTTGTAAAAGAGCGAATTTGGAGTGCAAAACCTGTAATATTTTGTTTACTGCTTAAATCTCTAGCAATATAGCATCTTTGTTGAGTTCAGCCAAGAAGAATTATACGACAATGATTACTGAGACTCCAAAAGAATTCTGAATTGTTCTGAAAATAGAACATAGTTCGTTCAAACAAAATGAAACCTGCAAAACACATCGGAAACCCAAGGTGTACTTAGTCATTGACAATCGTATATTACGTTCAATATTACTTCATTTCAACAAAAGTCGTTAAATGGTTTAAGTAGAGTAGAGCTTCGAAAATTTATAACTAGACTGCGGATCTTTGTGCAAAATAAAAATTGTCTGTATCGATTGCAAGAAATAGAAACTAATGATTTTAATAGAGGAGAAATCATATGTTGCCATCTTCAATTATTAAAATTTTACGACAACTTTGAATTTCATCTACTCAATTTTGCTATAAATGCATAAAGTTCCGCAGTCTATTTATAACAAAACTATCGTATCCTCCGTCAACGTTAACGTTACCTTATAATTTTCACTTTCAGTATAGCGTGCATTTCAAATTCAGATATGTATAACAAATGCATCGCGTATTTAAAGCAACAGAGAACCAAAAGTATGTGTATTACTTTTCTAGTACTCAAGTTTTTAATAAAGATAAAAAACGCTACATATCAAAATTTTCAACATACTGACATGTAAGTCATGATGACCTGCAATTGGGATTAGTTTGTTCAAACCATCCATCCCTAAAAATGAACGCTCTGTTCAGATAACGGAATGCCTGCATAGTATTAGATGATTGCATAAGTTCGTGCCCGATTTGAAAATAAAATTCAATGGTTAAATTTTAAACAAAACAGCTTTATTAATCAATTATGTAGTCACCATTCTTTCAAATTAATTTATTCATAAAATTCAATGGTTAAATTTGAGAGAATACAGCTTTATTAATCAATTATATAGTCACCACTCTTTTCTGATTGTAGTAATAATAAGTAATAATATGATTGATTAATGAAGCTGTATTATTTAAAATTTAACCATTGAATTTATATTCAAATCGAGCACGAACTTATGCAATCATCTACCACTATATTCTACAATTAGAAAAGAATCGAGACGACATCATTTTTTTTACACTCCGCCGTGCAGTACAGTTTGCGACGTATATGAAAATCGGGAACGAACTTATGCAATCATCTGATACGAACGTTCGACTATTAAAGTATCCGGATATAGTGCATTTTAAACTACCATAAAGATCAAATACGGTGGTCATCGAAGCATAAGAACATCAAAGGCACAGAGATCAGATAAACGTATGAAACCAATCAAATTCTCGATATTATGGATCGATCCTTGTGACACACGGAGTTAAGTTATCGACAAGTTTCACGCTTTCAAATGCAAACTCCTTGAAAGTTCGCAGTTTCTCGAGTTTCATCGACAGTTTTGACTTCGCCGGTCGCACTGGTAACTAGCCAAAAAACGTGTGCTAAAACTTCCTCACGGGCGTTACGGTGACGAGTGCACTATCTTTCATGTTAGTCACCGAAAAACTCTACCGATCAATCACGAGTAAAAATGCAGCTCTTAGAATACCAACTAGGAGCTATTTACATTTTGATAATATTTTTAGGCCATGATTCAATACTAAGAGACTTTTATAATGCGAACTGTTATTTGCAATGTAAAATTTACAATAGTAATATTGTTTCTAAATGGAATCTTTGGTCTCGCTAATAAAAGTTATTGTTATTAGTGATTTTATGGCAATCACACCGGATGTTATCGAAATAATTTTCCATATAAACTTAGCATATTCTGAAAATCCTCGTCGTATCATAGACATTAGTCAGAGATCGATACGTTGATCGAAAATATCAAAGCTAACTTGTATAATGTGAATTGTTATTTGCAACGTAAAACTTACAATACTAATATTGTTTCTAAATGCAATCTTTGGTCTAGCTGATAAAAATTATTGTTATTAGCGAATTTATGGCAATCACACCGGATGTTATCGAAATAATTTTCCATATGAATTTAGCATATTCTGAAAATCCTCGTCGTATCATAGACATTAGTCAGAGATCGATACGTTGATCGTAGCTATCGAAGCCAACTTCTATAATGTGAATTGTTATTTGCAACGTAAAATTTACAATAGTAATATTGTTTCTAAATGGAATCTTTGGTCCCGCTAATAAAAATTATTGTTATTAGCGAATTTATGGCAATCACTCAGGATGTTATCGAAATAATTTTCCATATAAACTTAGCATATTCTGAAAATCCTCCTCGTATCATAGACATTAGTCAGAGATCGATACGTTGATCGTAGTAATCGAAGCCAACTTCAATAATGTGAATTGTTATTTGCAACGTAAAATTTACAATAGTAATATTGTTTCTAAATGGAATCTTTGGTCCCGCTAATAAAAATTATTGTTATTAGCGAATTTATGGCAATCACACAGGATGTATCGAAATAATTTTCCATATGGACATAGCATTTTCTGGAAATCCTCGTCTTATCATAGACATTAGGCAGAGATCGATATGTTGATCGAAGCTATCGAAGGCATTCGGGAACTGAGAGAATTTTGAGCGTACGAAAATAGTTCGTTCGGTAAACGTTGCTTCGGTTCGCGAGTCGGGACTCCATTTCGGATTGGCAACCGGATGAATGTTTGATGCATACTCCGCATCTACCTTCCTTGCGGATCGGCGTAGTATCTTGCCAGTAGAAGGACAACCCTGAGTCGATGGAAGAGGCAAGACCTCGAGGTTGCGGTCTTTCAGAGGCTGCGTAAAGTTCTCGCAGTCCCTTGGTCTTCGAGTGCCTCCCATTGTCTCACGGGAACCAGTTTGTGCCGACTGGGAACGTATTAACGTATTTGCTAGATGTCTGGCATGCAGGCGTGTATTTTTAAATGTACGTAGGGGAATAAATGCTCCTGCAAATGGATTTTTTCTTGTGGCGAGTAACGAATGACTTGGACGATGGAATTATAGGTTCAATTTGTCCAATTGCTGAAGTTAATAACTTGTATACAGGGAGTATCAGATAAAATGTTACAAGCTGTTTTCTCGGAGTCTAACGAAGATATCGATTTTTTATTGTTATCGATGAAAGACATAATCACTGATGATTTATGCAGTTCTTTCTGCCCCTTAGGTCCGATATGTTCTTTGCCAGACCCAACATTCAGGCGTCTTTGCGTATTTTTACTTTCTTGAAAGAATGCAACCTGCGTATATAATCAGATACTCTAAACAATAATGTCATTCAAACTCTATTCTGTAACATAATGTAAATTATGGCCCAGCTTTATATACCTCTTATAGAGGTCTTGTTAAGTTTATGAATAAACAATTGAATTTGATTTTGAGAATATTTTTAAGGGCAAGGCAAGCAATCTAGCAGCTAGCTATGTACGGTAGCGAACAAAAGTTTAAAACGCTATAAAAAAGACGATAACTATTTTAATATTGTACTATACGATTTGAACTTTTTTGGGAAGCTTGAGCAATTAGTTTACTACAGGATGGGAAAAGAAATTTTTTCAAAAATTTCAGTTGACCGGAATTGTAGAAAAAATACTAATAGGTTGCATTTTCAACTCTTTTATGTTGAATATATATATTGAAAATTTATATTGAATTTTATTGCCTTTAATGAAAAGATAAACAATACTGGAAAAAATGACCCGAAGAAAATTACCGGCAATGAAAGATGTAAGAATCCTTAGATTTATTGCAGTTAGAGGCCGAAAATCGTGAAAATTTGCAATTTTTACCAACTTTAAACGTTTGTATCTCATTGCAACGACGACCGATTTTGACGAAATTATCAGAATTTGTTTAATTGACAAAGATCGACTAAACGTATTTTTTAAATTTTCAATATAAGCCCACATAAAAAAGTTGAAAATGTAACTTTTAGTATTTTTTGTACAATTCCGATTAATAGTAATTCTTGAAAAAAAAAATTTTTTCATCCCGCAGTAAACTAATTGCTCCAGCTACCCAAAAAAGTTCAAATCGTATAGTGTAATATTAAAAACGTTATCGTTCTTTTTAGTGCGTCCGAATATTAATCCGAATCAGTGTATATTTTTGATATGATAATCGGTATTTTTATCATTGCCTTACTTGTTAGTCATCAAAAAATGCACAATTATTCGTTATCATTTGCATTAAACGCGAGGTTCTTTGAGTTGTCTATTGTTTATCATTGTTACTGCCCTTTGTGGACAGATTGATATGCAGAGCATACAGAATTTTTGGTGTCCCAATTGAAATTCAATCTAGTTTTTTAAGGAGCAAACTGAGCAGCGAATGTAAAAGGAAGCTTAGGAAATAGTTAAACATTTATAAATAGGGATTTAAATCTGGGTGGTTACAAAGAATTACCATACAATGCAATAAAAATCTTCGGCAAATTACAATTCTCTACGAATTAAGATAAGCATAAGATTTGTAATTCTCGGCGAGATATTACAAAATCTTGTCCTTCGTTAATCTCTTCTTTCGTTGCGTCGCGTCGCGTTGCTTTCGCTTGGGAGCGTTTATGTTAAGCAGCCCATAAAAGAGCTATTATATTCGGCCTTGTACTACTATCAAGAGACATTTATTAACGTGAAAATTTCAATTTTGTTAAAACTATGCAAGCTTGCAAGAAACATTACGAGAAGTATCGGGCAATATTTCAGCCCAATTTCGGTTCTTCTTAATTACTCTATAAAGTCTCAACCAGCAGCTTAAATGATTATGGCTAAACTTGAACTCCTGATTAAGACTTTACGCGAAAAAAAATGAATTTAAAAAGAATGATTAATTGTGTTGTTTATTACTTTTCTCTATAATTGTATAAACAGTTTATACGTATTTAACCAAGCGATCGCTCTTATTAAAAGGGGAACAACTATCTCCTGAAAACTTTTCTCCTATCTCCTGAATTCTCGAAAGTCGATTTCGTTCTCTTAGAGTGAACTATTAGGATTAATTTCCAGGTTGGGAATTAATCCTTGTTAGCCATTCCCAACCTCTCCCAGTCTAACTCGAAATCCATCGGTATTCAATATTTAATTAGAATTGGCGCGAAATCAGTAGATAATATATAGACAATAAAAATAGAAATAAATCGGTTACTCTAGAGCACCAATTAACCTGGAACATTGATCACAAATTGTACTCACGGCTTCTTTCCATGATTTTCGAGTTGAATTTTACTTCGTATCGCGCGAAAGGGGACAGAAACACGCAAGATAGCCAGTCGGTTGGTGGCACTGGCGTATTTCATCTGCTATCACGATCTTGTGGTGATCTGACTTTAACTCGAATGAAAATGTTTCGGTAAAAGGAAAGGAGAGACAGAGATTCCAATGAAGGAAAGAAAATCTTTGAACTGATTTGCATGGACGAGGACAGCGAGAAAATCCATGATCTATTCTGAAATGCATAACGTAAATTAATGAGGAAATGTTTCTAATCTCTGAGCTGATAATATTTTCCGAAACTGTAGACGCGAATGTCGGCTCTTCTTATAACTTCTGCTTTAAACAGAATCTCGAAGAAAATTGGTAAATAATGGAGGAAGTAACACAAAAGTTACATAAAATACGAACGAATTTCACCAGCGAAAGAAGAAGATATTCGTTTCGCAAAAGAATGTTCTTAATATATCGTATACAACAGTGCTGGCTATTGTAATTGTCCCTAAGAAGAAGCAATTTTCAGTGGCTCCCAGAAACGAAGATCGAAACTCAATTTTTTCTTGAAACTTGACTCAATCAAAAATTGATTCTATGACATGATTGGATCCGGCATAAATTGAATTAATTAAGGGTGATAAATGATACGGTAAAGAGGGCAGTTAAGTTAACCTATGAAAACAAATATGTGTATAACAAAAGATGAGGAATGAAAGCAATTTGTACTGTAAATTATGATAGATAACCGTTACTTACCGTTCCCCAGATGCTAATGCACACACTTCCACGGATAAAATAATTAAGGGTACTATAAACAAAAAGAATGATGTATTATATATGTTACATATTTCTAAAAACATGTTTTATATAGAATGTGCTCGTGCGCATGTGTGCATCGTAGATTAATTTTGACATCTTTAATATATCATAACACACACACATTTAAACTACTTTCAAAACCAGGGAATTTTGTATAAAAGAAATTTAGTAAATTGCATGAATCAAGGATAATGCAGAGACTGCATAGTTCATTAGCTGTTTAAATTAGCTGTACTTTTATTATGCTATCTTCCAGCCTTCGTACTGCGAAGCAAATTAAATATAATGTTGAGATAATATTACACTCTGGCTCTGTAGAGAATACTGTTGCTATCGGTCCTGCTATGTTTACTGGCTCCCTTATCATTTCTGTAAGAACAATTGCACAATATACATTCAATAAAACAGCAAAGTCATAATTTTGAAATATTTTTTGTTCATATTAAATGATAATTGTCTTTAATAAAATATTCCTTTGAGTATTATTCCAGCGAATCATTAACACAAGCGCTACGATGATTACATTCGCATTTCCGACAAATTAACGAAATTATACAGACCGTGACCAGCGTAACTTTTTCTGATTATGCGCGTGTGCGAGTGTGCATGGAAAAAGAGGAATCTGTTGTGGCTATGTATAAGTAATGAATGTAGGGGGTCTTTGTGGTGGCTGAATTTACAGGATACGGGGGCTGCACAAACGAACCACCGCGCTTAAATTGATACCGTTTCGTTCTATTTCGTTTGACCATGGCAAGCATCCAGACAATAAAGTTAAACACAGTCTTTGTAAAGTCAGTCTCACCGTAAAACACTGAAATTATGGTAAATACTATCACACCTTGCGAATGCAAAAGAGTGGCACTCACGAGGCAGCATTATGTACGATATTTAGTAACCAGTTGCTAAAGAAACTAATTTATTCTCGGTCATCCGCGCTGTAGAAAACTTTGTTAACTTTGAAATTGCTTTCCCATGTTCTCGATAAGGAAACTCGTTTATTGGTCACCCAGTATAGAGAAGACTTCAATTTGCGTAATAAGCTCAGTCGGAACGAAGTTTGATCTCCGTTATTTTTTCTGTTCGTGTTGTTATTAACGTGTTGGAATGTTCGTTGAAATTTCGACGCAACGATGGTACAGTAATTTTTCGATCGGTGTCCAACAGCCGTGTTTTGCACGGACGGCGATGGTGTAGAGACACTGTCTTTTAATGACAAACAAGAATATTTTCTTTCGTTACTGTTTAAAAGATTTTGCAGATGCGGAGTTTGATACTCGGATTAAAAAATATAAATTTTTTTGTAAACAAACTTTCTGACCACAGCCAAACGTAGACTCTCCGTGTCTGTTTATTTCCCATACGCTGTCCTTCCTTGCGCCCGAAACTTTCATCGTCAATTAAACCACTAAATACAGTTGAAATTATATCGTGTTTAGTGCCATTTTAATAAGAAAAATGCCACAAATAAGTTAATGAAAGTCCCATAAAAAAATAATTAAAAATAAAGAAGTTTTGTAATTTCCCTTTTGTAATGTCCCTTTAGAAAAATGCATTCCGAACATTGTCTTACACTGGATGAATAAACTATACACGAGCATCATGGGCTTAAGAAAATGCTGAAATCTGTTTAGAAATATTATTCAACTAGTTAATGTTTGATGTTATAACGATGGATCATTTCAAAATTTATCGATATATTCGATCTTTACAAAAATTAGCAAGTGATTCGAAACATTTGGCCGATAGTGTATATGTAGTTTCCTGCAAAATAATATTCAAAAAGGAAATAAAAGAAGTTTAAAATGAAAATAATATATTAATGCTCTGAAAGTTTTTTAATCTGTTCACTGTTTTAAATTGCATCTACTTGTTTTGTTATAAAAACCAAAAACTCGGAGACTATTTACAAGCATTTAATTAATTATTTTAATGTTTAAGAGCCTTGGGGTACATTTTCCCATTGAATTGGAACAATCCTCGGGGGGTGCCGTAATAGAAATCCAAAAGTCGAAAATAAGAGTCACCCTAATGCGACAACCATACCCGGTCGTCCTTAAGTACGATACAGAGATCACATCGGAAGAAACTTGTTCTTTATTTCGGCGTGTGGGATCGTTGTCATTGTTTCGAGTTTGTGTCGATTTCCATGACAATGAAATACCAGAACGTCTCAAGTGGAATCTCGATGAAATACTTCTGGTGGAATACGCAGAAGGTATAGAATGACAATGGCAGAATGAGGTCATGCAGCACTTCACTGTCGTCATCGACTTGCAAGAGAAAGGAGAAAACATTATCACTGACAAGAGTCAAGATACAGTCTGAGATTTTAGAAAAACGGGCTGTGAATGAATTGATGGAGGCGCGATCCGATTGGACTACAAGGTGACGCCGGCGAGGTTCAGTCGTTCAAACGAATGGATGGATAAGGTGAGAACTAAGTAGAAGAAGAAAGTAGAGTCAGAGGTCACAGAGAGTGGGAATTATAAGGGAAAGTTTCAGGCACGATGTATCAAACGCATGTTAACAAATTCGTCGGTTTTATTTTTGTAATATGATTGAAATTATCCGAATTTGAAGTAAATACAAGATTAAATTTATATTTACACGATACAGTACAGAATCGGGTTTTTCTAGAGTATTGCAGATACATATTGATTCAAATATTATTAGAAATAATATTAAAAAGAAATTTGTCTAATACTCTAAACAATTTCTTGCGTTTAATATGGCACTGACAATAATATTAAGTTTATTTCTTTTCCACTGAAAACGGTTTCGGATACAGTAACGACGCGTTATTTCTCAGCGACCGCCTATCCAGAATTTGTCAAGTGCCTACCCCCTTCACTGAAGGGCAATATCGCAGGGGCCATGAAGCCCAAGCTGACTCGGTCTCCGAGCAGTGTAAACATGCCGCGTAATTTGATCTTGGCTCGGGTATATCGGTGCGAACCACTACTAATCCAATTATAAAACTTCTTTAGTTTTCATTATTTTTTTATGGGACTTTCACCAACTTATTTCAGGCATTTTTCTGATTAAAACGACGCTAAACACGATATAATTTCAACTGTATTTAGTGGTTTAATTGTCGATGAAAGTTTCGGGCACAAGGAAGGACAGCGCGATCCGTGTTTACATGATGTTCTTTTCTACGTTCGGCTTCCTTTGTACTTTCGACGCGGTCGGCGCAGTAGACTCAGTCATAAAAAATAATAGTGTTCCTACACGATATTTCTCCGTGCAAAACACAGCCGTTTGCAAAATAACGCGACTTTACTGTATAATAAAATAGTTCGTTGATAATAATTGTGATCTCGTGAATTTTCTTCCACTTGTTCTTGAACACCTTCTATGTATGGATGAAACTACCTATTGCTGCGAAGTAAAAAGGCAAAGTCATGAAAAATTTCAATTTTTACCACTTTTGGTCGTTTATAATTCGTAAACCAATAAACAAGTTTCAATGTAATTTTCTGAACGTATATAATTCATACAGGTTTACAAAACACATCTTTTAAATTTTCGTCCACCTAGAATAATTCCATTCAATATGACTTCTATTTTATGGATATGAAATTGATATAATATCACATATAATATTGATATTATAATTGACATTGCAATTGAATTACATTGTATTTCAATTATATAGTAATTCAACTACGTCGTAACTGAATTATATAATTCAAACCTTTCAATTAATTAAATTACCAATTATTTTAATCAGATGTGTCATTGAAATGCAGCTCTTCAAATTATGGCCCAAAATTTTGAAGAATTAATATGTGTTGTAATATAATTAAAAAGTATTTTATAATTGTACTCCAATTGCAATTTAATTGAATGAAGATCTGAATTATAAATTACAATATGACTGAATTACGATGTAATTCAATTACTTTGTAATTATAATTCCTAGAGTAATTCAATTGTAATTCTGCACAACTATAGTTAAATCAATTTTAAAAGAGTAATTCGTTTATAAAGGGTGTTCGAACATTTTTGTCCGATATTGTAGTCAAAAAATGACAATTCGAAATACTATATAAAAGGATTTAATGCAAATATTTTATGTCCTCTCGACAATACGACTGGCAAGTGGAGAACTGCATAAATTCGTGAAACTTTCTGCCTGTATTTTGAAATTTATTCGTTATCGCGGAGAGACGATACTATCGAAAGAGACTCCGGCCAAGAAGAAAGTAATGGCCAGAGAGAGGAAGAAAGACGGGAGTAAGGTAGAGAAACTAACGCTGCCAGGGATGGCAAGTGGGTAAAAATATTGCCGACGTTGTCGCGACGCTGTCGCTAGCTAGTTCCTGAATTAATATTTCAGACTTAATTTTCCGCGCGTGATCCGAACACCAAGGATGCTTAGCATGACGTTTTTGGGTCGGCTAACCAAGCTTGTCCCGCTTGGTTGTTACGGGCATTCTCGAGTGCCATGTAAATCGACGCCACGTTAGCGAGAATAACACTTATGGTCGTGCAATAGCCATTCTGGGTATTCTAGATAGATAATGCTGCCATGCGCGGATTCGAGATTCTCCCGTTTGGAAATGGTTCAAGCCCCTTTCGAGATCTAGTTTCACGGGTCGGTGGCTTGTCCTTGCCCTACTAATCCGATACTGTCGTGAAACAACTACAGAAATAAACAAAACAACTCGTTAGGACACTAATTAAAAGTTTAACAAATAGCAGATTAAAACGGAATATTTCTCAACTTTCTCTTTGTATTAGATTTTGTAATAAGTCCGTTCAGGTTTGTTGTACCAAGATTTCTGAAATACAATGTAACGAATTTATATAGCGTGTGTAATTTTTTCGCGCAATCTCCTTAGTCATATATTTTGGATTTTGAAACATTGAATTCATAGTTTTATCGACATTAATCGTTGATTACTGCCATTCCTTTAAAATCCCTTAATTCCCTTAAAATCTCCATCATTAAACCATTTGATCCACTTCTCAATGGTCCGTTTATTCATTATTATTTTTACAATTTCCATATATTCTAGCTTCCAAGAATCACGATCAATATGATTATATTGTCAAAATAAAATATAAAATCTTAAGACAATGAAATGATTAAATTCATAGTTTTATCGACATTAATCGTTGATTACTGCCATTCCTTTAAAATCCCTTAATTCCCTTAAAATCTCCATCATTAAACCTTTTGATCCACTTCTCATTGGTCCGTTTATTCATTATTATTTTTACAATTTCCATATATTCTAGCTTCCAAGAATCACGATGAATATGATTATATTGTCAAAATAATCTATAAAATCTTAAGACAATGAAATGCACTTGGTAACTATTTCACATTATTGATTAATTCAAGAAAACCGTAATTGCGTAGGGATGATTAGATGAAACACAAAACTGTGAAAATATTGGAAGAATTTGAAAAAGTTGTTATGCTACCTCCGATTTATACAAATTATTAAAAGATAACCTCTATTTTTAAGTCAATGTTGTTTCTTACAACTAACTTAGGAAACATTGATTTTGCATAAAAATCCACAGTCTAGTGGTGATATAAAATTATACATACTTATAGAAGTGGTGAATGCTGTTACTAAAAATGATCCTATCGTCTCCGGTCGTACCATCAGGGGAAATTAAAGAAGGTATGAGTATTTATATAGTTAGCATAATATTTGTATAGGTTTTGCACTCCAAATTCATTCTTTAGTAAACCAATTTTTCCCATTTGCACCCTGAATTATTTTTCGATTTTGTTACCAACAACTCCCTGCTATTTTATATGTTCTATTCGAAATTTACTACAAAAGGTAGTTTCTTGACTGCTACTTATTTTAAACAATGTGTTGTTTACTAATTATATTAAATATAGCTCTCAAGCTTTGTTGTAATTTATATTTGTGGGACTTATATTTGTTTTCAACTAAAAAATAAGACAATTAAGTACATTAAGGAAGAACCAAATACATATAAAAACTCGTTTCATTAACATTTTTCCTTCTCTGATGTCGAGTCACACTCGACAAAGGAGTGCAAAAGGTTAAGAATATTTAAAATTAAGTATTTATTTATTTAGATTAAATTATATATTTATTTACACGCACAATAAATACAAATGTGCTTTCGTTTTAAACATTTATTAACCAGAAAATGGCTACAACGAATATGCATGTCTACGCTTTAAATAAGTATCTCATGTGCATCTTTGCAATAAATAAAATTTGGAATTTATTAACAATTAAGGTTTCACAAAACCTTACTTAAAGATACTTTATTTGTAAAGGTTGAAATTGATTTGCAAAAGGGTGTGTATTTGATTTGCAAAAAGGTGAGATTAATTTGTAAAAGGGCGAAAATTTTTTGCAAAAGGGTGAAATTGGAGTGCAAAACCTGTATAGACAATGTTACTGGAGTAATAATTTTAAGAGAAACGTGATAACAAGACTACATAATACAGAATCCTATAAACAAATATCGAATATTGCATGATATACGTACATACTGAGATGCTGTAAAAAGTTAATGACGTGCTAAAGGAGATAATAGCCAATGCAAAAGCTATAAGACCCATAATGGGTGAACCACCGGTAACTCAATAGCAGCTCGACCTCATCTACATCCCAGATCCGGATTAGAGGTGTTACAGCGGGTTAAGTAATATGAACCCCATGCAGGCTATATGATAAGCAATTAAGTTATTTAGATATGAAGTAACACAGACTATCGTTTCGCATAAATTCGGTTTTCTATTTTAAGATTCCGTAGATTCCGAGTATACGACGAAAAATCCGGGGTGCACGCCCAGCAATATTGGGAATCTTCGAACACATGGTCAACAATCTCAAAAATATGTCCACACAATCATGGGCGTACAATAAAAGATCCAGAATGCATACGACATATTGGCAATCATTCTGAACAACTTTTCCATATACATGGCACTGCCGCCATCGGCCTTAGTTTTTCAGATATTCGCAAAAAACTGTTGGTTCCACTACAGTGAACTCCGTCATTTCGGTAAATTAAAAAGGGGCAGAGTTCGCTGTGTAGTGAGTGCCCGTAGTTTTTTGGAAATATCTTTGTAAGCATTTCTTTTAAATTACACAACAATACATTGCTTGTTATCATTTAAGTTACAAGTATTGTCAACCTGTTAACCTTTTGATTACTGTTGGCGCCTAAAGACGCTTAAAAATATTGCGCTTGCGATACTGTAGGATATTTCTATTCGGCACGTTTCTCTTGCGATTAAAGCAACAAACTTGTATTGTTAGTGATCAGTATTTTAAATGATCAACGAGTAATGTTTTCTCTGAAACGCTTTGCAGAGATTGCATAGAATTAAGTGGTTTGCTGTGTTCAAGCTCCTAATTTATGTAATTAAATCTGTTTGTTTTCCGATTCGTACGTAACGCGTAACATTCAGTTAACTATCGATTATGCGCGTACGATGCTAATTAATAGCAATCGTTCCAATGACGGACAAATTACAGTGATTCGTACAGAAACTACTAGAGCTGAATACATAACTTCACGATACTAATCATACGCATATCCTGTTATAATAGGTATTACAAGGATTGTGTGATAATAGATATACATTGATATTTGCATAATAGCACAATGCTTCGTTTAATGGCAAGAAAGTAAAAATATCGGAATATATAAGTTGCAATGTTTAAAAAAAATGTTAATCTAAAATTTAATGCAACGATTAAGGCTGTTTTCCAAACTCACGCCATTGGCGGAATATCAGAATTAGATTGTTATAAGTTGAATTAAATATTGCAATATCTTTAATATGGCTGCACTCTACCTTGCGTAATCCGAAATTTTCGCCTTTTTCTTATACAATCCTGTGGATTTTGGCGGAAAAATGCCAAAGATCCAAGTTTCCATCCCAGGAGATCAGTGGTTCTTAAAGCTACGAGTAGATTGCGGATCTTTACGCAAAATAGAAATTGGCTGCATCGATTGCACAAAATAGAAACTAAATTGAATGTTATCTCTTCCTCTAATAATTTAAATAGAAGAGAAATCTTATATGTGTATTGACATGTTCAATTTTCTTTTTCCGACAATTTTATATTTTGTCTACTCAATTTTGCTATAAATGCATAAAGATCCGCAGTCAAGTTATGAGTGTTTAAACTTAAGCGATTTTCAGCGTAATTCAAGCAACATGACGGTACTCATACTTGTCAAAAAACACTGAAAATTGCTCAACTTTAAACACTCGTAACTTTTGAACCACTGATCTAGGATTGAAATTTGGATTTTTCGCATTTTCTCGCCAAAATCAACAGGATTACATAAGGAAAAGGCAAAAATTTCTGGTTCCGCTAGGTAAAGCTTAACCTAATAAAATATACGTTTATGCAACACTATATGTAAAGAGAAAACAAATAACGAAGTGAAAATTTCTATGGCACGTCGCACACCTGTCTATTTCTCGCTCGCTCGGCTAAACTCGGCTCCCCCGAGTTCACCCGAATAGCGTTTCACCTCGAAGCGTGACGGATCAGACTCATTCACTTCCCGCGCGACTCTGTAAGCACGCGCAATTCACTTTCACTTCACAAACAATAAATATTTCAGTTATTTATTTTATTGACGGCTTCCCTCGAGTAACCATTGAAATTGAAAATATTCAGAGGTTGCGTAGACGTCGATTAAATTCCAACTCAAGTGGTTAACTTTTCGTGAAGAAGAGAATGAACAAGCTATACCGAAAGCAATTGAAATAGAGAAAATGTGAACGCGCCACGCCGCAGCAAACTTTAGAGGGATGCCGCAAGCGTTTTAGTTTCACTTGTCATTGGTTCTCTTGCAGCGGTTCTCTCGAATTTCGCTGATAGCACTGCTTCTTATTCACACCCCATAAATTCATGTAGCATCTTTTTCACACAATGTTGTTATTAAAACGCGCAGGGACGTTCTATGAGTATCAATTATTTACGTGTGCTGGCGAGCTCACAAGAATCGACCGTTTGGGGTAGTTTTAGAAGATTTTGTGGAACACCAAAGATTCTGTCTGCGTGTCATACGTTAGACATTTAAAAAATGTAGAGTATAAAAACAATTAACGACTTCTAAGAAAGTATTATTGTTCAAAATATTGTGAAATAAAGCTTACGCTTCCATCAACAAAACAAGCTCGAATACTCCCTTTCACACGAGACAGAAAAATATGATGAATTTAATCATTATTGTTAGATAACAGGAAAATGAATACAAAAAGACATATCAAAATTGATTAAAAGTTGGCAAGGAAAGTTGCAAAAAACTGCAAATACCGACAGCCCGTATGCGCATCTCGTGACGTCAAAGAAAATGAAAAACAATCCAAAACCCAAAGATTAAAATATATTTGTTTGTATATTCCACATTGTCAGTTTCTAACGTTCATTATTTAACACTAAACCTACCGACCATAAAAAGTGACTGATGTGTGTATGTATAGTATTATAAAAACAACAAGATTAAATTTATTTATATTTTGTGCGATTTTTACTATAATATACAATACTGGTGTCAAAAAATATATTCAATAAATTCCCATGAAAACACCTTTACGATTTCAATAATTGACAAATATAAAATCTAAAATGGGTCATTTGACCCTTCGTGGTAGGTTTAGTGTTAACCAGTTAACTGCGTTCGACGTGTATACACGTCAATCCAGAACTCTATTGCGGTGCGGTAACAATAACCTTTTCAAGAATTAATTGTTAATTTTTTATCAAATAAAAATGTAATCCTTCCTCGTTTTTCGTAAAATTTATAATAGGACGGGGATTTTTGAAACTAAATTCCGCAGTTAAGGGGTTAAATACTATCTTGTGATTTCAAAAAATCCGATAGTACTTCGAATATTTTAATTCAAAGTGTTATTTTGAGTTCTACAAATCTAAAACAACAACACATGATACGATGGAAATATAAAAGAATAATGCATTTTGTTATGTATTTACTAAGTTACGTACACTCTTTCAGCATTATACTTACAAGGAGAGGTCACAGTGGTGGGTCGACGATTTTAGTAAAACTTTTTCTGATGAATCAAATCAAATCAAATATGCGCTTTAGAACTCAATGGTTAATATCTAATATCACGATTATACGAGTTAAAATTGTTAATATTCGATCTATTGCTTTCGCATCGAATAAGCGACCAAGAGTATGATAACTATAAAGAATATCGGAAAGGGGGATAAAGTAGTTCTTTACTGCGACATCTCAATTGTCATGCAAAGCAGAGGGATGTATGTATGCGCACTGAATATATAAAGGCCCATATTCCAGATGTTTCAAGTATCTAGTATTCCATGTTCGTCCGTTGCTGAAACCACGGTCTTTAATTAAAACAGTAAGATATGCACAATATTGAAACAATGGTTAGCTACGACTATGAGGAAATTAGACAATTGTTCACAAAAGTACTTGCCTCGAAAAACGATTTGTGAATACATAATGCTGTAAGAATAAATTAACTACAACTATTTGTTTGCAGCAAGACACGCGGTGTGCGTTTCCTTATAACCATTATCTTCCTCAATCATAAAATGAAAGCATTTGAATAATATAACTTTAGGACAAGAAATAGTTGTAACGAGTTGATGAAAACAGGACATCACATAATAAGCGTTGTACATACAATAATTTTCTTTGTCATTACATTTTTTCTAAAATTGAAAAGAGTTTTAGGATACACTATTTTTAAATTAAAATATGCTCAATACATTTATTATATTCATTCTAAAACATTGAAATGACAACATGCAAAAGCTGTGCATGTAGTTGTGACGAAAATCCTTGATTCTGATGAAGCTAGAACTTTTGGAGAAAGCGGTTGCCAAGTTTCGAAGTGGTCTTTAAACGTCTTAGCCTTCTTCGTTGAGGGCAGAAGATTGTGACAAAGGAGTGTCAAGATGACGGTTAAAGCAGAACGTGCTGTTCTGAATTGCAATGGTAAAATTTTCGCAGAATAATTTTAGTCAAAATAGAACATTGATTTTGGAAATATCGAAGAAAGTTTTAATTATAGGCATGGTGATTTCGAGAGGGCAGTAAAATCATATATGATTTTATAAATATTGTCGCGATTAGTTGTCAAATATTATGCATGATTAAAATTATCCAATATTGCATATCCTAATATCATTACAAATGGATGTCAAACAAGAACTGTTTACTACATATTTAACCCTTAACACTCGAGTTTATATATGAATTTATAAATATTGTCGCGATTAGTTGCCAAATATTATGCATGATTAAAATTATCCAATATTGCATATCCTAATATCATTACAAATGGATGTCAAACAAGAACTGTTTACTACATACTTAACCCTTAACACTCGAGTTTATATATGAATTTATAAATATTGTCGCGATTAGTTGCCAAATATTATGCATGATTAAAATTATCCAATATTGCATATCCTAATACCATTACAAATGGATGTCAAACAAGAATTGTTTACTACATATTTAACCCTTAGCACTCGAGTGGTGTATTACAGTAAATTCGCGTTGACTGTCCAACAGCCTGTGTTCTGCACGGACAGCGATCGCACACCGACATTATCTTTCCTCAGAGATTTCAAAAGAAAGCCGAACGTAGAAAAGGAAAGCATGACAGTCATTAAAATTTTTTTTTTATTTAAATTTCTTTTTTCTCCTAGACGCACAGTTTTCATTTGAAACTTGTTGTTTAATATTGCATTGTCATCCAGTTTTGAGCTATGTTTAAAGTTTCAAGTCTCTAGCTCATCGGGAAGTAAGTTTAAAATCAATTGCGAAATTTGTACCGAACAGACAAACAGACAAAGAGACTGACATAGCTATTATAAATTCACAATCATAAATTTTCAGGACTGCCTGTATGGGGTTAGAAATCTGTATGGTGCTAGAAAAAATTATTTTATACTTTTTAGTCCGTCTTGAAAACGTGGTATATTAAATTTTTTTTTTCTCCTAGACACACAGTTTTTATTTTAAATTTGTTTTGAATATTGCATTGTCATTCAATTCTCAGCTATGTTTAAAGTTTCAAGTCTCTAGCTCATCGGGAAGTTAGTTTAAAATCAATTGCAAAGTTTGTACCGAACAGACAAACAGACAGACAAGAAAGCGTGTTAATGGAAATGGCGTGGTCGAAAATGGAATAGAAAGCGCATTGAACTTTAAAATGTAAACGGTAATATGCCATACAAGTCGCATATTTTAATTTGTCTATTTCCTAATTGTATTGATCAGTTGGAAATATATGCCGTGGTGTTGTTAATTGTAACCTCATAACGTTCATCCTGTATGATAAAATAGCTTCAGTGTCGAGCATTATCAATAATACCACGGTATAGACTGAGCCTGGTATGGTAAATAATTATTGTATTTACATACCACTTGACATGCCGATACACTTACAAGTTCATTAACAGCCTGGTGTCTCGAAAACAACAGATATCGAGTATCGGTATATGCATATGTATATACACACACGAACACACTGATTGACACAAACATATGCAAATGTATAGATAAATCGACAAGTAGATAGTATGTTGGTCCTGCGGTAAACAAGCAATGCGCATATGTCACTCGTATTTCAAGTGAATACACGTGCAAAGTTATTGACCAATCGGACAATATTAATTATCGATTCGTCAACTGAAAATGTACGTCTCCTTCAACGAAGAATCATACAAGCATTCAACACATTAAATTATGTAACTTTAATTTATCATTTAATCCTGTGCACACCAAGCTAATCAGATTTCAAACGAATCCTATTATATAGAGAATGTGCGTAACAAACAGTTACGTATCAGCTATATGTTCATTGTGGTACTAGACGATGTATTTATTCATATTGATGTCTGGTTAAATTTCAAATATCAATAATAATTAGTAGACTGCGGATTGTTATGCAAAATAAAAATGTTTTGCAACGATTGTAGGCAGCAGGGGTTAAATAAAAATTCATTTAATCGCATAATAAATTATTACATTGAAAACATCATAACAGTATTCTTAGATTTTTCTAATCTTTTACTGTTTTATAATTAATCTGTTACCATTTTCTTGATAAATGCATAAAAATCTACAGTCTATTTATTAGTATCTTATAGAAAAATACTATTTCGAAGGCATTTAATCAATCGATCTACAGATATTTACGGTCGGGGACAAAATAAAGTGGACACCCTTTATAAACTAATAACTTCAAGTTGGACCAAACGACTTCAGCTTTTCTGATTAGTTTATTAGGTAATGTACACAAAATATTAATTATAAATTACTATCGATCAAAATTGCGAAGAAAAAAGTAGAAGTCACGATTTGTAACTTTTTATCTGTGCCTATAACAGAAATTTAAAATATGCGCGTTGCAGATCCAAAAAAGTTATATACATGCACAAAGTTTCACCGAAATCGATTAAAGTTGCTATGAGCTATAAATAATTCAATATGGCAAAAATTGTGAGAAACTGTGAGTTAGATCAAACTTCGATTCAAAATTCAAAGATATTTCTTTTATCCATACAGTATACTTTTTTAAATTTCATTTATTTTAACAGTTTATTTATTTCTTGATGTTTTACATTGAAACAACTTATTTTTTTAAAACTGGACTACTAAAGTGCTAATGGCGAGGACATCTACCTTATTCATTTTTGTTTTGTGTTAGTGAGTATAAAATTGATAGAGAATATTTTTTAAGAAAATGTTCTGCATGACATATTCGGAATGTATAAATAATTATAAAAGCCAAATACTGTGTTGAAAATAACGTTCGAAATGGGAAATAAAGAAGAGGGGCAATGGAACGTCGTTATTATTCCAGTCGTCGGTCAACTCAATTTGAAGAGCGAAAGCGAGCGTTAATAGCACGAAACACCCTGATTATCTCTACGTTTAAATCGCATCAATCTGCAGCGGTAAAAGCAGCACCCGTGATATGACCGCATCCTTTCTGTTAACCCTTTCGAGAAGCCAATTCAATAGATCGTCCAAGTTTCCACGTTAAATTTACGAAATGGGACAATTGGCTGCTATCCAAATCGGTAAATTATAATTCATATTAAAATGATGAAGCTTACCGTTGGTGTGTCAAATGACTCTATTATTTTCATGACAGGCTAAAATATTTACGTAACACTAACAATTAGTTCACGAACCTATTAGTAACATATCTGTTTATTATATCTACAGTGGGTGTACAAAGTATTCGTATACCTTTTAAAATAGAATAACTTTTTTATAATTGTACCAAACGACCTGATTTTTTATAATTAATTAAAAGCATTGGTTTACGAAATTATATGCAAAAAAAGATTTTTCCAAAAATTATAATTTACAAGATAACATGCAAAAATGAAGAAGCATTTTTGGAAACCCACACACACACACTGTACACGTACAGTGGCGGACAAAAGACGGTTTAAATAGTATTGTATACAATACTACCACAATTTTTACAAACTGAAATTTTATTTTATGGCAGCAATGAATTTTTTTTATAGATATCTACATCTTATAAAATAATGGAAGCGAGAAAACTACAAAATGGGATAGGAAATTAATAGTATATTTTAAACAATGAAACATGTAAATTAATTCTACATTTTTGTGATTGGAATTTTGATATTTAAACATTTTGTTAGTTGTATTACTTTGTTGAATTTTCATTGTTATCTATCTATTCAGCTTATAGTCTGTTTAATATGGTTACAATTAGCCCCTTGACATGCAATTATCTTCATAGTTACAATAATTAGAACTTCTTTGTCTGTAATAACTTCACAGTAAAGTGGAGAAAATTTATATTTAGTGTAAGTCTACATTTACTTTAATGCTTAAATATTCATTCCGAAAGACAGTTCAGATATTTCATGGTCAAGGTCATCTGAGCTGCCTCCCCTAAACGTAATATCAACCATTGTTAATAGATTATGTGGTATACAATAGATTACGATGTATTAATTAGAGGAAATTTGTTCATGTAAAAGATGGAAAGCAGAGGACAATTTGACAAGAATTGATATACAGTGCTGTTTACTTGAATAGCCTCGAATAATCCAAATATCTCCATAGTATGAAAATGCACTCCATGTCATAACGGAACCAAGTGATGAATGACGTCGAGAACAAATTCGATTATCTTCCTGCAAATCATGATGTAGTAGGAAAATCCGTCTGGTCCATCCAGATCGAATTTTTTCTCATCTGAGAAAATTATATTCTGCCATTGTTGAGTCCAATTCGTATACGTTCTAGCAAATTGGAGTCGGGCTGCAATATGCCTTCTCATTAACGCACGTTCTCTTTGCATTTTCTTGCGTTTTATGTACGGAACACTTTGTACGACACGTCTAATAGTTGAAACAGACGCATTTGTTTCAACTTCCTGTTTGACCTTCTTAAGGGAAACTGCTGCATTCGAAATTTTACGTAAAATTGATCTCCTTTCCCTCTCCGTTGTAGCTTGTTTCGTTCTCCCTTTATAATTTTTTTCACAATTCCCAGGTTTATTACAGAAATTATTAATTACTTTAGCACTCCTATTTATTCCTTTTCCAATTTCTCGGTTTGAATACCCTTCGTCTTTCGAAACTTTAATTTTTCCAATTTCCTCAACAGCCAATGACTTTCCGCGACCCATATTAGCACAATGATAATAATGATACAAAAATTAATGAATATCATACTTAACGTAGATGTGAAATGTAGGCTTGTTGCGGATATGTCTCGTCTGATTTATCGCAAAGCGACAACTATCCGTGACTAAACAATGCGAGGCTATTCATGTGGAAGCATCTTATATTTTCAAACACAAAGTTTCTTGCAAGTGTACATATCGATGTAAACATATATCATTTACAAATTCACATTGTAAATAAATGCAACTAATAAGCAAGAATTTTGCCCACAAATCCGTTCTTTGATATAAACTTATACATATTTTCACCCGAGGCTAATCAAGCGAATTGCACTGTATATCTACACTATTAATTGTGCTTTTCAGGATATCATTTTCCGCGTATTTAAATCAGCTGTCTCTCGCACCGTTTCAATTATCTATTCGACTATGCAATAGATTGAATGGATTCATCGGAATATCGTGCAACCGGAAACTGTTAGAACTGTCGTGCTTTCATTGAGGTGCGCCCGAGCACTCCGTAAATTAAGACCGTCTTTATCTTTCCTGAATTGTATTATATCGTGCATAGTATGTGAACGTACATGGAAATCGTGAAGGCTATACGCATTATATCCTATATTTCAGATATTACACGTATATGATATACCAAGTGTGGTGAAAATAGGGTTACATAAACTGTTTCGTCCGAAACTACAGCTGTTAGTGACTAACACAAATAAGATA
Organism: Lasioglossum figueresi; assembly: GCA_028455805.1. Lineage (NCBI taxonomy): Eukaryota > Metazoa > Arthropoda > Insecta > Hymenoptera > Halictidae > Lasioglossum > Lasioglossum figueresi. Next base: position 4,105,118 of record CM052196.1, on the reverse strand, counting down.
CGTTTTCGATGAGCAGAAATAGAGACATTTTACACTTTATATTTTAGATGTTATTAACCCTTACCACTCGAGTGGTGACTCAGAGTCACCATTTTTTTGCTGTACCATTATTCACAATATTGTTTACATTATTAAATATGTTGGTATCTAATCAATAGACAGCGAATCTTTATGCATAAAAAAGATATTCCACCTGTATTATAAGAAACCGGATTGATATAGAAATTTATTTTTTTTCTTAATATGTTCAATAGCTTGAAAATGATATAAAAGTATTTTTAAGTTCGTCGAATGTTTCTAACGTTTTAAATTACACCTTATTTTTGTTATAAATGCACAAAATCCGCTGTCTACTGATCAATTTCTGTATTATATCAATTTGATATTCATAAAATGAAAAAAATCATATGGAATTATTCTAGGTCGGAAGAAATATTTAATGTTCAAGTTAAAATAGCTCTGACTGCAAAGGGTTAAGTTAAAATGCTTAAAAATTCTTTTCGATTTAACCGTAAAGGGAAATTAAATTTAATATCTAATCAGTTCTTTTGTCGATTGTTGCATAAACGAATAATAAAAATCTGTTCGTACGATAACAGAACTCTTATATGATCAGTAGACAGCGGATCGTAATGCAAAATAAAAATGCTCTATCTGAACAGCAAGAAACTGGAGAGAAATAGAAATTTATTTTCATTCTTAATATGTTTAGATTCATTAAAATTGATTAATTAATATTTTTCTAATGTCCTTACTGTTTACTAAGTTTTGTCATGAATGCATAAAATCCGCCGTCTAATTTTCCAATTTCAAATCATGCTTTCGCTATCATATTTCTACTCAAATTTGACCACTATAATCTGTATTCATTTTTATTATTGTCAATCATATAACTAGACTTCGGATCTTTATATAAAATAAAAATGCTCTGCCTTAACAGCAACAAACTGGAGTGAAATAGAAATTTATTTTCATTCTTAATATGTTTAACACGCAGAAATTCATTAAAATTAATTAATTAATATTTTTCTAATGTCCTTACTGTTTCATATTACGCCTACTAATTTTTGTCATGAATGCATAAAATCCGCCGTCTAATTTTTCAATTTCAATTCATGCTTTCGCTATCTTTTTCTACTGAAATTTCACCACTATAATCTGTATTCATTTTTATTATTGTCAATCATGTAACTAGACAGCGGATCTTCATGCAATATACAAATGTTCTACCTTAACAGCAAGAAACTGGAGTGAAATATAAATTTATTTTCATTCTTAATATGTTTAACAGACAGGTTGAAAATAACAGACCAGTATTTCAAAATTTTTCTAATGTCCTTACTGTTTTGTATTACACCTACTCATTTTTGACATAAATGCATACAATCCGCTGTCTAATCATCATAAATGTGGACATTGACCTTAAGTGTGTCCCGCATGCCCGATGGCAGACCATCGTCTCAGCGCATCGCCAATAAAAGTCCGAGATTACGCGAATCGCTTTAAAGGAAGCCTCAGCACGAAAGTGACGCAATGACTTTTTTTTGGTAAAAGACAACGCCGAGCTATATCGAACGGTATCGACTACAGCAGATCCCGAGAGTGGGTCCACTGTGATGTGCCAGTGGTTGGCAGTGGCCCAAAGCCGTTTCCGTAGACAAATGTCCATTCAACCGCGAGGAAGTAAGCCTGTTTACGCTTTGCTTTCTTTGCTACGTTTCCCTTTATACCACGGTTCCGCTGTGTGCCACGATCCGGGAACTGAAAATCGGTCACATACATACACATACAAATGGTTACCTGCGTCAAGCCGATCGATAGGCTTGACTAAGGTCAGATTCTCACCGATTCTGAAACTGCCAACGAACGTCTCTTATTAATGTTCTCGGTTCACCGGTAAACACGCGATCGTACGTACTTACACCCCACGACGAAACTATGATATACAGTAGCTCGCAAATGTGTTCCACGCTCTTTAAGGACTGCGTCTCCTAAACAGACGTCACCACAGTACACTCACACACCGCTAGACTACGTTATGCGTACGCGATTCCACTCCTCATTTCTCAATAATGCAAAGACAGGGTTACTTGGTAATCAAAATCGCTAGATGAATGATCAGTCTTGGTGGCTATTTGCCTCAAAAGTCCTACTTTTACGTTTACGACACGTAATTCTCATTATTCGGCAGCTTGTTGCAGAGCCGCGACGAGCAATGGATAGGCGACAGTGCTGCCGTCTATCGTGGCTGTCGATATGCTGCCGAATAATGAGAATTGCGCGTCGTAAACGTAAAAGTAGGACTTTTGAGGCAAATAGCCCCCTAGATTGATCTTTTATGTAGCGATTTTGAGTACTAAGAAACCCCGCCTTTGCATTATTGAGCAATCGGGAGTGGAATCCAAGACACTTGCAAACCTCGCGTACATATACGTAGTCTAGGAGACGCAGTCCTTAAAACAGTATAACTTAGTCAAGTGAGAACTTCTTTAGGCGCACCGCGTACACAATTGCTGGGCAGTGAATGAGTCTGATCCGTCACGCTCCGAGGTGAAATGCTATTCGGGTTAACTCGGGGAGCCGTGTTTTTTGTAGTTCTTTGGTGGGGGAAGAAGGAGGCTACCAACATTTTTCTAAATGGGAAATAGTATTGATTTTTTGTTATTGCGATACCTCTCATTAAACTCAATAGAACTTCGGTACTTGAACCTTTCTTTTTTATTGCGCGTACTTACAGAGTTTATTGAATTGATTTTATTGTTTATTGAGTTTATTCAATCGCCGATCTTCAGTGACAATCGGCGGCAAGGGTCCAACCGCGGCTTCATAATACGAGGGTGGATCAATAAGTACCCGTGTTAGGCATGAAAACGCTAGTTTTTCCGAAATTTTTTTTTTAATTTGTCAATATAGTCTCCTTTTAGGAGGATACACTTCTCCAACGTTCCGGCCATTTTTTTCAGCCCTTTAAAAAATCTGTTTTGTCGAACTCTTCAAAATAGACGTTCGTCTTTGCGATGACCTCCTCGTTTGAGCCAAATTTTTTTCCCGCTAACCATGTTTTCATATTGGGGAATAGAAAAATGTCGCAGGGGGCCAGGTCTTGTATTTCCAATTCTTGTATTTTTTATACAAGATACGACGATTCGTGATGAGCCTGTTATCCGAATTAATTTATCATGTAAAATGTTTATTGCCGTTCTGTACGATACACCCTACGGCATCTGCTACTTCGCGCACTTTCGTTCGACGTTCAGCAAGAATTATGTCGTTGACTTTTTAACGATTTCCTCAGTAACCACGTCTGCTAGGCGACCTGGTCGCTCTTCATAAAAAACAGATGTACGGCCATGTTTAAAAACCAATATCTCACAGTTTACATAGATGGTGAAGGGTCCTTGTAGACAGAATCCAACTTCGTCTTGATTTCCTCCCACGTATTTCTATCGAAAAATAAAAACCGAATTACGGATCGATATTGTTCTTTTACCATTGTATAGAGAAACACCAAACACGTTTAGTACGAATGGCTGTCCAATCAATTCTAACCTACCAATCCGTATGAAATTTGGTATGGCGTCGTATAATTGATGACATTATACTATAGTAACGTCAACTTCCATCAGCAACGCCACCTGTCTTCAAACACGGGTACTTATTGATCTACACTCGTATATGCGAAAGTCAAAGTGAACACACGTATTTCTGTTACTGGAACGGAGAAAGTATACGACACAAAGCAGGGACCCTTACATGGTGCGTATTCATCTTAATTCTTATTCGAATGAATTCTGTGTTCAAGCGAATTATTGAAGTGAAAACTTTTTTAGGCGCACCGCGTAATGCTGGGAGATGACAAGAAGGCTCAATTGTGCAGAATTACAATTGAATTACTCAAGGGATTATAATTACAAAGTAATTGAATAACATTAATAACGAGGACGAGGAATAAAAAAATAGGCCGCATAGATAGAAAACAAGTATATGAAAGAAAAACATAAAAATATATCGCACTTCTTCAAAGTTCTGAGCTATAATTTGGAGAGCTGTATAGAACAATATTGAATGTGTGTATTCAAACCAAACGTATGAGTCTAGTGTGTATAGCAGTGGTTCTTAACCGGTGTTCCGCGAAATATATTAGATATATTTAATAATATATTTTCTAAAATATATTTATTTCTACGCGGGATGTTCTTGTTCGTTTTTTTGAATCATTAATTTTGGTGTTCCGCAAATTTTTCATTTAATTAAAAGTGTCCCCTGACTTCAAAAACGTTAAGAACCACTGGTCTAGAGTGTAGGGTGTAGAGCCATAAATGTCAGAATAATAAAGGAACTAAGTATGAAGTATGCAGATGCAGGAAGTATAATAAAAGCATTAAAAACGCATTGAAAGAGTCAAGACTAAAGACGCATTGAAAGACCGACGTCATTGGTTATTCAAGACAGCGGATTTTATGCATTTATAACAAAAATGCGTGGGTGTGCCAAAAAATGGTAAAACCATTAGAAGAATTTAAAATACTATTATATTATTTTCAAGCTATTAAACAAATTAAGGGAAAAAATAAATTTCTATTTCACTCCAGATTGTTGCAAGTCGGGTAGAAAATTGTTATTTTGCATAATGATCCGCTGTCTAGTTATATGATTGACGATAATAAAAATGAATACACAGATTATAGTGGTGAAATTTCAGCAGAAGAAGATAGCGAAAGCATGAATTGAGAAACAGGAGAATAAAATCAAAAACAAAATAACAAAAGAAGTAGCGCAAGAAGAAGACAAGCGAGGGAACGGTTGAAGAAGCGATGGTAAAAACGTAAACAAGAGCACAGGAAAAATGAATAGTTAAACTGGAAGGGAAAGGGAGGGATTCAGAGAAACAGAGAAGAGCGAACAGAGTTCAAATACTAGGAAGAGGTGGAACACCGCAGGAAAATCACGGTGCGGTTGCCTGCGGCTACGCGGAAGGGATCGGTAAAGAGGGAAGGGTGCGGCAGACTTTATCGAGAGCCTGGATTTATGGTTTCGCAAGAGCAGACAAGATTGGTAGGATACGAGTGCCTCTAAATAGGAAACGAAAGTGAATCGCGTCTTCCTTTTGCTACCCTGTGTTTGCGATACGTTATGATATGTTATGCTGCGGCACACCGTACACGTTCTTCTCAAATATACAGGGTGATCGGCAACTGATGATACAATCGGAAACGGGGTAATTCGACATAAAAAAATAAGTCGAAAATGTAGAATAAAATTTTTTCATACGAAGCCTTGTTTTCGAGAAAATCGACTCGAAAAATGCGTCGAGTTCCCTTGCTTAGCATCTGTAAGAACTAGAACCGGTAGGTCATGAACCGACAGCGGATCTTTATGTAAAATAAAATTTTTCTGCCTGTATTTCAACAAACCGAAGTGAAATACAAATTTATTGGGTTGAAACGAAAGTTCGTAGCGTTTTTAAATTAAAACTCAAAGATAAAATTAGGATATTTATACATAGATTTGTTCAATAACATATTTTCCATCCTCTTCAAGTACTTTTTGCCATTTTTAGGTGACTTATCATGTTATCCAATAAACCTATGATTAAATATCTTATAATTTTATGTTTGAATTTTGATTTAAAAACGCTACGAACTTTCGTTCAACCTAATATTTTCTTTGTTAACATGTTTAGTAGGTTCAAAATAATATAACAGTATTTTCAAATTCTTCTAATGTTTCTACCGTTTTAAATTACATCTACTCATTTTCATTATAAATGCATAAAATCCGCTGTCTAGTCCTGAACAGACGGATCAGACAATTCCTATTCGGCAGCACGAATGTTCGCTGAATTTTCAAATTCGATTTTCCCAAATACAAAGCCTCGTATGAAAAAATGGGTAATTATATATTGCAGCGAAAAAAATTTAATTGGGCACCCCAATTTTTCACTTCAATTACTGAAATTTATTGATTCAGCTTTTTTTTGTTATTTATCACCACGAAATGAAGTTTACAGATTTACGCGATCAACTTGCTCATAGCGGAGACATGGCTGACAGTGGGGACATTTACCTTGTTGGTGTTTTAATTATTTTAGTGATCCTTCATAATCTGCTGGTAGTTTGTGCTGTAACCTACTTACAGAGAACATCTACATGCAAATTAGTTCAATCAATATCATAAATATCTTAATGAAAACGCATAATTATGTCTTACGGCCACGAAAAGTCAAAGGTAGTATTGACCATAAAGGTCTATGACCTTTATTAGAGATTAGAGATTGTTCAAATAGGAATATTTTATTTTGAAATTGTATATCTCATTTAAAATACTATTTTTTTTTAAGCAAAATAAAATCTGAAATAGTAAATAGTATTTAATATAAATAACTTTGATAAATGTTTGTTTAGATGACGTAATTTTTATTATTCGGGAGCATAAAGCTGCGGATGTAGCTATTTTCATAAAGCTGCGACAGCTACATGCTGCCGAATAATGAAAATTACACCTCGTAAACGTAGAAATAGAACTTTTGAGGGCGTTCGTGGCCTAAATCGATCTTTTATCTAGCGCTTTTGAATACTCTAAAGCCCCATCTTTGTATTATTGAGAAATGAGAACGCGCATCCCGTATCCTTGCTATCCTGGAAACGAGTTTACCCCCATAATAATGATACCACAGCTAGAATACTGTTTATGATACACAACCAGTAGGTATGATGCCGCGTAACAATGACGTAGAATTAGACAAAGGTGTAGACCAAACGGTCGCAATAGTTCTAAAGCAATCTGGACCACTAGGGTCAATAGTCTTAAGAAATTTAGTGGGATCGGATGAAATGTTTCGGTTTGGGTTCTGTGTATACTGTATACATATACCACAGAACAGCCGGGAGCCGGATAGTGGTAGATGAAGGGTCGATCGGCGTGTTGATGTAGAACTGAAATTCATACACCAATTCTCATCGGCCCGACTTTAATTACTCGCTTTTGCGTGTCGAGAATACCCTTGCGTAACGAGCAATCACGACACCCGTCATTGATGCCCTTTTCCGCTTCCAATTTTAGCTCCTTCTACTCTAGGAATCACTGACTCGCTGTTTTCAAAGCGAAGTGCTACAGATTAAGGCCCATTTATTCAAGCCAGAACAGATTATTGCGTCGCTTACATATGTCTGCGAGTGTCGGTCGGTAATTTCAGGAGCTTTCGAGAGGCTCGCACAAAGGCCAAGCGCGAAGATCGTGGCACTTGCTACCCTAACTCCAGGGGGTACCAGAAACCTTTTACTTCTCTTTACACCTGAGGAGACGCGATCACCGGTGACTATTCTCGACGAGAGGATTCAACGGTTATCGGACCCGGCTCGAGCATAGGCAGAATATAACATGCTGTATTTATTTAAAAATGTATTAACTAGAACTTTTCAGAGTTCGGCCTGCCAATAGCTGCGGAATACGTTGTTAAGGAATTAAAATGTTATAACAAAAAAATAACAATTTATTTATTACTATAGTAACAAAAGAAAGAATATTATCTGACAAATTGTATGGGGAAACAATTCGTCAAACAACTCCGGCTGAGGTTCTGAACGTTCTGGTTCGTTCAGTTTGTTGCCGTCCTGAAAAAACGTTGACGGTGGACACGCCGAAGAATATAGAAATAATATTATTTAATAGCAATAATTAGGAATGATATATTTATTTAGTGAACAGCTACGTGATCTACATATTTAGTATTACAATAATAAATTATATCATTTCACCGTAATCAACATGTAAAATAATTTCTTTCAGCTTTTCCATCCGGCCATTTTGACTTTTCAAATGTGGAAACAGGTTTTTGATTTCATAATGTTACAGCTGACGATAATGAGCGAATTCAACGACCAACTGCATTATTACCATGAGCTTTTGAATAACGCCAGAATAGTTTCTCCCGACTTTTCAAATACCCCACTGTACGATGGCTTGTTTAACATTGGACCCCGCGACTTTGATTATTTTTGAACAGTCAGTACAATTAATTGACCACATGACGTGGAAAAAGATTTGTGGAAAATTGCAGTTGGTCGGAATCGCAGAGGAAATACTAACCGTTGTATATCGCAAAATTATAATTTATTATGAGGAAGTCCCTTCCAACACGTGTTGGCTACGTGTTTTCCTTCGTATTTTCGTCGAACGGTGGACATAAAGTAATTTATGCTTGTCGAAGAAACTAATTTTACGCTAACCTCATTTTTAGAGTAGACCAGTAGCTGTCCTTACCTGTCATAAAAATGACAGCCTTCTATCTTCATTATTAATTATAATATTGGATGTTTTATTTCCCGTGCAACATTAGCAGAGCAAATATAAAAAGAAATTCAGAATATATGTGTTATACATGATTGAATTGATTAATTATTGTTAGTGGCTGAACCACCGGACGTGACACAAGATAATTCATGTAAAAGTTTTATTTTATCGTTGAAAGATTCGTAGCGCGAGATAATTAGATTGAAATCAATTCGGTTTCCCAAGAAAATACTGGTATCGTGATAAGCGACCTGCGTACCGCGATACAACTGCCTGCGAAATTGGCCTAACCGGAAATTCCCACTGTTTCCGCTCTCTAAAAAAAACTAGCGTGCCGTAATATTTTCATCGCGTGTGTTCGACCAGAACATGTAATGGCTGCATAACATACTTTTGACGGGGATTGTTCCACCGTGCTAACAATGTGAACTATTACCTATCATTATCTTGTATCCTAGCTGTGCAAACAGATGATTAGAACGCGTCAGGAAATACGAATTAAATGGTTTTTCTTATTCGTGAACTGTGATTCAATATCTGAGTTAATATTTGTAATATCCGTGATTCTTTCGAAGTTTGTTTTAATTGATCTTCTGAGTTTCACGATGATATAGTTTTCATAAAAGACTGTGCGTGGTGTATTGTACGTGTGCCTCATTATTTTTTGCGAACTTTTCAATTTCATTTAAATGCTAATTTTTAAATTTCGTGAACTTTAACCATGAAATTTTTAAAACAAATTTTAAACAAGTTGAGCTTAGGAATTTTTGCTTATGGAAGAGTTACATTTAAATGCTAACAGAGATCTCAACTATACCTAATCCAGAGCTTGATATCATCCTGAATTACTAACTCTGAACTAGCCTGGGGAAGATCAAGATAAATAAGATTTAGATTAGATCTGAATTACGTAGACTATGATAATAATACGTCTTGCAGTAGATGTCTTATAGTTAGGATAATTCACGTAGTATTAAATAAATTTAGTGCTACAGACATTCTGTATATCTCGAGCTCTAAGGACGCAGGACAGTTAAATGTATAAAAAGAATTATCAATTTGAATTGATTTGTTTGTCTGTACTGTCTCGATTCTTTGAATCGATTACAAGTGTGAGTTACGAAGTAGAAGCCTAAGTGGGTTAAAATATCTCCAAAGCAATATCTCCACCTACAGTGGGTGTACAAAGTATTCGTACACCTTTTAAAAACGAATAACTTTTTCAAAATTAGGCCCAACAGGTTTAGCTTTTTTGAGACGATAGAAGGATTAGTTTGCTAGCTAATGTGTAAATAATTTTTTATAAATTGTTATTGGTCGCAATTGCGATGGATAAAGTGAAGGTGACGATTTTTACATTTTTGTATGTGCCTGTAATGAAAATTGAAAACATATATTTTGTAAACCTAAGTAAGTTATGGGCATTGTAAGATGTCAAAATCTTTGAATTTTGGGTTTGCGATTCATTTAAATCGCAGATTCTTACCATTTTTGCAATTTTTAATCTATTATATTTTATAACAACCTTGATCGATTTCGATAAAACTTTAAATATGTATTGGGTTGGCAAGAAAGTAATTTCGTTATTTTACGGTGAAATAGAGCCCAATTTTTTTTGTTCAAACAGTGAACTTTAATGAATATGATATTTTCCCTTTTGTTCGATGATCTTTTGCCAAAAGGAACAAACAAGAAAATATTTTAATGATTAAGGTTAATCGCTTGAATAAAGAAATTCGGTTTTATTTCACCTTATATTTCAGATTATTGTTTCACACTTAATTTTTAATACGAATCCTAAGAAATACACATATCGTTTTTAGAATATAATGTATCTATATATTTATACACGTATTAAGATTTCCATAACACACACCGATGATGTAATTCTTCGTTCTTCTTGTAAAGTATCGATTTTCTATAGTTCAGACATGCTTTGCAACGAGCACGTTGCTTCCTCACAAAACTATTCTTCCAGCCCTATTAGTTTCCAAGATATTCAATGAAATATGTTTCTCATCCTTATCTTTCGTATTTTAGATATTTTATGTTAAATGTTTTTGTAACAACATACCTCCTTTTAAATTTTTATCAAAATTGGCGAATGCTATTTCGATCTAAAGCGACGTTCATTTCCTTTTTTAGTGTATGGATATACAGTAGTCATTGTCAACTGAAATTATTCGTTGAAAATTTTGTGAAGTGAATTTTTCATACTTTAATTTCAGTTTAGATCTATTATTCAAATTCTAACAATCTTTAATCACAGTCACAGACGCCACGGGGAGAAAAACTTTTCAATGCTATCTGTACTGCAGAAGTGACTCTTCAGGTACATTCAATTATGAGAATAATGTATTTTCAATAGTATTAGTGAATAGTCGTGGATAGTAGGTTACATATTTTGTTATAGGCAACACGAGATTTTTTATTAGTAGAGAGTGCCTGGCGCCTCGAGAGTGTCAGCACGAGACACGTAATATATTACATTATCACTAAATTTCATAAAGTGGAAACGAAGAAGACCGATAGACTAAAATGGCTTCAGAAATTCCGTAAGCTGGTGTGTAAAAGCTAAAAAGAAGCTTCTTGCGAAGAAGAACGACTAATCGACAGATAATAACGAGAAAATTTAGTTTGTGCGTTTTCGTATAAAATAATTGTTTTATTTATTCTTTTGTTTTATACAAGCGAGCGGGAACGACATTGGTCTGGGTTAGGTAGAGATGAAACCGACGTAAGTTGTTTCAAATTTGCTAGAGGTTTTAAACATATTAATAAATTTGCCATAATTATACATAATCACCAGTTTATTACATTTACCGTAATATATAAATTGCACGATTTTACAATAAGATGGTCTTCTTTCATGCGACATAAAGAATATTTTTGTACAAATTCCAATGCGTGCGCAAACGAAGAAAATATTCAAGCGAAAGACTTGCTAGGAAATGGAAGAGAATAAACATTGTGATAATTATAACTGTGCCAATGAATCAACTAAATTGCAATTACGATCTGATACAAGTAAAGAAAGAGCAAGCGAATATTTACGGAAGGTATTGTGTAAGCGAACGAGAACGTAATGAAAAATTCATAAACCGGTCTCTTCTGGATGCAAAACTCCATGAAAAAGATCGTAGATTTAGCAAATGACTGCGAAATGAAGCGTAGTCCATTGCAGGGTTTAGTTCCAGCTACGGGACATTTATCCCAGATACTCCAAGTAAATCCGACATTGTGCTGGAAACTGCGGAGTTCTGGTGCACATGGCCAGCCTGTGGAACGACAGAGTAACCAAAGATGCAATTTCACGAGGAAATGACAATCGTGTGGCTCCTGCGTCTCTCTTCTACTTCTCTGTAGGTTGAATACTCTGTCCTACAGTCCCCTAGACCTTGTCGGTCACGTGAAACCCCGCAACCCCTTTATTTTCGAGGGACAGAGATCGTGCACAATTTATACACAACTCCTTCACGGAACGTACAAATGATGTCATTAATTTAAGTGTTCCGAAACGATTACTTGGCTTGAATCCATGAATCCTAACTGTTTTCAAGACATTTCTCAGCGTCTTATGCATTGAAATGTAGACATACCTGAATTGCACAAACAAATTATAGAAAGGGACTGTGGTAAAGGTTGGGACACGTTTTGTTTTATAAGCTATAAAATTTCATTGAATGAGAATTGCGTAAAAAAATATATACCGTTGGAAATGTACAGTTGACAGCTACATTGACTTTTACACAGAAATAATAAAAAAATTAATAATAACGAACTAGTATGACTAATAGGTACTCAACAATTCTCCGAGAACAGGTAGAGTTGCTACTGCCTTCAAGATCTGCCTCACATTATTGATATTGTTGAATCAACGATGATATAGTGCAAATGAAAAGCGATTCCTCACTTGTTCAGGGCTGTTAGATTGTAAATCACAAAATGTTATTACACATTTTATTGAATATGTTTCACGTTTAGTGGTTCTTATTCAGTAGTTCATGTGTAACTGAAAAACATAGATTTTATGCTAGTGCCACAATAACATAAAATATGTATCTTACCAGTTTTCAATTTATTTTCTATACAACTTAAGGAGACTAAGGGCAATTTCTCGGTCGAAAATTTGAATAATTTTTATGGGACTGATAAAAAGTAATGAAAAACCATTTTTTAAGTCTGTAATTTTTTTGACATATATCTTAAGTCTTCAAATACAAGAAAAAATTTTTATACAATTTTGTAAATGACCTTTTAGAGGGTTTTTCGCAGCCTCATGGAAGTCATTTTAGAAATTTTGATCTGCTGGTGTGCACGATTGCGGCTCACTGAAACGTTTGAAAAAAAGAATTATCCTTAGAAAAAGTATGGCTATGGCTCTAGTATAGACTACGATTATTTTGTTCGAGCAAAAATTCACAAAATGGTGAACCTCCAAAGTTGGTGTTCTCAAAATACCATTTTCTTCGTAAAAATTTAGGAAAAAATTAATCAATCTTGTTTATTCTAGTCTATACTGGGGCTATTGTTGTGTAGAAGAACATATTAAAATTTCAGATCGATCGGTTAAATGGTTTTCAAGTTATCTTGCACGCCGATTACAAAAACGTTGTTTTGAGAAAAAGGCGTTTACAGTTTTGACAAACGAATTTTCACATATAAAATCTACTTACGTTCAATCAGCTATGACTGCTATAATCGAAAGTATTTCGAATTTTCCACTGAAATCTTCAGAGAATATTATTGAAGTATGATACTTTCTAAAAAGTCGATTTTTCCGATCCGAGAAAGTGTAATGACCCCTTAAAAAAGAAACGAAAGACGTGATATCTTTTTATTCTGGAGCGTAAAGCCCAGCTAGTGGATGTGAATTTCAGATGGGGAAGAACAAAGCTAATATGTATAACTTTTTGAGAACGTTGATTTGCACAGTGACTCACCTAACATTTTCACCTGAAATATCTTCGTTGCTTCGTTATTAAAATAATATGGAAAAATGTATAAAAGAAAAATGTTTCCTTCAGTGTGGCAATTATTGTGATACAGAAGATTTTTATAAATAAGAAGACATATTTTGAACAATTGTTTTCTTTAATAATTGAACAAATTCAATTATGTACAATTGTTGACTTTCAAATAATTTTCAAAGGAAGTACTTTTTTAAAAAGCATAACTACAAAATAAGATGGGATTTCGAGAAAAAATCTTCTCTATCACATTTTCTAGTATCATTAGAAACGACGGAGCCATTTCCAGTAAGAATATTAAGTGACTCACTCAGTATGTAGAAGCAGAAGTAGATCTTTCTTATTTGATTTGATTGAAAACGGATTTAATTAAAAATTCTCGAAGTTTATCCTTTTCAATCTTCCCTTGATTGGAAAAAGATTATTAATTCGATGGTAAAAGTTTCACGAGGAAAGCAAACGACAAAATAACATTTAATATTACAGTAGTATTCTTCGATCCATCGATATCATCCAAAGGTTTCGAATGTCAAGCGTATGTGTTGGACAGGTCACCAATCGAATTTTCTCTCTGACGAGACAGAGTCGATTTATTCATTTTTAAAAATTATGAAGTGTTAAATAAAACTTATATTTAAAACTGTAATTGATACATTCGGTGTTGTCCGGATTCCAACACTACCTATAGTAAATATTCATTCTAGATAATGTTGCATATTATACTTGTATCGGTGTTAAGTACTGCTGTTATAAATATGTTGTAGGAAATTTTCTATCAAAGAAATTCTTTTTCAGAACTAAACTGCAATATCGTCGATACTTGATCGAAGTCGAATAATTCTGGTCAAATAATGCTGTGCATCCCGGCGATTGGCCGAATCCTGCCCGAAAGTTTCCCACTCAATTAAAAGTTATAAATGAGAGTGTTTCAGCGTAAGCCCGCTTCTTTAGTCAGCGGACCATACAGACTGCGATCGAATGACTGAACCAGCAGCCCGTGAAAGAGGCTAAAACTAGGCTAATTTAGATCGTATAGTAGCCACTCATTATTTCTTATTCACTCCATAAAATGTTTCTTCAAGATTCATTCTGATACCAACATTGTAGCTGGTAATTAAGCACTAAATAAGAATAAGAAACATGTTAAGAAATTTTAGATGTCAAGAAATATTACCACTTATAATAAAAATAAGAGCAGAATGTATAAAGCATACTATAAATATATTAAAAAAACTGTAAAGCAATGTTAGTTGATTAGTCGAGTGCTGTATAAAAATGAAAAAAAAGTAAGGTGGAGTGGAAATTTCTCTAGCTTGTATTTATTAATGTACTATAAGTTAATATGAACTATTCGACATAGATGTCGCCGAAGAATAAAGGTGTTTTCCTAATTTAATGCAATAAACTGCAATAAAGCATTTTATAGCAGGCTTGTTAATAATTCTGCTCTTGTCCCGTTGCACATGAAACGACGTTTGAATGCATTTTTAACTGTAATGGCGCCCTTGCCCTATTTTCGGGGGAAAGTGCAGAGTAGTCGACATTTTGTACAATATCCTATAAAAATGAAAATTTTCAAGAAAAATTAGAATCCTACGTAATATTAATTCACCAGTAACATCTGTGCAAAGGTGCTTAGGAGATTAAAAGGTCAACTTAGTTTTTGTTTTAAATGAAACCACATATTTTTGAACTCCAACAATTGTAGCCCTTTTCGAGACAATTTCGACGACATACTCATTCAAGGTAATTCAAGATCGTAAACTTTAAAATTGATGAAAAACAGAAATTTATCGTATATGCTTATGAAATGGAATATTCTCAGCTTTATTAACCCTTTGCACTCGGAGCTACTTTAACTGGAAAATTAAACATTTCTTCCTACCTAGAATAATTCCATTCTATACAATTTATTTTTTTCATTTTATGGATACGAAATTAATGTAACACCTCCTCCAAGACCTAAATGTTTAGCAATTGATTAGATATCAACATATTTAATAATCTAAACAATATTTTGAATAATGTTACAGTAATTTTTAGTGGTGCCTCAGAGTCGCCACTCGAGTGCTGAGGGTTAATGAAATCAAACTGTTTCAATGTAAAATGTGATCAAAGTGCTTAAATCCAAAACCATTTGCCATTCGTCTGAAGCATTTCTTCCTATCTTAAAGAATGTAGAAGTTATTCAGGTGGCTTGTCTTAGGTGACACCCTGTATAACATTACGACAGGGTTATCCGTTGCCTTACAGAAAGTGTGAAGAAAAATTCCAGATCACGATACATTTTCAATAGAGAAGTAAATAGAGTGGTGGCTCGGTGAGGTTAGAGGCTTGGGTCCTTCGAAGCAGGCTCCACATTTACCGAACAGTCAAGCATACACCGTTCGTTCGTGTGTGTGACGCTGGTCCGCGCACAACACCGCTTGGGTATACGATGCATTTTTGCTAGACGACAGAGTAGGAACGCGTGCGGCTAAGTAATGCTTGCGAACTCGTGGCGTTCCATGTCCCGGGCTCTCGCCTAAAGGGCTCCTACTTACTGAACGGCTACTTACTGTAGTGTGGCAATATGGATGACGTCGGCAGAAGTATTCAACACTGGCGACGTACTCTGTCCTGGACTCTCGTGCAGTTCAATGCAACAGAATCGTCAAATGCCAAATCGAGCTGTGCGGGTACGTAGATGCATACCTGTATACGTACGCATGTGCGTGTGCTCAAAACTCTGGTGCACGTAACATGTTCCGTCGCCCAGGGACAGGACACGTGGGTTTCTTTCGAACAATATTTATGGTGCGTTCGTGACTGAAAATCTTCCTCGAAGATTAAGTAAATTAGGGTCATTCGGCGACCATTCGAAACATTGCCAGATGTCTAGTTTTTTTGTATATCTTAAAGAACAATGTGCAATAGAATTGGTTCCTTCAGAACTGCGAGAAGGAGGTCTAAACAGACAAAGCATGCCGATTGGTAAATGCAACTTTCGGCAGGAACCAATCAGTACATGTTTTTCCTCATCGCGTTCGGACAGGAAATCGAGTTCCGACAGTTCCATCTTAGCTTTCGGACAAGAGTCACCATTTAATCCTCGGGTAGACAAGTACAACGCACCGGTCGTTGTCTTGTCAATCATGCCGTACAAGTTTCAAGGCGTTACATTGCGGTAGTTCGTTGTTCAGCGATCAGGACAACCGCGCCAAATTCCGCGTCACAATTAATCAAACAGCCCTACGCGTGCGCTAGCGTATAAGGCAGAACTTGCTAGAATTGCCTTACCGACGAGTCTACTAGCAGGTCCGGGACGAAACGCTTCTTTTAACACGTCTTCCCTTTTAATCAAATCGATCGTTGTCTTTCGCAATCGCGTAATCCATTGAACCGGCTACCCAAGATTAATTTGGCGGGTAGCAACAGTCGTGCGAGGGCATTCGCGAGTCGACGCGTCCGCAGTTAAAAACCGGGCTCAAGATTTACAACCTTGAGTGGAATCCATTCGCGCATCATCCGCGAGTGTCCCTCAAACAGCACGACGCGACATAACAATTTTTATATTTGGAAAAATTGAATGTGAAATTCAGCTGAGTGTGAAACTTTACTGTAGATTCATCTATTTCCAAGTTGTACTGCTACTTAGAAAACATCATGCACATTTCGACAACCCTAATAACTATATAAAATTCTCAAAATGAATGCTTACCTAATTCGTTCCATTTTACGACCTGCACAGCCTTTAGTAGGCTTGTCGCGAGTTCAACAAATTGCAATTTTTATAAATGTGTTCAGCACATTATCTAGTAAATTAATCTTTCTAACTTTTCAAAGAAACTCAAGGTGTTTGGTCCACTTTTATAAAAATTATTCTCTCTCGAAGAGCGTTCGCATATTAATGGGGAGACTGCAGATGTTTGAGTAAAATTTTAAAGTGAACAAAATAGAAATTTTCAAAGTTATTTCTAAAAAACAAAAGTTAAATAATAGTATATCATATAATATGTAAATATAAGTCGAAAATAATGCAATAATCATTCGAATTTCTCCTAATGTCTTTACAGTTTGTATATCACCTATTCATTTTCACCATAAATGCATAAAATCTGTAGTCTAACGAGTGTCACAGTATATTTTACTTATGTTTCTAAAAAACTAAAAGATTAATTCGGTTTCAGAATAATTTACAGATTATTATTTATTACGCTTACCATCGCATTTGTAAATGATAAAATAAAAAAGATATTCCAAATTACTGATACTGTATTCGTTGATTCATTTCTCTCTCGTACGATTATTCTGAAAAATTGTGTACGAAAGTTTCAACTTCACGTAAGATTCCTTTGCGATGGTAATTGAGGCGAATAATTATGACCAAGCAATTTCGAAGCGAGATGAAAGTTTCGCCGTTTAACTTGTTAATCGTATTTTAATTTTTCCGGTCTTTTACAAGTAATAACAGTTGCGGAATGAGGTTCGTTGAAAGAAACACCATTTCCTGCCAAGTATACATATACATTATTCGTATAATCAATCATTGCAATCTGTCAAATAATGAAATATACTGCTTAAAATTACTATAGCTGGTCGTTGAATTAATTGTATTAGTGTTTGCGAGTATGAACATTAAAAGGTGGTGGAAACAAATATGATAACTAGACTGCGGATGTTTATGCAATTTTCAATTTTTATAATTAATCTTTAAGAGGGAAGGACACCCATGTAAATTTCAGATTTTAGAGTATTTATCGTATTTTTTTTGTAGTAACACTGATAGACATACATATGTATCAGCGTAAGTCTTCAGTTTTGCTACGATTCCACGTTTTTTTTTTTATTAACATCTTTATTGATATTAATGGATCCGAGCGGATTCAAGCCCTTTATATTTTTGTTGTTATGATTTCACGTTGACAGTCCTGACTAGGCGCCATCTCGTCTAACTAGCTGAACTAAAATTGGCCCTAGACTGGCTCTGCATCGGTGAGGACTTCTGTCTTCATGAACGAAATATGCGGAAATCTCTCCTATGTGAATGCAATCACGGGAATCAATTTTTTATCCTCATACGAGCATATTTTGAGCTGCACGAAGGTTTATTTGATAGAGGAAGGTAAAATGCACCGCGCTCAACTCATGATTTAACGAGAAAAGTTTTCTATCGCGACACGATAATCCAGTTTTTGGTGCGAAAATTGCAAGATATGGATATGGACGACACGCGGTTTCAACAAGATGGTGCCACACGCCATACAGCCCGAGAAACAATTCATTTACCGTACGAGTCATTTCCTGGTCGTGTAATTTCCCGTTCTGATGATCAGAATTGGCGGCCCAGATAATGCGATTTAACGCCGTTCGACTTTTTTCTTTGGGGTTTCTTGAAGTCTAAGGTTTATGTCAACAAGCCCACGAGCACCGACGCCTTGAAGGAAGAAATTGAGCGCTGTATCGACGAAATTCAGCCACATTTATGCAGAACGGTCATGGAAAATTTCGACAAAAGAATGCGTATGTGCCAGCAAAACCGTGGAGGCCATTTACTCGATATCCTATTCCATACGTTACCCTATACTGTATACTTTATGAATCCATAAAAAATTCACAATTTTTAATTAAAAACCTGTGTGTTTCTATCAAAATTACTTATTGCGTGAATTTTGAGCCACCCTTTAGATGCAGTCTGACGAGACAATGTCGTCCGACCGGGGAAATGAGATGAATTCAGTTACCCTTTCTCTGCCACTGCCGCATTAGTCACGTGACATTGCGACACATGTAGATCCGAGAGAAGGGTAGAATGGAAGACAAGTTTTTATCTGGCGACACTGTGTCGAGCAGCGGCGGTCAAGACAAAAAGAACGGTGGGAGAAGACTGGCGCTAAATCTTTAATCGTAGCAATGTTAGGACAATTTAATAGGACGCTACTTGTATGGTTACTTGAAGTTGTATGGTTTCACGAGAGACATTAAGCT
The DNA here is from genome assembly GCA_028455805.1 of Lasioglossum figueresi. Classification (NCBI taxonomy): domain Eukaryota; kingdom Metazoa; phylum Arthropoda; class Insecta; order Hymenoptera; family Halictidae; genus Lasioglossum; species Lasioglossum figueresi. The sequence goes on along the minus strand of CM052196.1, from coordinate 4,085,889 downwards.
GTTACTTATTCAACCTCGAGATCAGCTTAAAATGGCCTACAAAGATCAACTTTGAAGTTTTAAATTGGAATCCATTCTCTATCTCTCTTTTTATTCTATACAAATATTGCAGTTACATATATGTTTATCATATATGTGAGTCACTTAAGACTTTCGCCTAAAATATAAAACGTAGTTATTAGTAATACCACAAAATGTTTCTGGAAGAAAATGTTCCATTCAGAGTGGTAATTACTGTGATAGGAAAGTTTTGTTTCTCATGGTTATGTTTTCCTATGTTTCAAGGTCACCGTTGTTTCTTAAAAGGGACAATAAAAAGTAGAAGGATTTTTAGAGGAGTTAATCTTCAAACTGCACAACTTACAACACGAATGAGATGCAGAGCTGGGTAAAACAGTATTTTAAATATTAAATATTAAATAATCCTATTGATTTTAAAGTATGCGTACAACACTTTAAAAATGAAATATTTGATTTGATTACAAATCTGTTAGATATGCCAATAGTCACAAGAAAAGGGAGAAAACGGTGTTGAAGCTGCAGTGTTTTTAGTTGAAACTGTTTTCTTCCATTTATTACAACATGCTCCGTAGACGGTCTAATATAATTATAAAAGAATAAACACTAAACTGATAAGTAACATTCGAGTGAGCTTTCACGTACACCTTCTTCCCAGAAACAGTTTTATCGATGATTGTACGGGCATTATCCAGAATAAAATACAAGAAAAATTCTTTTACTTGTTCCACCATTGCCTGGTTTGTACCTCATACTTCTTCCAGAGCAGCTGTTAGGAACAGGTATCCGGCGCAGTCACAGAAACACTTATCTATCCAATCATCGCTGACATCCACGTGGAACTTCTAGGGGATCGAATCCTCAAAGGAACTTCACTAAAAGTATCTAATTGTGAATGGTGTAGATATGTAGGTATACCTACATATGTGATACGATCATGTGAAGCTCACCTTGAACGACTTTCTCAGATCATGTGAAGATCACTGTTTCTTTCTAATAAAGAAATAGTAAGTAAATAGAAATAGAAAATATAGTATAGTAAAAATTTATTCGTCAATCGTTGATTTAATTTTTGCCCAACTCTGTCGTAAAGCTGTTGCCACGTATAAAAACAAAGGTTACGCGGTTAGGTCATGTACATATATGAAAAATGCAATATTTATTCAGTTTGAAGCCAGATCGATGAAACTGCTTAGATCATCGAATAGAAGACGACGAAGAAAGAAGTTGAGATAAATAATTTAAGATGGCGAGAAGTATTTGCTAGACAGCTTAAACACCCGAGCACACCCATATCTTCTAGGTCGTTAATATTTCATTAGGGAAACTCGCTTTTTCCGGGCGACATCGTTGAAAGTTAATACGAAGACAGACTCAAGAGTAGGTGTATCAATGTATTTGCGTGGATGGTCTCTCGTGCCTGTGTGCGACCTACCATGATAACGCTATATATTTCGATTAGTCTGTCCGTATACCCCATACTTCTAAAACTCACGTTCGACCGAAAATTTACCTCTCGCATAACAAATAATGTTACAATGATCGCGGTTCATTTAATGTTATGAGTAGATTGCGGATCTTTATGCATTTATCAAGAAATTGGTTGGGTGAATTATAAAACAGTAAAAGATTTAAAAAATTCAAGAATGTTACAAAATCAATGTAACAAAGTCGTTAGGGGATGAAATAAATTTTTATACTTTTCCTGTTTCCCACGATCAATGCAAAACATTTTTATTTTGCATACAGAGTCCGTTCGACTTTTCTTTAGAGATCTGTCAAGATCTGGCAGAAAACGCTCTAGATAACTGTTTGGATCCCATTGGAAATCATCGACACAGATTTCATCGACGCAGATTTGACCGACGCTAACTTTGGCCGACGAAGTTACATGACTTTCACCGACAACAACTTTAGTCGACGACAATATTATTCGATATTAACATCGTTTGACAACGTTAACCGACAACGTCTGATTCTTCTTATAGTGTGATAATTACATTCTTATACAAAAGTAAAAGTGTCAGTGCAGAATAGTTAAAGAAAAAAATGTCAGCACCATCTACAGAAACGATGCTATCGGATAATACTGTCGTCGACAAAACCGTTGTCGGTTAAATTCAGCATGGGGAAAATAGTATTTGAAATAGTGAATAATAAATAATCCTATTTATTTTAATGTATGTGTACAACTTCGAAAATAAAATATTTTACTTGATGCAGTCATTTTTGAAAATAGAATAATATATTTGAGGCAATAATTTTTGAAACTAGTATTTGCAAATAGTACCTTATTTGAAGAATATTGAAAATATTTGTATTTTGTCTTTATTTTCCATTTCAATTTTAAATATCATTGCTGAAAATAATGGCTCGAATTCAATACATTTATGAGTGTAAATCGCTTCTTAACGATAAGATAGACTGTATGTTTATGCGGTTTCTCCGAATATTATAACAATGCAAAAAGTAAAATATTTTATTTCGTGTTTCAGATTGTTGAAATAGAAATATTTTATTTTGTCGATCAAATTGTTGAAACAGAAATATTTTATTTTGAGGTTCAGATTGTTAAAATAGAAATATTTTATTTTCAAATTGATATATCTTATCTAAAATACTATTTTCTTTAAGCAAAATAAAATCGAAAATATTAAATATCGTCGGTGAAAACTGTGTTGGTGAAACCTGTGTCGATGATTTTCATGGAACCTCTTCTGTTTTATCTTTATACAAAGACCGAACTGTGGTCTGAATTCGTTGGACACAACGAAAACGAGAATGTGACCCTACGTGACCCACAATTATAAACAGACACCCCATTAATTTCGAGGGCCGAGGGTATACAGGGTGGGTCACCTAATGTTTGTACCTCAATTATCTTTGTTGTTTTCAAAGATACATTAAGGGAGTAGACTCCCTTTTCCAGAATTACAAGGGTGCGAAATTTGCGTTCTCATTTCTTGGTAATACAAAAATGAGGGTTCTCAGTAGTCAAAAACGCTAGCTAAAAGCGTTTATAGTGGTAGTTTAGGGTGGTCCCATTTTTTTAAATGGGACCACCCTTTTTTAACTCTTAGCACTCGACTGGTTACTCAGAGTCACCATTAAAAATTGCTGTACCATTATTCTCAATATTGTTTCCATGATTAAATATGTTGGAATCTAATCAATAGACTGCGGATCTTTATGCAAAATAAAAATTGTCTTCATCAATTGCAAGACACAGAAGCCATATAAAACTTTCTTTCTATTTAATAACAAATCTTTTTTAATAATAAATCGAGAATAACATGTGGGCGTTTTTAAATTGTCTTAATGTTGTTACGGTTTTAAATTACATACACGGATGTTTGTCAGAAATGCATCAAATCCGCAGTTTACTAATCAATTACTACACATTTAAGTACTTTGTATGAGGTATTATATCAATTTCTCTCTCTCTCTCTCTCTCTCTCTCTCTCTCTCTCTCTCTCTCTCACTCGGCCTGTTTAGAACCCTTTCAGTTTGACTCTCATCGGTTCAGAATCGTGCAGTCATGCGTAGACTCTCGTCGTGTCACATTCACTGGAGACAATTCTAGTGAGAACGGGCTAAAGTGTCTCTTCGAATCAAAGTAACCATATGCACATAAGAGTAACAGTTCTATTCGGTATACGAGGTGTGATCAAAAAGTAAGGTGACTTTTTATTTTTATGAAAAAATATTTATTTATTCATCAATATTTATGTTGTTTCCTTCAAAGTAATCCCCCTCAGATATAATACACTTGTGCCAGCGCTTTTTCCAATCCTCGAAGCACTTCTGATAAGCACTTTTTGGTACAGCTTTGAGCTCTTCCAGCGATGCAGTCTTTACCTCCTCGATCGTCGCAAATCTCCGTCCTTTCATGGGTCTCTTCAGTTTTGGAAACAGGAAAAAGTCGCAGGGGGGCCAAATCCGGTGAATATGATGGCCGAGGCATGATTGTGGTGTTGTTTCTGGCCAAAAAATTACTCACAAGCGATGCTCATGCGACGTTTCTGCTGGCCAAAATTAAGCAGTTTCGGAACAAACTTCGCTGACACACGTCTCATGCCCAAAACATCCAACTCGATCAATTCCTATATAAATTCGGTATAGTAATCTTAATAGTGGGATCAAATGAAAACACAATTTTGACATGTAGCTTGTACTGTTCGTTAATCCTTCCAATCACACGAGATGTAAAATCTGGCACTGTCTTTGCGATCGATGCACGACAAAATGGACTTGGCAACGTTCACAGCTATTTCCTACATTCGCTTTTCTCAATGAATCGAAGCGTCAAACCCGAAGTGCGTTTCGACGTGTATGACTTAAACGTTAAGACCCTGGCACTCTTCGTCGGAGCATGGGTGATAGAGTAAATGCTTAGTTTTCCTCGTAGGGGAGACCGGGGCTAAAAGTTCCCGGTGTAAGTTGTTCCGATCATTAGTTATAAACAAGGAGAAGAACGCGACCTGGTTTGCAATATCTTGAATTCGCCTTTAATCTTCTCTTTCCCTCCATCCATAAAAAATATTCACAGCACATTAGGTTGGGGACAAAGTTTCTTCGCATTTTAATGCAGAAATGAATCAAGCTTTTTCCATATTTTAAATGAAGTATATTAAAACAAGTGCTTCCTTCCCTTCTTGCAATACTGAAAATCGATCGGCTGATTCGAAAGTTGGGTACACGAGCTTCCATCATGTATTTCGCCGATAGTTGCCGATCGACTTGCATCCGATGCGACAGAACGATGCTATCAGGTGTCACAAATTCATTCGCGGCCCTTTCTTCGCTAATTTCTTGTTGCCGATTCACGCAAACGATTTGATATGTGACAGCAAGCTGTTTAATTCGTTTGAGTCAGACAACACATTATATTGGGTTGGTGACAAAGTTTCTTCGCATTTTCGTTTCTTCATATTTTAAACGAAGTTTATTAAATCAAGTGCTTTCTTTCCTTCTTACACTTACTTCTTACACTATTGAAAATTGGATACACGAGCTTCCACCATGTATTTTGCCGATAGTTGCCGATCGACTTGCATCCGATGCGACAGAACGATGCTATCAGGTGTCACAAATTCATTCGCGGCCCTTCCTTCGCTAATTTCTCGTTCCCGATTCACGCAAACGATTATAAATGATTTGATACGTGATAGCAGGCTGTTTAATTCGTTTGAGCCATGCAACACATTATATTGGGTTGGAGACAAAGTTTCTTCGTATTTCAATGCAGTAATGAATCAAGTTTGTTCCATATTTTAAATTTAGTTTATTAAATCAAGTATGTGCCGTTTTGATCGACCACCTTTTGCCATGTTTGAGGTAAAACCGTAATCCCGTCACTGTAGAACTTCTGTGATTTCTGTGATTTCTTTTTTGTAATAAAATTTCAAAATGTATCGAATGTCTTCTTTATTTTCACTCATTTTCAAGACGTAATAACTTTTGACTAAATAAACAAATATCACAATTTCTTGTTTCTAATTACTTTATGATATATCACCTTTGGGGCGCACTCAAGTAATGCCAGATCCGATTAATATTAACAGAGTTATGACATGGTAAGACCATCTATTGGGAGGATACGACGAAACCTTTCCCCAAACTAATATTATTTTCCCGTCCATGTCATGCAAGTTTGAATGTATTAGATTATGTATTAAAATAAACCGCACTTTATATAAAATAAATCAACTGAATTCATTCAATAACGAGAAAAGCACAAGTACCACACGTCTTTTCGATTTAAAGGTAACACGTCGAGTGAAGTTCCCCTCCATATCATGCAAATTTCAATTTATTACATTATGTATTAAAATAAACCGTACTTTATATAAATTAAATCAACTGGATTCATTCAATAACGAGAAAAGCACAAGTAACACACGTCTTTACGATTTGAATGTATCACGTCAAGTAAGGATTATTCGAGCCAGGAAAATTGAACGATACAATGAACAAACAACCAACGGTTTTATAAACAAACTGAAATTGAACCGATCGTTCCTTGTGTGGAATAATAGATTCATTTTGTTTCTCAAAGTATGTTTCAACAGAATACAAGTAACAAAGGTGAATATAATTATTACAGAAACTATATATTCAGAACATTACAAAGGAATTAAAAATTCCAAGACAAATATCAAGTAACCCACCACACACAGTCGCTCAGACTAATATTCTAAATTGCACAGACAAACGTATAGAGTTTTTAAAATGGTAAAAATGTTGTAAAGCAGAATTGAATCGTTTTAAAGGACGCGATTGTTCGACGAATTTTATGTTGTATGTTGACGTGTAAATGAAATCTTTGCTTTTATAAATATGAGTATACATCGGAGTTGTGCTAATTCAATTACAATGTAATTAAATTCCATTGTATTTCAATTATATAGTAATTGGGTTACGCTGTACTTCAATTACATAGTAATTGGGTTACGCTGTACTTCAGTTACATAGTAATTGAATTACATTGTATTTCAATTATATAGTCATTGAATTACATTGTCTTTCAATTAACTAAATTACATAATTCAAACCTTTGTTGTGTAGTTGAAATACAATATAATTAAAATACAGCTCTTCAAATTATAGCCTAGAACTTTAAAGAAGTGCGATATATTTTTATGTTTTTCATTCATATACTTGTTTGCTGTGTATGCGGCGTATTTTCTATTCCTCGTTCTCGTAATTCGTTGTTAATGCAATTTAATTACAACGTATTTTATAATAGTACTCCAATTGCAATTACGAATTAGATTGTAATTTAATTGAATGAATACAATGTATTGAACGTACAATGATTACAGTGTAATTCAATTACTTTGTAATTATAATTCCTGGAGTAATTCAATTGTAATACTGCACAACTCTGGTATAAATGTCAATAACTTTGTTAACGAATATGGCGCTTTGTTCCGTATAAAAAAACAGTAACATTTTTTGTAACCCGCCAGTCATTAATAATCGCCACAAAACTTTTTGTTTACACAGCATCGGTTGCCGCTGACTGATATACAAACAATGCATATGTACAAACATGTACAATATTCCATTACGAATGAATAAATAAAAGAACATGCGGTAAAGTATTAAAACCTACATTCATGTAATGTATTGCGGTAGAATTTGTGAAGAGATGGTAAACAACACGAACGAATAGTTGCCATCGCAATCTCGACAAAATGAAATCAATTTTTTTATATGCATTTTATTGAATTCGTGGCTAATTTTTTTCATATTTACTTTTTACGTTCTTCACATTGGCGTCTTATTCGCGATGGAATTCTATTCTCATGTTTCATAAATTCATGGTAAAATTTATACGTAATGAAGCAGGGTTGTCGCAGCGACCGAATATCCAGTAAATTCTTCTCGAAATTACAAAATTGATGAACGATTTATACATGCGTGTGTTACAAAACGTGCGTTTACGTCGCATTGGATGCGAATGGATGACAGTAAAATGAAAACGATACATATCATGTTTTGTGGAGTATAACATGATAAAATTAATTATACATTCCATCGTTCCGTTTAATACAGAATAATAGAATCGTATTACATCTATACAGGAAAGCCATTAGGGCAGAAAATATTTTAATTTTAATGTCGAGTCGGCTTGTAAATGCGAGCCGATCTTTAGAAATTTATTTTAAAATGGTTGAAATTACACTACTGTTATCATTTTACAATATTGGCATGTCGGAAGATGAAGTTTCGTTATTTAAACGAAAAGTCAGAGATAGCGAAGAAAATCAGAGAACTCCAATTACATGAACAATTAAGTTATGCATATGAATTTTTTCCCCCCAATATTGGAGCATATGCTTCGAGTAAACGAGAGTCTACATGAAGCCTCTGTGAAGATTTTAGATAAAAGTTAAACGGATACACAAAATATTGCTTTTTAAATACTTCTGGATATTTCATTTAAATAACAAAAAATTCTTAAATGAATAAGAAGAAACATTGTTTTAGGCTGTTTATTCTACATTATTTATACGTTTACAATATTAGAAATCCAATTAAAGGGACAAAATAATCAACATTATAATAATAGTTAACTTAAATAAAAGTTGAAACAGTAAAACTTACTAACTTAACACAGTATACAGTTTCAGTATAATTTACAATGATGACTAGACTGCGGATGTTTATGCAATTTTTAACTTTTGTAGGTAAATTTTAAGAAAATGGAAACAAATAAAATATTATTTTCAGTGGTAGTAAATTGCATTCAATTCTGTAGAATTTTATATTCCATCATTTTTTGAAAATTCTCAGAAGCCATAAATGCATAAAGATCAGCAATCCAGTGGTTACAAATATAATGATCTGAACATTCGGGAATATCGACGGAAGCCTCGTGTGCACATTTTTGGCAGTTTAAACATTGAATCCGGTTTTCTTCGTTGTTATCCAAATACAGAACGCATAGAGTCTCCCGGTTTAGGATTATATCTCTTGGTTTCAGTGTTTTTTGGTCTGCTTAAACTTATTTCCTAAGCTTTACCCAGTGAAACCAAAATAATAAACAGTAATACAAATAGAAAAACACATTGAAATTTGTACTGTCCGACAATAGGGGAAAGCATTAAACAACCATTTTTTGGTGAAAACATTGTATATACAAAACAAAAAGGTATTTTAAAAGTACTTACACCAAGATATAATTAAACAATTCACGCGTCTTTTAGCCAAGAAAATGGATACAAATGAGCAATTATTTATGTATATAAATTTAGGAAGTAGAAAATCAAATGAATCTTAAATAAACAAGATACCTTTGTTTGCAATCCATTGTATTATTATCGATATTGTAAGTACGGATTATATGAAACAACAATAAGCCAGTACGACAATGTTCAAACATTAATATGAGTAACGTCGGTAATGTTTGTGATTTCATATCGTATGCGTTTCGATTACTATCCACAATCTCTTCGATACTCAAACATCTATGCGGTAAGTACAAAGTTTGTAAATTTGATCAGTAGAAAGTAAATTGCTTGGAGTTTGAAGTCACGAAGGTTCTTATTGTAACTTATAGATTGGAGATTCCATACATCTTTCGTTGAAAGCAGCCATCTGCTAGTCATGCGATTATTTTTCCGAGTGCTTACATATAGGTCGCGTCATTTCCATTAATTCGGATCGTTTAGAGTGGAATGGAACGTTCGATCGATTGCACCGGAGAGCAGAGAGAAACGGGCGCGAATGTAATTGTAAAACGTGCTCTCGTTTTCGCATCTCCACAACGACCAGTGCGTGAATTACGACTCGACCGTGATTTCGTCGCTCTCCCAATTTCGAATGCGGCGTCAATTTATTATACGCTCGGCAAAATAGAACGTATCGAGGAAAAATTTTCCGTTGAATGGATTCGTCGTGCATTCAAACTGCCGTATTTCGTGTCTTTCTTTTAAATTGCATCACAGCTTAAACATATACATCGAAACAATATTTGTTAACGAGAATATACAAAAAAAACCGAAGCCGACTGAAGTTAACTCGCTGAACCATTGAATGTAAGGCATAAAGACAGTAACCATAAATTTAAATTTCGTATTCTTTACCTCATTCGTATTTTTTAATGTAAACATATATCACTTACAAATTCATATTATAAACGAATTTAACCAATAAGCAAGAATTTTGCCCACAATTCCTTTCTTTGATATAAACTTATGTATATATTTTCACCCGAGTCCAATCAAATTAATAGCACTGTATATTTAAAGGTATCAATACTTTCATTCTAATGCAACCTCCTAATGCACCTTCTATTTATAGATATATTTTATCGTAAATTCTATCATAATCTTGGATCTAAGGCATACTTTTTTAGAAAGAGTCAGGATTTTTTTTAGATTTTTTCAAAGCCTCCGATAGTTGAAAAATTAGGAGGAAAATACATGCTTGACCACGGATAAACATTTCTTCCAAACTAAAATATTTCCATTCCCTATGATCTTTTAAATCTTATGGATATAAAATTGGTATAATACCTCGTACAATACCTATACGTTTAGTAATTGATTAGTAGACTGTGAATTTTATGCATTTATGACAAAAACGGGTACGTACGATTTAAAACAGTGGACCTATTAAAAATATTTAAGGCCGCCAGTGTAGAAGTTTCACGTTAATAAGATAATTAAACGAAGAAAGAAATTTTTATTTGTCGCCTGTGTCTTGCAATCGATGCAAACATTTTTTATTTTGCACAAAGATCCGCAGTCTATTGATCAGATACCGACATATTTAAATATAACGTATAATGTAAACAATATTTTGAATAATGGTACAGAAATTTTTACAGAGTCACCATTCGAGTGCTAAGGGTTAAATTTAAAGTAGCATTGCAGTAGTGCCCGGTTAAATTATCCTCCAATTTGTACGATTAAATTTGCACGACCCAGCCCCATTTTCTCCCACCACTTATTTTACTTTCCCTCGCTATATCTATTCTCGTAATTTATACAGCTCGAGTCAATTCCTGAAAGAAAAACGCTACTCTGTTACGCGGCGAATTTTTAATTCCGGGTTCCAAACTGCGCAAATTAAAGTGAGCACTGCTGTAATACATTTTCCTTCCACGCCTACAGTTCGAGCGAATGGAATGTCGCGGTCGGAAAAATAGCGGGGATAGAGTAACTACACCGATAACTGCGGCGTCATGCTTTCAATCGTAGTTTACTTTAATATTATTCCGAATTTATCATGAAAAATAATATGTGTAAGCATTTTATGAAAGAATGATGTGTTCTGAAGACAAAAAACAATTGGTGCCCCACAAAACCTAATACAGTAGGACCTCGATTAACTGGATACCGATTACAAACAAATATGCGTTTAAATGTGATTATATTATACAGGGTGAGTCGGGGGGAACGGACCAAACTCCAGGAGTGGATTGTACACAGGAAAATAATGTAAAAAAACTCCGATTTTCATTTGTTTTCATTTTATAGCGTGATTACAATTAAACAAAATTTCGTGCATTAACATTTCGGTTATCGTAGTCTTGTTTTAATAAATGTTCGAAAATACCGCCATTGACCTCTAAACATTTTCGGTTTCGTCTACGAAGGGCGGCTGTTGCTCTCCTGATTGAAAAAATTAAAATTAAAATAAAAAAAATTAAAATCGGATAAGAACAAATGACTGTTTTTGCATTATTTTCCTGTGTAAAATCCACTACTGGAGTTTGGTCCGTTCCTCGCGACTCACCCTGTATATAAAGGGAAATAAATTTTCAAAAATTAAAAATTTACTTTGGAATATAATGTACATTTTAATTACTTCCTCGGGTCTCGATTATCCATCGTTCCTTCATTTATCCGGGCTCTTTGTCTCTGGATCAAGCCGGTTAATCGAGGTCTACTGTACAACATAAGAAAATATTAAAAAATGATATCGATAACAATCGAAAAAGAACCGTGCACTAATTACTGCGTACCCATTTTAATTCGGATTAGAATTCGAAATATACGAGCGTACTTTACTACATGCAGTATTTCAATTAATTACATTAAGAAATATTTTGTATCTGAATAACCATGTATAAAGCAAAATTAATATTTTACATTTCGCTTTTATTATACTTTAGAACATACCGAGGGATCAACTCCGGAAGTTTTAATCACGCGGCAAAACATGATTCGCAATCGAATCTACGACCCTTGAGAGTTGCGAGCTCAAATTGTATTCGTACGCAAAGTTTAACAGGCGCATATCGGTCGCCCTCCTCAAATCTGTGTGACGAAATCACATGAAAATACACTAGAGGGATACGAGCTCACTGAGCGAGGTTAGTTAAATCGCAACGAGATTGTTTCAACGGAAACTTTGCGCTTTGCTGCCACCAATTCCAATCAATGGATTCGAAATATGATCACTGTCGATTCAATTTTTATGCCCCTTTTGGTTCCATCGATTTATGAATAGACGTTATCAAAAATTAAGACAGTCAGCAATATTATCAAATATGTGTAATGTACAATGTAGAAATATATCGTTCACAAAAGTTGTTCGTTCAGAATAATAATAGACCGCAGGATTATGTTTTCTGCCTAATAAAGTAATTAATCCGTTGCCCAACAATATCGAGTCAGACGTGTGATGAAAATTCTGAACAGAGAACCAAATTCTATGTTGTTGTTGTCTGTAGTCTTTAGAGAAAACATAGGCACAGCAAAAATGTAAATTATACGTTTTTTTCTATGAAATTCTGAACAATATGAAGAGAATTTCTAATCGCTATAACTACAAAATAAATAGTAGTGCAAGGGGTTAAAGACCTTCAATAACGAGACTTTTCTATGAAGAAATAGATACATTGAAACTGAAATTAATTGCCTCCGTCAAATAGAATGACATACTTCTTACGATGCAACGATCTAAAGTATGTATGATCTTGATCAGTACTTGTGAAATATGCATACAGTGACTCACACTAATATTCGGACACTCTTAAAAAGACGATAACCTTTTTAATATTAGATCATGAGATTTGAAATTTTTTGAGAAGTTCTCTAACTAAACTAAAGAATAAACTAAAATACAAAATCTTATATTAATCGATCATTCACTTTTTCTGTACTGTTGTTTAAAAATCTTTTTTTTCCCACTTGTCAATGTGTCCTAACTCCTTAAAAAGACTCTTCTGTACAAATATTTACAAGCGTGACCTTTCGTTACGAAATCGTTCACTAAATATTGAATCTACAGTGAACCGGATTAATATTCGGACGCTCTAAAAGAGACGATAACTTTTTTAATATTGTACTATACGACTTGAACTTTTTCGGGAAGGTAGAACAATTAGTTTACTACAGGATGTGAAAAGAAATTTTGTCAAAAATTGCAAGTTGTCGAAATTGCGGAGAAAATGCTAAAATTTGTCATTTTCAACTTTTTTATGTGAACCTATATTGAAAATTTAAAAATTCATTTTGTATATCTGTGTCAATTATATGCACTGTGAAAGTTTTAACGAAATGGGTTGATGCGGGAAAAAGCGACAGGCATTGTGAAAGATGTAAGAATCCAAAGAATTATTACAGTTAGAGGCCGAAAATGGTGAAAATCTGCAATTTTTATCATCTTTAAACGTTTGTAGCTCGTTGCAACGTCGACCGATTTTGACGAAATTTTCAGAATATATCTAATTGACACAGATCTACAAAACGTATTTTTAAAATTTTCAATATAGGCCCAGAAAGAGAAAATTTCTTTTCACATTTTGTAGTAAACTAATTGCTCAAGCTTCCCAAAAAAGTTAAAATCGTATAGTACATTATTAAAAAAGTTAACGTCTTTTTCAGTGCGTCCGAATATTAATCCGGTTCACTGTATGAACCTAACGTTGAACCTCAAACTGTATGAAACTTGAAGTAATGTGACGCAGTTGAGTTCAAGCATGTTGATTTGCATGCTGCTACGTGGAGCGCCACTGCAGCGTGAGCGCTTCGCACAGTTAGAAGAACCCTTCATTGTCGCTATAGAACAATGCAGTATGAAATGTTTACGTGATTGATGTACGTCCATAGAATTGATGAATCTTCTACTGTCTACACATTTTTCCCGTCTTCATTTAAAGTTTCAAAATGTTCAATATTTTAATCCTGTTCAGTTAAATTCGGGAATCATCGCGGATAATAAAACAAATCAACGTTACTATATTTTGCTTTATCACACTCTAAACGATAGCAGTGGTAACTTTTTGTATTTGTTTGATCATAGCGACACAAGTGAATTTATGTTTTCAATGTGGCCCATTATATTTACCATTTTATTATTTTGATTAACCTTAAGAAGACATGATGCGGAATATTGTTGTTAGGAATGATCATCCGGAAAATACGTGTATGTTACAAATTACACATTTCTCTTTGTTTCATTATTAGACAGCGGATTTTATGAATTTATAATAAAAATTATTAGCTGTAACATAAAACGTGAGAGAGATAAAAGGAATTTAACAGTCTTGATATATTATCGTTGACTTATTAAAATAATTATAGAATGAAAAAAATGTTTTATTTCGTTCCAGTACCTTGTAATTAAAACAGACAATTTTTATTTTGCATGGACATCCGCAGTCTACTCATCATTCTATACATATAATAATAAAAACATTTTCAGAAGAGGGAGTAGTAATTAATATAAATGTGGGCATAAATAATACATATATATATAATAACTGAAATGAAAAAATGTACACGTGGATAAATAAAGGTTTCTCGTATTGCTGAAAAATAAAGGTACGTACTACTGGCACGTTTATCTTTCTTCCTGATTTATTGGGAAAGGAGAATAAATTAATTTTTCTAGTAAAGTCATGGAATAATCACAATGTGATAAAAAATATATTATTGGCATCTGCGTTAGTGTTTATTACGTTAATGGTTTGTTGACACGCTAGAAAAACTGATTTTCGAACAATCAAAATTTGTTCATGTTTTGGGGTAATTATTCGGAATAGGAGGATCCTCTTCAGTATGATGTTGAACAACTTTTTGCTATGCATGTTATCTACACACCGCGCCGGACGGTCTTTGCAAAAAACTACGAACACCCACACCAGCGAATTCTGCCCTTTTAAATGGCCAAATTCGTGATTTAGGGCAAAGCCTCCCTGCCCCCACCACCCCAAGAAGTGGACCTAACGGTCTTTTACAAATATCGAGCGACGGTAACATGTATACGAAAAAAGTTCCTTTGAATCACACCCCAGGTAACGTATTTGATGTCCATCAAAAAATTGGTGATGATCCCCCTGTTCCAAATAACTACCTTTTCTCGACACATATTTACACATGTAAAAAATGGGGAAATGCGCACATGTTCTGTTATTCAAAGTGCGTGTTCAAATTGCTACAATTTGAACATATTATTATTACATATTTACATACTGTGACTTCCTCTGATATTCGGACATTCTTAAAAAGACGATATTTTTTTAAATATTGCACTATTCGATTTGAACTTGTTTGAGAAGCTAGAGCAATTTGTTTACTCCTGGATGTGAAAAGAAATTTGCTCAAAAATTGCAATAGATCGGAATTATAGGAAAAATACTAAAAGTTGCATTTTACAACTTTTTTATGTGGGTCTATATTTAAAAATTAGAAAATACATTTTGTAGATCTGTGCCAATTAAACATATTCTGAAAATTTCGTCAAAATCTGTTGACATTGCAATGAGCTACAAGCGTCTAAAGATGGTAAAAATTACAGATCAAAAGACCAAAAGTCGCGAAAAACTATGATTTTTACCACATTTTACATTGAAAGATTTCGTTATAAATTAGAAATCAAAGTATTGTTAAGCGTGAGGGGTATAATGAATATGATCAATTAAATAATAATAAAGGAATAAATATAGCTAATCAATTTAAAAATAAAAAATAATTAGTAGAAGGATCAAAAATTGAGAATAGAAAATTTTTTAAATTAATTTTTTAGTTAGTTTAGGGTATTTTTTAATAAACTTAGTAGAAGAAGATATTCTAGAGTTAAAATATATATTTATATTTTTACCAGAATCAAAAATATTTTATGAATAAACATTAACAAAAATATGTATTTCTATTTTGAATGTGCAGAACTCGATTTTTTTTTATTTCATATTATTTTGCAGGAAATTGTATATATATTTTTTAATTAAAATTTGAAAAAATTGTTTGGTTCCACTTTTTCAAGAGTAAAGATCTTATAAATTTTGAAAAACCCTAGAAAATGAACCCTTAGATAAATATGAGCAAATACGTGGGACGTGTCTCTAAATCGGCCAGGCGAGGCAAATAATGCGATAACACGTTCTGTTCTGTTCTGTTCTGTTCAGTAGCTCTGTTAGATACACCTCAGCAAGATTAGATACGAATAACAAGTAGACGTGAGGCGTGTCTTTATGCATTCATAGCAAAATTGAGAAGATGAAATTCAAAATCGTTGAAAAATTTTAAAAATTGAAACATTTCAATGTATGATTTCTTCACTATTAAAATCATTAAGGGAAAAATAACATTCAATTTAGTTTCTAGTTCTTGCAATCGATGCAGACAATTTTTATTTTGCATGAATTATTTTGTCTAATAATAAGATATTTTTTCGCTCAACGTTTCTGTGTTTTTCGAAATTCTAAACTTTCTTTACATTGCATCCGATATTAAAAACAAACGCAGATTCATTCATGGAAGAACTGTCGAAGGAGACAGATTCCGAATCTTGCGAATACGAATCATCGAGGTTCAAAAAACGTAAGCATGTGCTGGTCGCAAACCAGGACCAAAAAGTACAGAGAAAATCCACAGTTGGATCTATGCTGCGCCAACTGGGTTTTTATAAGCGGCATTACTACTTTCGCATGTAACGCGCCCAACGACGCAAATTTCACTGATTATGTTGATTTTGCTGTCTAAATTTGTTTTTGTGCAACCGCAGATGGTTAACGGTATTAATGTACTTGCAGAATATATGAAATGTAAAAACTTAAATGTTAAATTAGTTTCTCGTGGGAACATAACGAAAACATCGGTTCTTATTTTCTCTGACCATGCTACACCTCACCAAAAAATCTACAAAAATTCATGAACAATACTTATAACTAGACTGCGAATGTTTATGCAATTTTCAATTTTTGTAGGCAAATATTAAAAAAATGGAATTAGATATAATCTTATTTTCAGTGGTAGTAGCATTTTTTAGATCTGGAATTAATAAACATTGTACCAAATTCTATCGAATTTTACATTCCAGCATTTTTTGAAAACTTTCAGATGCTATAAATGCATTGATAGTGTAAAATTTAAATGATGTCGCTCTTAAATTTCAATGCGATATCTGCATTTTTCCAATTTCTTTGATGTGTTTGATTTTTGACAGCCAGTATTTTCTTCGTAAAAGTCCGAATTAATTGCAATATATGTACCTGGGTATTTGTTCAATTTTTCTTTGCAGATTTTTCGTATATAATTCAATAGCAAAAATAGGCTAAAAACTAAATTTTTCCATCTTGTCCTATAATATATAGAGTAAATATGTGATATCGAATAATTTGGAAATATGTAACTATAGAGATTTGTATAATTTTTTTATTTTAACAGAATGTCGACTCTATGACATTAATTATAGAAGACAATATCATTTAAATGTCCTGCATGGCTTTATTTCATGAGCCCGATACGTTTGACCCAATTTTCCATTACATTTCCACATAATTGGAATTCAATTTCATTAATGCCGACAGTGATATTGTTTTTTAACTTGTGAATAGTCTTTGAATTATTATGCGTAGTAAAAGAAATTATCCACTTTCAGGGAGTGTTCGAATATTAATAAGAGTCACAAAAATGTAAATAAACATTATCCACTTTCAGGGAGTGTTTGAATATTAATAAGAGTCACAAAAATGTAAATTGGATCGACATGAGTACCGATACATTCTATTTATTAAGATGGAAAAAATTAGAACTGTATATTTTTATCAACACTTTTGTATATTCGGAAATAAGACCTTTCTTATATTCTGATATTGAAAATTTAGTTTGATCACGCAGGGAGAAAAGGTCGATTGGTTTTGGATTGTCTCGAAACGATGCATCTGTCACCATTTTCCGCCGTTTAAACACTGTTTGTGTAGAGGTACGCACACCACTGCGGGTTACATTGAAATCTCCGATACAGGTTTCACAGACACAGTTTTCACCGAGAAGATTTAACGGAAACCAGGTTTGATCGACACCAGTATTCAACGACGGTAATGTCCTTTCAGTGGTTTCAGTTCTACCGTCAAAAGGTCAAAGCATTTATACAATATACATATGTATAACAATTATGTACTCGTATATTTATTGTTTCCACTTCTTGCATTCTTCGTAATCGCACGCTGTGCCTGCCAATTCTTCAAATCTCTTGATTTGGACGAAACTTCACTGACTTCAAAAACAATAAAAAATAAGACAAACATATTTTTGAAGTTATTTCGAAAGTTAATACCAATAGAAATATATTTTAAATTGCAATGTTACAAGTAGACTGGATCTTTATGCAATTATGGCTTTTGAAAATTTTCAAAAAATGCTAGGATATAAAATATGACAGAATTTAGTACGATTTTATATAATAAGAAAAAGAAATAGAAAATAAGATTCTATTTTATTCCACTTTTTTAAAATATGTTTACAAAAATTGAAAACTGCATTAACATCTACAGTCTAGTTATAAGTATAATAATACATGCACAGTACTGCGATAGAGATAATTTCTTGTTAGATATAAGCCTTTAAATCAGAAATAACCTATATTAAATATTCAAGTAATCCTTCTAGCGGCTCCACTCGTTAGACGACGCGCGACGCTGAGTACAAACCAACATGGCTTGCTTATCTATCAAGAACGCTTAAAATCGGTCAACTTTAAACAAACAATACTTTTGGATTAGTGAATTCCTAACATTGAAACTTGGATTTTTGTCATTTTCTCGTGAAAATCTACAGGATTCTATAAAAGAAATGTTAAAAATTTCTGGTTTCCTCAGGTACACCCCTCTTTCTTGCAGGACACTTTTAATCCAACGACTCAATTTTTCCGTAATAACTGTCTTATGTGTACTCTTCCAAGAGATGAACAAATTTATTGTATCTTCTCGAAGATGTTTGGTTTGTGATACGCATGCCTCTATTTCTGAGGCTATACATACTGTAAGATCCTTTTTATATACATGGCGAGGCACCTAAGACTCCCTCCGAAAATATCTCCGTTGCTTTTAGTAATACGAAAGTGTTTCAAGAAGAAAATGATTGGTTCAGTGGGGCCATTATTATGACAGAATATTATTTGTAAAATTATAAATAGAAACTGAAATTCGTTTGCCCTCAATGTTTTTTTGTTCTTATATTTAAAAAATAATAGTCAGAGATCATCAAAGATCGTCATCGGATCAACGTCTTCCTTTCTTTGCTCCTCTCCACGCAACTTGTCATTAATATATGATTTGATTTTTCTTCTATAAGTTTTTTTCAAATTCTTTTCCATCTTGTTCGACACAATGAAAATCTGGGATCCGAATTTCCTTCTACGTTCCATTGAATTGCATTTTCATAACTTCCACGAAGTCACGTGTGACGACAAACCACGCTCAGGCAATTCATGGTTGAATTCTACTAAAGTCCTTGCTCCTGGACGACAATAGGTCGATGTAGGAACCGCGTGGACGTAATAGATTCTGTGTGACGTCAATGTATGGACTACGCTTGTCCGTTCGTTCACGGATCAACAGACTCTACGTGTTCCCTTCACCACGTTCCTCATCAATTTCTGGAATTACTTTGCTGTCCTTTCTACTTTCACTTGGTTTTTTTTCTCGAAACGATACACTCGATTTTTATTCTTTTGTAAGAAGACAGTGAACGTTTACGTGTAGAGGGTGATAAAAGGAAAATCCAGAACATTAAGTGCAAATAATAGAGGGGCTATGGTTGTTACAAACACTATGCACTATAATATGCGCCAAATCCAAATTTATATTATCACTTTCGAAATAGGCCCCATCTAGGGAAATACAAACGTACAATAACTCCCATGAATATTCGGACGTTCTAAGAAAAAACGATAACTTTTTTAACACTAGATTCACGGGATCCGTCAAAATGACGGGTTCTAATGTTCTTAATTTGCGATCATTATGATTGCGAAGATGCTTCCCTGAGGAATTATTTTCCAAATTTATTTCTTTGGGTATATATTATTGGGAAAATGGCCAAAAATTTGAATAGACGCATTCTTGTTGTCTTTATAAAATAATGTGTAACAGTTATTTCTAGAACTCCGTAAACCTAGTGTCAATATTGGACTGTACGATTTTAACTTTTTTTAGAAGTTAGAACAATTACTTTATTACATGCAGTGAAAATGAATTTTTTCAAAAATTCCAATTAATCGGAATTGTAGAAAAAATACCAATAGAATTCAGGCTACTTTTTTCTATATAAGGTATAGAATTTTCCAATTTTGTAGACAAATTTTAATAAAGTGGAATAAAATAGATGCAGATCTGAAATAAATAAAAATTCTATTCAATTCTGTCGAATTTTATACTCTACCCTACTCTGAAAATTTTCAGAAGCCATAAATATATAATTATAATAATACGAAAAATATTTCTGAGATCATCAACACGAATTAGAAACGAGCAAAAGTTTCTATGTCGAGATAGATTCAACAAAGCTATTGTAGTTGTCTTAGACGACCTTAAATGACCTTTATAATACAGGACAATATATTCATTTTAGAACGGCGTATCGGAAGAACACATATCATCCTATTTAAAAAGCAGAGTTGACATTTATATCTCTTCTTCTCCCAGCTGTAAAAAAGTTAGCGACACCAGATTATTGGCTCCTCGATATTAAATGAGCTTCGTCGGATTCATTTTTCCTATCACCAACAGAAAGCGAGATATTCGTGAGACCTGTTTTAAATACGTCAGTCTGTGTCAGAAAATTGCAATTTCATGTGGTGCAAATTTATTTCTGGCATTCCACACTGTGTGCTAGGTTGTGCAGTCAATCTATTGTTTTTCTAATCTATTACTGCTTTATATTTCACCCAACTAGTTTCTTTATAAATGCATAAAGATCCACTGTCTACTTATAACGTACATATATCTAGCACTACATAATGAATTGCCATAGGGAACTGTTATCAAACAGTAATGGAAATTGATTACTCTTAAAAACTTATTTACTACTTAGGAACTTATTTGTCTTACATTCGGAACCGGTATTGTTTTACGGATTCCATCATTGATTAACTCATTTTGATGAGTCCGCATGTTTGAATGTTCTATGGTGCCATCTACATTTTGAATAATACTTTTATTAAACTAAAATTGGTAATTTGGTAGAAATTTTGAAGGCATGAACGGCAATAAATCATTTTTTTTAATTTTTCAGAATAAGAGAAGGCCCCACTTCCTCTCTTCAATCTTTTATGTAATGACCCGAGGCTCAGGAGTTCTATGATTAGAGGCAATTTTCATGGTTCATTAACGCCCATTCTGCACTTCTCATTTCCTAAATGGAAGCATGGAGTCGTGAATGACACTATATTAGTAATATGCAATATTCCAAAAAATTATGAACGTTATCAATATTTTTGTTAAGTATTATCAGGTCGTTAAGTATCGACCTGGTACATAGAAAGTCGAAGATAGGTTGTTAGTAGCAAGGATATTAGCCCCTTACTGTATTTCAACAAGTCACACTCGTCATGAAGATTTCGAACAAATATGAATGTTACGCGTTTCTTTTTAGTTGAAATAAAATTTGATTTGTTTGTAATCAATATTTAAACATTAAAATAAATGTAGCCATACAGAAAATATACATATTCTTTTCTCTTCTACGACATTTTTGGGGACAAATACTGTAAATCACTGTAACTGTAAAGAAAACGATACGGCAAGAGATCAAGAGAAATATCTTTGAATCTACACGATAAATAACGCTTTAAGACAATTGAATTCTCACCACTTTACATTGCTAATCAGTTGTTCATTCAATCGAAGTAACATGATCGATTTCCTTCGCCGAGTACATAACAATAGCTGTTGAAGGGTTGCTGCATTCATGATTGACGCTCTTCCGAAGCTCTTGTGTACGGATTGCATGGTTACCTGTATCCGGATACTATGATTATACTCATTACATTTCATCGATACATTCTAATGAAATGGAGGTGTTTCACTTGTAAATGCTATGTCGCCTTTCCCTATTCCTCTATCACTTCGATCCTATGGATACACTCCCGCGCATAAGTCTTAGGACACCTCTGGTTTTTAGTGAAACTCTGGTATTTCGTATAGAAAGACCTTTCACTGTATTAACTACGTAATATAAATATGTAAAAACTATTTGGATCAACTTCAATGTAATAATTCATTAAAAATTATGAAATGGCCTTCCCAATCACCAGATTTGAGCCCCATACAAAAATTATGGGATGAATTGGATAGACAGGTACGAAGCTTTTGCCCTGCTTCGAAAACACATTTATGGAGTATATTAGAACGCGAATGCAATAACATAACAACAGAAAGTATGACAAAATCGGTCACGCGGATAAAAATATAAATATTTTCTTACTTCTTGGTAAGATTTTTGATATATGAGTGCAGCATCATTTTCTTGACGTGTAAACCTTTAAATAAGGAAAAATTTGTACGGATCCTTCAACGATTATTTCATTTTTACAGTGTTACAAATATGATCACTGTCCTAATCCCTCTGCGCCCCACTGTCCAAATTAGTGCCATTCCTGATGGACGATCAGTACCTATACATTTGGGAAGGGACTACTTTGCAGGGAGTATACCCTGCCTTACCCCGTTAAGGGGATATACTCGTGCTTCCAGGATTGCAAGGGTGTGGGATGCGCCTTCTCATTTCTCGATAATGCAAGGATGGGATTTTTCAGTAGTCAAAAACGCTAGATAAAAGGTCAATCTGAGGCAGCGATCGCCTTAAAAAGTCCTATTTTTACGTTTACGAGACGTAATTTGCGTTATTCGGCAACATGTACCAGTCGCAGCTTTATGAAAATAGCTATGTCTAGAATTGTCTAGAATTGTCTAGACCTGTGCTACGATCGAGTGGAACATTGTCATTTTCGAGTTACTTATTGGCATGCTTGGCCATTAGAATTCGTTACGGACTTGGGTACGGTTGAAAGTAAAGTGTCTTGTTTCGTATCAGGAAAACAGACCAGCCATACCCCAGTCAATGACAATTGACGCATCGCTGGCCCACACCAGTTGCGGGGAAAGATTTTTGAACAAGCGATCTTTGTGCAGCGTCTTGCGAGGCTTGTGTGAGAAATGAAATCACGGATTCGGTAGGCGTTCCACAAACTTTAGATTACGTCCCGAACTGATGATTCGTCCTCTATTTATCCCAACCAAAGAAATTATCTCTGCCCGAGCTTTCGCAGGGAATTGCAGGATTAGTAGGATCTAGAACTCTAAGATCCTTCGACGAGAATCGTACGAACCTTCTACAAGATCATTCTAAACCATAGAACGCTACCTTCGTTTTAGAACCTTGTTAAATTTGGAGTTGAACTTGAATTGTGAACTGAACTGTGAACTTGAACTTTTACTCTGAACTTTTATTTTGAACTTTTACCCAAAGCCTTGAACTTCGGAGTTTTGAACCTTGGACTTTCGAACTGTGAACTTTGAACCTGAACGTGTAATAAACGTTATAGCATTAAGAACAATAAGTGTGTTTTACGAATGTAAAATACACGAACTACTGTACGTAATAATTTCGTAAACAAACGGAAGAACGTAATTTGTATTAGTTCGAATAATAGAAGACATTCGGACAACTGAAGTTGAACAACAATCACTACTGAAACATTTAATTGCTTATGGAGAGTCAATTTATTGGAGCATGCGTTCGTGTAACATCGATAACGTTGGGTCGTAGTTCGAATAATAGAGACTCAGTTACAAACTCATACAACAGACAATTAACAAAAGCTTATTCGTAGAAACGAAAGTCTCTTATATATAAATTAGATGAATATTGAATACGATGAAATTACGCCTCGTAAACGTAAAAATAGGACTTTTGGGGACTATTGCGGTCTAGATTGATCTTTTATCTAACGCTTTTGACTATTGAGAAACCCCATCATTTACAATCCTGGAAACTAGTCTACCCCCTTAAATTAGAAAAAAAATGAAACACCGAATTTCGTTCATGTAATTCTACGAACTTGTGGAACAAGCATGCCAATAAACAACTGAAAAATGACACAGTCTAGTCTTGTTGACAAAATCTAGACAGTTGTTGTTACGAGTCTGATCCTTATTTGACTCTACCGGCCTGAACAGTTTGGTTAACTTGATCGCGATATCGAACCGAAATAGGGAAATAGCACATACAGTAGTGCACAATTAAGCGTCCGCAGTCGGGATCAGATACGGACACTTAAAGTGAGGAGGTATCTTCAGCGAATTCAACTGAAAGAAGGAGAGGGTATGTGCGTGAGTGAGATACGATACCCAGCACGTATCAAGTTTCAATAAAACCACTCGCGCGAAGCGCAATCCAAGGTCCTATTTCCAGGAGTTGAGATAGCGACGATCGCTCAACTGTGCCCTATAGTATAAGTATAAACATACTTTTTCTCCGTGATATCAACACATAAATAAATACCGCTGATATGACAAATTCATCTTCAAAGTACTTTTTGAAAACGACTAAATAGATGGTTTTAATAATAAAGTTATTTTAACTTCTTCGAGGATACTGGTACAAGTATAAACATACTTTTTCTCCCTGATATTAACACATAAATAAATGCCTCTGATATTAACGCGAATATAGTGAATATTTCAGTCGTCTATAAACATTCGTATAGTGTAGGTACACAAATTCATCTTCGAAGTACTTTTTGAAAATGACTAAATAGGTGGTTTTAATAATAAAGTTATTTTAACTTCTTCGAGGATACCGGTACAAGTATACTGGTAAAAGTATAAACATACTTTTTCTCCTTGATATTAACACATAAATAAATACCGCCGATATTAACGCGAATATAGTGATTATTTCAGTCGTCTATAAACATTCGTATAATGTAGGTACACAAATTCATCTTCAAAGTACTTTTTGAAAATGACTAAATAGATGGTTTTAATAATAAAGTTATTTTAACTTCTTCAAGGATACCGGTACAAGTATACTGGTAAAAGTATAAACATACTTTTTCTCCCTGATATTAACACATAAATAAATACCGCTGATATTAACGCGAATATAGTGAATATTTCAGTCGTCTATAAACATTCGTATAATGTAGGTACACAAATTCAACTTCAAAGTACTTTTTGAAAATGACTAAATAGATGGTTTTAATAATAAAGTTATTTTAACTTCTTCGAGGATACTGGTACATATTGTGTAAGTTTATTCTTTTTTTTTAAGGAAGAGTATTGTTTATTAAGTAAAACAAAATCAAAATTTTGTTGCAGAACAACAAAATCGCTGCAGTGCAAATAACAAAATCACTGCAATACAAATAGAATAGATGGTATGTGGATATAGGATACATAATATTTTAAACAAACGAGAATTTATTATATATCTTTTTTCTACTTTGGATAATACTTCTCTGAAGAGGTTAAGAAAATGTCATGTTTCTGACGCAGCAATTTTCATATCATATCATTTTCAGGATAATTGTTTGACATTGATCTGAGACGTCAGAGAGAGCGAGAGAGAAGACGTATAAAACGTTAGCATATTGGAGAGACTTGTAGTAAATTATTATTGTAAATAAATCATTACATTCACCGGGACGAGAAGGATCAGATGCCTCTGCAACAATATTATTTGGACAAGTAGAAATCATTGTATTCATATATGAATAATATGTATATATACAGGGTGTCCCACATTTTTCACGATTTTCCAAGAACTTGCGATAATCTGACAAAAAAAAGTTGCAATAAAAAAGTGTGAACATTTTTTTTTAGTATTGTCAAGGCCACCTACATTTTTTTTAAATGGCACTTTATATTTTTGACTTAACGGTATTACAGCCAGTATCAAGACGAATTTAACGACCTAGCATACCACGAACTTCGAATGACCTTGAAGCGCCATTTTAAACAATGAAGATGTCCTTGACAATAATAAAAAGTAAATTTTTCGAACTTTTTTTTGCTGCAACGTATAGCCAATCGAAAACTGATCAACTTTTGTTTAACATATTTTTTGTCAGATTATAGAAAGTCCTTGAAAATGTAAGTACTTGAAAAATCGTGAAAAGTGTTACGTGGAACACCCTGTATACTGTATGTTACATTTTTGGATCTTCCTTGTTATTCTACGTGAAAGAATATCGAGGTGCAAAATTTATTAGTTACCGAAATATTGAAAAAAGAGATATATTTTTATCGTGTAAGAAGCTCAAACGTTTTTCTTTGTTACAGTTTTTCTTAACTCGGCTTACTTATTTTTGTTCAGAAAAAAAGTAATTGAAAATCGTTATCTGAAATGTTTACAGCATAATGGAGAAGCATTTGAACATCTTCGATAAACATAATTAATCATTTCTCACCATTGTATTCGAATATTTTTTTGAAGAAACTGCTGAGAAAAATTTATGTGAAAAAAAATGTTTTCTATCCATTAAAAAAATAGCACAACTGTTGATTGCAATGCGGCATTGTAGTTTTAAAACGAGGTCCTAAAGACGTAGTGCTCGTTGAATTATTCATCTTTTGCCTTTGGCATTTTTCTATTATCGCACCGGGAACGGAGTTATAACTTGAAATAATTGCGTGGACCATCGTGTAGCGTGCTATCTTTTGCCGCAGAGTGTGTTCGTAGAATGTAATTGTATTTGGTTGAAATAAGTCTCAGAACTTATAACAAGCCATGCTCCGGAATAAACAGCGCAAAGGATATGTACGGGAAGGGAGGCAAAAGTATTCTGAAATCAAATTGGTCCATCGCAAGTTTAATTTTATTTAAGGATACTTTTGACCCCATTTTTACGGAATATAGCACGGTTCTTTTCCATATGGGAATAAGAGTTCTAGAAATTTCCGAGTATTTCCTTTGGAATGATATAACAGTGGGAAAAGCTTGTAAAATTAAATAGAATTGACACAGAGATTCATATTGGAACATGTAGGGGCAGTTTCCTAGAACCGGACTCTCAAGATTTTCCTTAAATAAATAAGAAAAACTAATGTTTTAGTCGTTGTATTCTAGCTTATTTACAAGTCAACAATATCAGAAGTCCAAATAAAGGAACAGAATAATTAACGCTAACTGTTTGGGAGATCATTAATTGGTACATTAAGTGGTATAATTTACAGTAGTCATAAATATTAGGTTGTTGCATACGAAATGTCGGATTTTTAGCAACGACATTAAACAAACTTAATATTGTACCCAATGTATTCTATCTATAAATTTCAAGTTTCTTGATTGTATTACAAGATTGTTATCTTCATTTTGTAGTTCTCTTTTACCATCAACAAAAGTCACATAATGCTATTGTCAATAAGTTATTTTTCCAGACATATAAAAGGAACACACGAGAGTCGCGTTGGTTGACGTTGAAATAAACTTTATTTAAAAGTAAAATTATACAATAAATATAAAACTGTAAAAGCAACAAGCGCGTGGTTGCCTTGCAAAAATGACAAGAATTAATTTATTTAGACTTTGCGCGATTCTTATTGTAATTATCATACGTGCTCTAATGAAGATATTTATTAAATCATTTTTCTTATGAAAGCACGCGGACGATTATGTTCTGTCTCATCGACACAGACGTGTGGACTGTGTAGTAGGCTTTTATCTATGCGTATAATTCCATACAATCAAATTTTGCAAAAACTTTAACAGCTGATATCTCAATAACTATTTGTTTGCGACATACGGCTCCTTCCAAACTTTTTCTCTTTTCGACGAGTAGAAGGAGCTGATTTTAAAATGCTTTTAACAATCATTTTCGTTGTTATAAATAATTTTGCGGCAAGTTTCTCTTACAAATGTCCACCGATCCAGAGGTGTGGATTCACCCCTAGGACGGATGACCATTACTTTTTATACACCCTTACGCTGGTACCTCTTAAGATAAGCTCAAAATTTATGATGGAATGACGAAAAGAAGAAAGGAATAAAGTGCAATACACATTGTTACATATATGTACAGTCCAGAACGTAAAAGACTGTGCAGGGT
Source organism: Lasioglossum figueresi (assembly GCA_028455805.1). NCBI lineage: Eukaryota > Metazoa > Arthropoda > Insecta > Hymenoptera > Halictidae > Lasioglossum > Lasioglossum figueresi. Next base: position 4,058,076 of record CM052196.1, on the reverse strand, counting down.
ATGAGAAAGGACCTAAATGCTGCCATCCCGATCAGCACGTGTAAAGTCCGAAACTAAGAGAACAATAACATTAATACTACAAGCGTTGGTTGCATTTCAGGTGGTATGGCAATATTGGATTACAATTAACAGCCTAGTGTGTCGAGCATTGGAAGACTTTGCTAGCTAGATTATACTTACTGGTGTGAGAGAGTACACTTGTGAATTGGCTAGGAAACTGCAATCCACATCGAAGAACTTTCTAGAAACGGGAAACAGGAATCTGACAGTAACTGGAGTAGTTAACAACAACGATTAATCACTGCCAACAATACATTGCGATTGATTATGTTCATTATTATTATATTCTGTATGTTGGCACGAGTTCCAGCGGACTATCAACGCTGAGTTCCAGCTAACTTTCTTGGAAAAATTGTTTCCTGCAACAATTTATATGTTCGAAATCGACAGTAGATCTTTATGCAAAATGAAAGTTGTTTGCCTCAATTGCAACAACCTGGAGTGAAATAGAACATTATTTTCTTTCTTAATACGTTTGATACATTGAATAGAATGTAACAATATGTTTAAGTTCTTCTAATGTTTTTACTGTTTTAAATAACACTTACACAATTTTGCCATAAATGCATAAAATCCGCTGTCTAGTTCGAACTATTGCCATCTTCGTCCTTTTTCAGGAATAATTTATTATTGTTTGAAGTGTCAAAGATACCGCTAGTTGGCAGCACGGGCACGCGTTACTGCTAATATAGAGCGAGTATTGCGATTATTGTTTGAATTTTGGAAGACATGGCCACGATGTTGCGTTTTAACTGGTCTAGGTTGGGCCAGGTTTCTGTAAAATTTTCCACGATATTTCCTCTCAAACATTTTCTGAGATACTTTCTCTGTGTTAGCGACATTACTGTATGTCCGCGTCCTACCATCTAGCGGTTCTGCTCGGTAAGCGGCGCGTGATCGTCACTACAAACCAATATGGCGGTGCCCTTACCCGTCAAAAATTCTGAATAATGCTTGAACTTTAAGCAAGCATAACTCCTGAACCATTGATCCTACAGGATCGAAACTTCGACTGAAGCCGCCCCGGGTTCAAATCTACTGGATTACATACCAAATACATCATAATTTATAGGATAAAGGCACAAATTTTGATTCCGGCTAGGTAAAGTTCACCCGAATATGATACTGCGATGAGAGTAGATGGACAAAGGTAGAAGAATCGTATGATATAAAGTGATCGAATGTATGTAGGACAAATGAACGAATAAATTAAATTGCCATGCTCGTATTGTAGTGTCAGAAAGAGTGACATATTCGCGGCACGAGTTCTTTAAATCTCTGAAATTCACATTCACCTGTAAGTATCGACAGACACAAAGATTTCGGTGTGCGTGGATGGATATCCGTGGTCACAGAGGATCTGATAGTCGCTGGTGATAATCACGGTAATGGGGTTGCCAGCGACGTTTCTGCGGCCGAAAGGCAGTCGCAGTGAAAATTTATTATGCACACAGCCGACCTACGCTACGTGCGAATCAGAGCACATATGTATGTATGCGTTAGTTGCTAGCAACGCCCAACTCAATTAATGCCACGCTAATTGGTACGACGGTCATTGCAGTCCGTCCGGTAATTCTATTTTTCTGACAGACCAGTCCAGATAATTTTTCTGAGACAGAGTTCCGGAACATTCGTTGAATAATATGATTGACTTTTAATGAATCCACTGATACGCGTCTTATAAATTATTCCATTTATTTTCGGATATGTTATAACAGATGGTTTAACAGTTCGACATATTACTGGATTGAAAAGTTGTAACGGTTTTTTTAATACTCGGTTTACGGGACCCGTCAACACGATGAATTCTAATATTCTTAATTTGCGATTATTAAAATTGTAAAGAAGCTTCCCCGAGGAATTATTTACCAAATTTATTTGTTAGGGTATATACCATTGGAAAAATGGCTAAAAATTTAGATAAACACATTCTTGTTATGATTATAAAATAATGTGAAATAGTTATTTCTAGACATCCGTAAACCTAGAGTTAAAATAATGCAACTTCGCGAATTGTTGCGAATTCGCCCAGCCACTGTGTCAGAAATGACCCGGTGCAAATGAATTAAAAACAAATTAGGAACAACTTACCATCACTGAATTATATCGTGTTGATTGACTGAGGATTTTTATCATCATAAATTTTAGCCTGATAAACATTTTCAAAAAATGCTGCAGTATCAAATTCGACAGAATTTAGTATGATTTTTATTTATGATAGATGTACAAGTGCCATTGCCAATGAAAATGGGATTTCATTTGATTCCACTTTCTTAAACTTCGTCTACAAAACTTGGAAATTGCATAAACATTCGCAGTCTGCAGATGATTTTGCTGAATCAGCTGTTATAAGTAGACTGCGAATTTTATGCATTTATAGTAACATTTAAGAATGTTGTTACATTATTCTCGACTTGTTAAGATTATTGAAAGACGAAATAGCTTCCATATCTTACAGTCGACTTAGAAAAAATGTTATTTCGCATAAAAATCCGCAGTCTAGTTATAAGTACCTAATGAAATATTCTAATTTCCATTCTATTGTAGTTCATAGTCCTCCAGAATTGGTGGTGGGGAGTGGCATGTAGTAGTAGAAGTAGTATATGGAACGCCACCGTACGGCCTTACAAAATTCAATTATGGAGAGAGTATTTGAAATTTTCATTGTAGTCTTTTTTTAGAAGAGATTTAATGAAATATTAACGTAACATATGTAGTCGCCTAAGGTCGTCGTTTGCATCGTCTCAAAGGAAACCAGATGAAATATGAGATATGCTCGTTTCATACGACTAGATTGTACAGTAATGTTTTAGAAATATTTGTTCCCGTTTGCGTTGATGCAATTTTTACAGTTTAGAGTCTTTCTCTTTTATATGAGATTGCTTTTATGCAGGGAGTGTTATTTACCTGTAACGCCTAAACATACTCATAAAGTGGTTGCTGGACAAAGAAATTTCTCTGACGAAAGTTGTTGGATATCGAGTGGAGCATGCAATGTGATAATTAGTTGTTTAACGTTGCGTTCTCTCACCGAGACATGAAAATGATCTTGAGTTTTTGTTTTATAAAGTATAAAAAACCTACTAAGTTATATGGGGTGAGAAACTAATAATTTCTAGGATATCCTTTAATTGATCTGTGATATTATATAACTAGACCGCAGTATTTATGCATTTATGGTAAAAATGAGTAGGTGTAATTTAAAACAGTAATTAGAGGAATTGAAAAATACTGTAACATTATTTTCCACCTGTTGAACACATTAAGAAAGAAAATAAATTTCTATTTCGCTCCAGTTTATTGTAATTCAGGTAGAACATTTTTATTTTTCACTAAGATCCGCTGTCCGGATATAACTGCAACTCAAAATGTTTAAAACTCCCATATCAAGAAGGCAAGTGCTGTATGGACTTGACTTGCTCAGAAATTCTATCATCTTTTTTAGTTTTTTAGTCATTTTCGTCAGTGTTGTGGGAATAAATAATTCCTGAGAGTTGGTACGAATGAATGGAGATATTTGGTTGGCACGAGCGAATGGACATGTCAGGTTGGTACGAGCGAACGGATTAGGTTGGTATGAGAGAGCGGCTTGAAAGAGATGAAAGTTGTGGCGTGGGTAGAGCAGATGCGTTGAGACAAGAGAGAAGTGTTCACGTGTAAGACTGTCTAAGAATAACAGAGTTCCTATGTATATCTAATTTATATTCGAGACCATATAGTCATTTCCAATAGTTTATACATTAAAGTTTTATATTCAGTTTACATATAAATCATCTGTAAGACAGTTTTATTAAAACGTAACCTCAAAATAGCAAGTCAAACAGTCAGCATTGAATATTCTGTCGAATTATATGGTTAAATATTGCATATTATAATGCAACAACTCAAGGTTACGTTTATATCTTGACAAAATAGCAGCGCATGAAATAATTAATTATCACATTGTATATTCGTTTGAAACATTTCTTTATACGCCAAGTAATTTATGAGTTTCATACGGCACAATTAACTGACTCACCTTGTATACTACAAATATTATTTGCCTGTTGGCTTTATAATAACGTGTAATTGCTTTCTAATTGCAATGTTTGCGATTTAACCTTTTCCTTCAAACTCGATTATTTATTTATAAACTACGATATAATAAAATTACATTTAATAGCTCTGTACATCCTAGTTAAAAATTGCACGATTGAATTAAAAAAAATCAATTACTAAACTTTGATACTAATGTAATGGGATATTTTCAGCTTTTAATCAGAAAAATGCAGAAAAAGTATTAGATGTTAAGACTTACAATTAGTTCATCATATTCGGAAAGCGAGAAACACAATTACTATAATTTAAATATTATTCTTATTTCATAAATACATCGATAGAAAGATCATCGACCACAATTTATACATATTTCTCATCAAGTTTCAAACTCGTGTTTAAGCTACTAAAACTAACTAAACATCATTTCATTGCTTAAGAAGATGTTCTAAATGTTTTAAAAGTTACAATACGTTAGAGATAAATTGGAGAAATTTAGAAAGTGCAGAGAGAGAGAGAGAGAGAGAGAAAACTTAATATTTTTTAAAGATATGCGGAGCAATAACATTATCGTATAAAGGAATGAGTCGCATTCGATTGATCGAATTCTGTTTGCATTCCTCTGAATTTCCCCTGCATTTTATCTAATTCCTGATACTATTTGTTCGAAGTGATTGATCGTCCACCGCTTAAAAACAGGATATTAATGACTGTAAATGTTGCCACATAGTAAACACGATAAAGTTCTGCATCATTAATTCAGTCATTTATTTCCCATCAACCAATATAATACTTCCTATTTAACGGAGGCTCTGCGAGCTTACCAAAACATGCTATAAATTACACATAAAACGAGATAAACAGAATGCTCAAAACAGAAATTGTAAATTAATAAGAAACGTTCTGATTTAGCATAGATATTTCTGAAACGAATTCTTTTTTATGCAACAAGTAATTTACATTTCACTTGTAATTGTGTAATTTTGGTCAGTCAAAATCCTAGCGATACAATATTACTCGTTATTCAATCAGTCAGTTAGTCGGTAGCTATTCGAAATCATTTCGTTATACTGTATAATTGAAGCCAAGATCCTTGCTTCAAGTTAATCGACATTCAAAAATCAAACCAACATTTCTTGTTCATGAACGTAGTGAAGTTCTGACCAAAGTGAAGTTTGATAAGTTAAATTTAATCTAAAACGTGTACACCCGCTAGACTCTCTTCAATATCACCACAACAACATCCTTAACGAAAGCGAACCAATTTTACGGTAAATACTAACAATTTATAATAAGATCCCAATAACTCTATGTATCCGAAATTTGTTGCGTAAAGTATATTTTTGTTTGTTTATTCTTAAAATCAAACTCTCGAATCATTTATAATTACCCGACTTCGATTTCAACAAATCCAAATCCACAAATAAAACCAATTAGTGTAAGAAATCCTCGATTACCCGAACCGAAGCCGGTGAATGCAGGTATGTTCAAAAACTGCGTTATATCCTCCATCTAAATCTTTGAATTCATACTACCTCTAAAAACGTTCATCTTAGGACGTAACAGTACTGAACAACAGTCATTCAATAGCTGAACTTTCCAGTTGTCATAATTGAATAAAATTATCGATTCGATACCGACACCGTATTCTACTGAAATCGCGTGCAAAATGCGATAAATTGCTAAGCATAAGGGAATAAATAAGAACACTTTTTAGTACTTGAAAGTTTAGTGGCAAGCTTCGTCGTTGCCAGAGCTTTTGCTTTAACCTCGAGCCCCCTTTTCGCCTTCTCCCTCTGGCAGCTTTTACGAATGCCTCGAGAAGTCGAAAGTACAAGCCCGGCAGACTCTGGATCGAAGAATCAGCGACGCTTCTATGCGCTCTTCCGGTCTCTATCTTCTTTGCTTCCACCGTTCTGCGGGGTAAGTATACTGCGAATTGAAATATCACCACGGTGGAAGAAGGCAACGTTGAAACGGTTTGGCAGCTTGCCAGCCTCTGACTTTTCCGATTACGTCCAAGTGCAAGTAACCTTGCGTAGATACGGTAACTAGAGCAAGCTTAAATTGATTTCGTAAATATCGCGCCTAATGAGAGAGAAGGACTCCCGCAGTTTTGCAATGTCTTGACAGTTTTCATCTTTCGTTCGATCATTTAGGTATCTTAAGAACATGCAGAAAAGAATCCTAGATCTACAGTGTAGATCTACAAAGTATTCGTACACCTTTAAAATAGAATAACTTTTTAGAAGCATTGGTTTACGAAATGATATGCAAAAAAGATTTCCCAAAAATTATGATTTACAAGGTCGCAGGCAAAAATAATAAAGACATTTTTTAAAACTTTTTTATTTGGGCCCTTAAAGAAAATTTAAAATATATGTTTTGTAGATCTATAGTAGTTACACGCATGCTGGAAATTTCATCGAAATCGATTAACATACACACGAGCCACAAGCGGTTAAAAATTGTGAAAATCGTAGTTTTACACAACTTTTGATCAGTTTCTGCGTCAAATCCACAGAATCGTACATCTTTCGATGCGTGTAGTTTTTTCCTGAGTCAACTGATTTCGATGAAATTTTCAGTATGTGTATAACTAACATAGATCCACAAAACATATGTTTTAAATTTTCATTGAGGACCCAAATAAAAAAGTGATTTCATTAACAGCATGAAATTGTCAGGGTCTGTTGCATAGTTCTGATCGATTCTCGTGTAAATGGCACGAAATTCCGGTAGTCGCGATCCTAACTCGATACATAATTTAAAGTTGCGACCAAGGTGAACATTCCTACGAAAATGTAATGCGGTCAGTATGCTTTGGAGGGCGTAATTTGTGTTTTGCCTACTAACGCGATGGCGAAAAGCAGCTGAATTCGAAAGGACATAGGCATACATATTTTGACCACCTACATAGGATACGTAGATAGGCTATCAAGGATGAGCTGTTCTCGTCCCCCGTTATATAAACGCAAATTGCCGGCCCGATGATTACACATTGAGCACGTCGGAAACCCTTGGCACCCATAAGACCGTGAATCGGTTTCGCCGGTTCTAGTTTGGATGTGCCATGTAAAGACGTGCTTCTGGACTGAACGATGTGTCACGTAGTTGCCAGTTATATGAAATCAATGGTAATTAGGACTTTCGGAACTGTAATAGCGGACATGTGGTCATTTGAACCGCCTGCCACTGGTGATTGAATAGCAAAATATGGTTCTGTTCTAAATCGCATATGATGTCGAACATTCTCTCCATTCTTGACCATTTACAGACGAGATCATTTTACGTAAGAGGTTCTATCGTGTGCACTAAAAACATCTATCCGAGATATTATAAAAAGAGAACAGAATTAATTAAATGAAAAAGATACTGTTTAATTACTCTCACCGATTTTCATGAGATTGAAATATGTTATCTGGAGTGTGATTCTGAGCAACATCGAATGAATAATCAAAATTGTTCTTTAACACTAAACCTACCGAGCCTTGAAAGTAACTGGTACATGTTCCCTTATAAAAATGACAAGATTGATTTTTTATTTAGACTTTGTGCAGCTCCTATTGTAATATGTGCTCCACTAAAGATATCTATACAATCATTTCTTATGACATTATTCTTATTATATCTATAATCGTAAAATAAAAAATCTGGAATCGGTCATTTTGACCGGTGATGATAGGTTTAGTGTTAAGGTAGAGGAGAACTGCCGTACTGTTTAGCTTTTTCAAGAACGTGTTAAAAATTGTGGCCGTCAGCATTCAAACATGCTTGTAACACTGCTTCATAAAGAAGATCGCACAGTATTTAATATCTCGCGTGTAATATTCCCACATTCTGTCACTATACGTTGACGCAGATGTTTCGAGTCAGGGCCGCGCGCAGCACGAGTGGCCGGCGAAGGGTTGTTACCCTGGGAATATGGTCTCTATTTGTTAGTTGAGGTACGCGGACGAACGCCATGCGAAATTGGGGAGCCGATAGGATTATAGACAGTGAGGACGAACCTGCTGCGAAGACAGGGAGTCGCTAGGACGTTGGATAGGAGCACAGACGAACCTGATGCGATTGTCAGGGAGCCGCTAGGATAGTATAGTTGTCGTGGACGAACCCAATGTGAAATTGGGGAGCCACTAGGTTGGATAAATGTCTGTGTGGATGATTGGAATGTCGCGAACGAACCTGATGCGATGGTTAGGGAGTCGCTAGAAGGTTGGATAAGAGCACAGACGAACCTGATGCGATTGTCAGGGAGCTGCTAAGATGCGGACGAACCTGATGCAATTGTCAGGGAGCCGCTAGCATAGTATAGTTGTCGTGGACGAACCCAATGTGAAATTGGGGAGCCACTAGGTTGGATGAATGTCTGTGTGGATGATTGGAATGTCGCGAACGAACCTGATGCGATTGTCAGGGAGTTGCTAGGAGGTTGGATAAGAGCACAGACGAACCTGATGCGATTGTCAGGGAGCTGCTAGGATGCGAACGAACCTGACGCAATTGTCAGGGAGCCGCTAGGATAGTACAGTTGTCCTGGACGAACCCAATGCGAAATTGGGGAGCCGCTGGGAGGTTCGATAAGAGCACAGACACACCTGATGCGATTGTCAGGGAGCCGCTAGGATAGTATAGTTGTCGTGGACGAATCCAATGTAAAATTGGGGAGCCACTAGGTTGGATAAATGTCTGTGTGGATGATTAGAATGTCGCAAACGAACCTGATGCGATTGTCAGGGAGTTGCTAGGAGGTTGGATAAGAGCACAGACGAACCTGATGCGATTGTCAGGGAGCTGCTAGGATGCGGACGAACCTGATGCAATTGTCAGGGAGCCGCTAGGATAGTATAGTTGTCGTGGACGAACCCAATGCGAAATTGGGGAGCCGCTGGGAGGTTCGATAAGGGCACAGACACACCTGATGCGATTGTCAGGGAGCCGCTAGGATAGTATAGGTTTCGTGAACGAACCCAATGTGAAATTGGGGAGCCACTAGGTTGGATAAATCTCTGTGTGGATGATTCGACTGTCGCGAAGGAACTTGATGCGATTGTCAGGGAGTCGCTAGGAGAGTGGATAAGAGCACAGACGAACCTGATGCGATTGTCAGGGAGCTGCTAGGATAGTATAGTTTTCGTGAACGAACCCAATGTGAAATCGGGAAGCCACTAGGTTGGATAAATCTCTGTGTGGATGAGTGGAATGTCGCGAACGAACCTGATGCGATTGTCAGGGAGTCGCTAGGATTGTTAGTGGGCCTCGTTACAAGTATAATCTAATTGATATGATCCGAGAGCGGTAAGATTGTATCTTGTGGGGACGTTCAATTACTCGATTAGGATTGTGGAACGATAATTGGGGGTTTAGTAATCTGTACGAAATATTCGATTAACGCAGGTATATTCTAATTATGAAATTGTGTTACATTTGTGTAAATGTCGCGATCGAATGAAAATAGATTTGAAAGGAAAGTATTGTTACCGAAACTAACATGATCGGTTTTGACGCACTGCCATTGCGTGGGTCTCGCAGCGACTTTAGAAATGCCTAATAGATTTTATACAGGACTCGCGGAATCTATACGGTTAACGTTGATACGAAGGGGAACTTTAGCCCGATCTTACTGGAAGTCGACTGTACGAGATGCAGCACGACGCGACACGATTCGTGACTACGGAAGTACTAGCCCACGGGAACAGAAATGCAAGGGCTTATATACCGCTGCAATGGCGGGTGGTATTTGTCAGGACCCTTGGAATGAACGAATGGTACTTGTCAGTACCTCTGAGTCACATTCGTATTTTGTCAACGTCCAGTTGGTCGTCCGTATGTTGTGGTTTTAAACTAAACAGATATGCGAATTTATCTAGGGTGGTTCTGTGCGTTTATCTAGGACGGTTCCTGCCAGAGATGATCTTGAACATCTGTTCGTCATCCGTAACACAGACGCCAACGTTGTTGGTACATTGGGATATACTATATTTTTTAATGTTCCCAATAAAAACAAATCGAGTGGATTCAAGTTAGGTGAGCTTGCTGGCCACTGAACTGTTCCACCACGTCCGATCCAACGGCTAGGAAAACTTCTCTCCAATGTAGGGGTACGTCTTCAAGTAAATCCGGTAAAATTTTTCTCAATAATCGTGCGTAACTTGGTCCCGTCAAGGTTTTGTTTGTAAAGTATAGTATAAAGTACAACTATATAGCATAACTTTATAAAGTATATACTTCACGAACCCAATGTTCATAATGAACAACTTCTTATAACAATAATATAATCAAATTATATATTGTTGGTAACTGCCACCGGTTATATAACCAAATTAGTTCTTATTACGTAACAATTTTTTATTTACGAATCAGAATTAACATCACTGAAGAAAGTGCAGAAACTTTCTCCCGTTTTGCCGCAAACAAATTGTCACTCGTCGAATCACGGAAGCATAAATTGGTGTTATAAATTTTGATTTTTCAAACTTAATTTTCTCGAAAACGGAGCCACAAATAAAAAATTGTTATTGTATATTTTTGATTTATTTTTTTCATACGGAAGCCACCCATGTCCGGTCATACCATCCGTACAGAATATCCTGTATAGTAGTTGATTGTTATAGGTGCGTCACGCTGTGTCGATCTATAAATCCCGCGAACACAATTTTTCGCACAATTGAAAACGTTTCGTCGTAATTGTAGATACGTTTGTTGTTTACCAGCAGACAATGTTGCGGTTACATTCGATTCTTCTTAACATGGTTTTGGCAGGTTTTTTTACCAAGCAGTTTGTCGCAGATAGAAATACAGTCGGGGACGATATTAAATGACTTGAATTTTTTAAAGATGTTCGACCGACTTGTTTGCTAGAATAAATTCTATGAGTAAACGAAATTTTTTTTGTTTAGATTGCAATTGGTAGGAATCGAAAAGCATTATTTAAATTACTGTTACAGGTTCACATAAAAAATATTTTTAATATACCACATTTTTAAGACGGACTAGAAAGTATAAAATAATTTTTCCGAGCCCCATACAGATAGTCCCGAAAATTTGTGATTGCGAATTTTTAATAGCTATGAAAATACTTGTAAGATTTAACTCGAAAAACGTAGGGCGTAGCCTCTAAGACCAAAAACTCCTTCTTTAATGTTTGAGGGCAAGAGGAAGTCACTTCTTCAGGTTCTTGCAGATTTTTATTTATTGCTATTTCCATAGCATTTTTCGTCATAGATATGTCTTCAATTTCTCCTTCGTCACTTTTCTTAACATCGCAGTCATCTTTTGTAGAATAATCTTTATATAATCTTGATAATATCTGTCCGGATAACTTAATAATGTCAGTTTCTGTAGCTAATGGAAGAAATTTACTAGAAGATGTATAAGTGTTATGTATAAATTTAAAACCGTTTTTTTTACTGAAAAAAATTTTCGAATTACATAATTTTCTTTTAAAAACCGACAAACTCTACACGTAGCTATAAAAATAGCCGAATAATTCAAATTACGCCTCGTAAACGTAAAAATAGGACTTTCGAGGGCGATAGCGCCCTAGATCGATCTTTTATCTAGCGTTTTTGAGTACTGAAAACCCCCATTTTTGTATTATCGAGAAATGAGAACGCAAGTCCCGCACCCTTGCAATCCTGGAAAAAGAAGTGTACTCTCTTAAACTAGGCCAGGAATACAAAATATTCCCGAACGTGTACGACGCATATGTGACTAAAGAGTCTGGAACGCTGCTGTCCCATTTTCAGCAAATTTTAGTAGTATGAAAAAGGCAAGAAGTGCTCGAAAAGAGCGGGCTACGTCTCTACTAGAACACTTTGTGGAAAAGGAAGGTTCAACGTACGGGTCAACCACAGCAGATTAGTGTAAGTTAAAGCTCCTCAAAGGTATTATTAAAGCTTATTGAAATCTTTAAATACGCGAATTGTGAAAGACACGGTTGTCAAAATAGTGTACAATGCAAATGAAAAATTGTTCAACCAAATGACTTGATTTCACAGTCCAAACCAACGCTCATACTGAATATTGTTTAATTCTCCATAGCTCTATACAAAGTTAGAATCGCATACTGGTATATCAATATTCTTGAGCCTAATTTTATTTTTATCAACAATGTTTTGCTTTCTCCGTAACCAAAGACGTTATGTGTACAGCTATAGTCAATTCTTTTTCACACTTCCCTATGTCACACGTTACAATAAATTCAATTTCTTTTATAACTGGGAATTTATTATCAATTTGAATCTGTAGTATGGTATACGCTGCTTCCAAGCTACGTAATTTTTTCATACCACGCCATTGTTCATAAGACTTTTTGATAAAAAATATTTTTCTCTATGGTTTTAAAAAGATTCGATACAACATCATATAATTTATTTATTCCGTCCATACATGTTTTACATGTTTTTGTATATAATATACATTCCATAACATTTTTTCGTTTTGTTACTCTTCGATACGTGCAGGAGGTAGTATGACGAAATAATAAAAAGATTCCATACATTATTTAAAATAAATCCACAAAAATTCGTTAGTTACTCGCAGTTTACACAAAGCTCTCATTTTAAGTTTCTTGAATATTGTACATGTACAGTCGATCCAAAAAGTATTTGAATTCTAATCTTCCGGTTTGCAAAAGTCGTTGATATTTCAACTGTGATGATTTTGTTAAATGAGATTTTAAAGCACGAGCCTTCTACTTTAATCGATTCTCATCGATTTTTAATTAAGAATTATTTAACTATGTTCAACCAATTCGATCGTTTTCAAACATTCATATATATTAGATAGGCAACAGAACATTGTTCTTGTATTTTTTGGTAGCTGTTAATAATTTGTTTGCAATTGTGACAAAATGTATAAAATAAACGAAGTGAATTTGAGTATTTTCGTTTTTTTCTTTTTAATACCTTAATTAACGACTGAGAAAAAAGGGATAAAGTTAAGGGTGTTTATCATATTATCCTTAAGGGGTCACACTAATTAGGACACAGTAATATTTTGAAAAAATCTTGAGAACAGAATGCAAAAGGTTTTTCATGGATTTCAGGCTTCAATATAAATTATTTCTCGAAGTACCGTTTCGAGAGTAAATTCGTAAACATTAAACGCGTTTTTCTCAAAGTTGCGTTTTTTATTCAAAACGGTATAAAAGATATCTCGAGTTCTACTTTAGCAATTACATTAAAATTGTACAGTCATCTTCATTATAATATCTATTGGGCATTGACGATCGATTTTTTAAAATTGTCCCATTATTTTGTTAAATATAAATAAAGAATTCACTTTTCTATCGAAATTCAGTCATTAAATTTGGAATATCTGACATTTTGTTAATTTTCACGAAAATTGAAATATGGGGTCGTCAATGCCTAGAGAATATATCACAGTTTATGACAATTTTGGGATTTTTTATACAGTTAATTTGATTTATAGCAATTCTGTACACCATCTCGAAGTTGGCCATCTCGAAGAAAAGATATTCCGGGCAAAGACGACGAAAGGCTTAAGAACAAGTTATTTTTCAAATATTACAAGCATTTTTTTATAGTTCATAATATAGTAAACTGAAATGCAAAATCTTATATTGATCGATCATTCACTTTCTTCTGTACTGTTCGTTAAAAATCTTATGTTTTCCCCATTTGTTACTGCGTGACTTAAAATTTTGGGTGATTATCTCTCAACCTCAAAACATGGTTTTACAAATGATACCAATAAATTGTCGTTGTGGCCGCTTTAGTGTGCAAATACTTTTTCGATTCACTGTCTAATATTTATATCGTACTACTTGCGAAAACGTTAAACACATAAAATATGAATGTATGTGTCGAAAAATGAAATAGTTCGGCAAACTGTAATGTTTGAGTGCCGGCGACACAGCTCTCTATAAGCGACGTTTCCTGCAAATGTGACCCTAACTAGAAGGCAAGTTCAAGACACGTGCGCGTCGAGAATGATTCTTCAGACTAGAATTCTCTGCGGTGTGCTTGAGTTCTCGAGTTGACGTCCGCAAATAGAGGAAGACCCTCGAAGGAAGATAAACGTGTAGAAGCGAGTAGCAAAGAGAAGAACAACGATTGCAAACTGGTCGTACAACCCTCACCGGGTTGTTACACGACATAGAAGCCGCCGAGTGAGTGACTTAACATCGTGAGACAACAGGCAAGGTTTCGATCAAATTTTTAACGCTAATAGTTTCGACAGTGCGATGTCGCGAACGTGTTAGAGAACAGTGAAAACGTAGAAAAGACGTCTGATACGTGTATATTATATTATACAACACTGTAGGCTAATGTACCTATTACTGCGGATGTACGTTTTACCGCGTTGTTTTCCCAATGAGATTAAAATACGTGAAAATAAATATTTTGCCCTAAAAAAAATTTGTGTAATACAATGAGATTGTATTCTTGTTAGCCAGGTACACAAAATTGTCAATCATTCTCATATTGTTATAATCTCAGGATTTGAAAGAACATTCTTCATAAAAGGTATCAATAAGACTGTTTTCCTTTTATGTCGATCATCAAAGGTTCAGGGGAAAGTTTTATTATTAATTAAATACCTACTTCGATGCAATAAATGTATAAAAAGAAATTTTTCTTGCCTTTTTAATAGCAAAAAATTAAGCCCTAAGCATTGTCTACATTTAAGTGAAGGAGGAGCTCATTACTGTGGCACAAAAATCACTAGGAATGTCCCTTATACTGCGGTGTGAATTGCAACTACAATGTGGAACGAGCTTCGTTTCAGCCTAACGTTTGAAGTTACGTACGTAAGTTAAATATTTTATTAATGAAACTATGTTATACGTTTACTTGACCATCTTTTTACGAAGACGGAAGGGGCAAGAATAATTAGTAATTCTGCTGCTTCGTACATTGTTTAGAAATGGCAGATCCTAAAAGTTGGCAATCCTTGTAGATTTTTTACAAAAACTACTCGTACATGCAAAACGATTTTGATCTGTATACTCTTAGCGAACTCGTTAACCTGGATTTCTTTTTCATTGTAATTGTAAAGAATAGGCCTTAACCAATTTTTAAATTAATTACCTAACTTAATAATTTAACTTCACATGAAACTATGGTAAGTTCGTATGCAAATTTTAGAAGAATCGTACGAACAATTAAGAGGAAGGATAACATGGATAATATAATAATTAGACTGCAGATCTTTATGAAAAATAAAAATTGTCTGCATCGACTGCGAGTAATAGAAACTAAATTGAACGTTATTTCTTCTCTTGATGATTTTAATAGAGGAGAAATCATGTATTGACATCTTCAATTTTTTAAATTTTTCAACAGTTTTGACTTTCACAACTCATTATCCAACATTTTTTATCAAAATGTCTTAAAATACATTTTGGTTTTGAACTATAAACCAGCGAAAGGTGGAGAGAATTCGGTTAACGGTAGTGTCACAATAGACAGAGATATTTCAAAAGAAATTAACTACTTCATTTCACGGGCGACATTTCGGTAAATATGTTTCATCTGCGGTGATTTAGGTTCCAGAAATTGGTACTTTCTGTACGGACTTGACAGCTGCTTTAACAATCAAGGTAGCGGCACAGAGGTTTAAAACATCTTACCAAGCGTGCCAAGTTGAGGGATCCGCGGTCGTGCCGAAACATGAAGTGCGAATTTCTCAAAGGAGGTGAGGTCGGTTGTTGACGCACGGTTACTAGTTTCCCTTCCTTCTACAGAATGTAGGTACGAAACTTCCCGAAACTAAACAATTAATAATCAATCAAAAACTTGGAGATCCTTCATTTTATCCATAACGAGATTATGTAGCTCGGAAAAATTGTCCCACTTCGGAACGCAATCTTCCTCCAATTCCCTCTGATTGTGTGCGGAAACGATATGAAACCTAATTAGAACGGAAAACAAGTTTCTTCGGACGCTGTATACAGAGTACTGTGTACAGTAATAATAGTCTCTGGTCATCGAATTAGGACCACGTACAAAAATTTCACCTTCGTGATTATAATCATACAATACGGTTATATCGTAAACTCCTTCCGTTTTACACGTCTTTAGGATCACGGAGATGTCAATATACATATACAGTGAACCACGAAAGTACTTGAACGCACTTTAAAACAGTATAACTTCTTTATAGTTGTACCAAACGACCCGATGTTTTGTAAACAATTAGAGGCATTGTTTTACTAAATGATCCGCAAAAAAGATTTTCAAAAAAATACAATTTACAAGGTTGCATGCAAAAATAAAAAAAAGCATTTTTTAAAACTTTTTATTTGGGCCCTTAATGAAAATTGAAAATATATGTTTTGTAGACCTATGTTAAGTTATACACAGTTACAATAGATGCATTGCAGCGAATGAATCTATAAAAGCTTTCAACAGCATATACGGTTTATGTGTCCTGATAGTAAAGAAACAATTTAAATTGATTCACGATATGAATAAGAATGCTTATCTTTGGTGACGGTAAAATCCTTCCTCGAAGTAATTTTATATTCAAATTTATTCGAAACGTCCTTGTCGCTATCTGATGCGGAAGCTACACGTCAGGAAGTTCGATTACCCCATCACTTCTACCATATAGGTCGCCTCTAAAATATTCTAGGAGAAAGAATGCTTCCACAAAATACAAAAGACGCAAGCAGTATTTTAATCTATTTATTATTTATACAACAAGAAAGAATAATTTTGTCCATTTTAATTGAGTAATCGTGTGAAACATAAATACTGTTGTGTCCTCTCGGTGCTCAACTGCAATTAGTCGGCCGCTGATATAGACGCTGTGATATTCAAAGAGAGATAACAAATAAAATGAAAAGACTAATCGGAATTCCGGATGACTTTACATCTTTTAATGAATGGTGTGAAGAATGGTTCATAAAGGATGACCCACCCAACAAGAGTGGAATATTTAAATTCCAGATAGAACAGTTTTATTGATTTACGATCGAAATTTTGATTTAACCGTAATGTAGACATTTGGGAATGCTCGGTTTTGCTGACACATTTGCGTTCTTTCGACGAAATTTTCAATCACATTTTGGCATAATTGGCTGAATCTCAGGGATACAGCGTCTAATCTCGTCCTTCAAGGCTTGGGTGGCTTGGGTTTGTTTGCATAAACTTGTAACTTCAAAAAGCCCCAGAGAAAGAAATCCAAAGAGGGTAGAGACTCGTTTCCAGGATTGCAAGGGTGCAGGATGCGCCTTCTCATTTATCGATAATACAAAGATCGGGTTTTTCAATAGCCAAAAGCGCTAGATTTTCACCATTTTTGTTGTGTCGAATCCATTTTTAATAATGACAGACTGTCTATCATCGAACTGTGATAATGGTTTCACTCTCGAAGCACAGCAGCAGAAATGGCGCCAAATTTACATTTTCCGCTCTTGTTGGGGCACCCTTTATACCGGGTTAATCACGAATCGTGATCAGTAGAGATTACTCTATTCTTAGCTGTCCGATCGAAAATGTTTTCATCACATGTACATGGTTTCAAAAGAACTTTTACGTGATTATAGCAAATCTTTCGTAAAAGAAATTTTAAAAAGCAATTTTTTGCAATTTTTAAAAAATGATACGATACGTTTCCGAATTCGCCTTGAAATTCTCTAACAAATAGGCGTAAAAAATTATGTTTATTTGCAAAAAATTCAAGATGGCCTTAAAAAAACATGGAGAGAAAAGAGTTGACGAAAAACCAATTCATCGTTTATAACTCGTAAACCACTTAACTGATTTCAATGAAATTTTCAGAGCGTATATAATTCGTACAAGTTGATCAAACACATATTTCATATTTTCGTTATTGAGCCAGCTAAAAAAGTTGAAGAAAAAACATTTTTACTATTGTTTTTCACCATTCCGACCAAATGGATTGTTTAAACATATTTTTAAGACGTCATTTACTAAACTAATTCTTCTATCCTTACAGAGAAATTGAAGTCGTTTGGTCCATTCATGTAAAAGTTATTCTGCTTTAAAGTGTGTGCGATCAGTTATATATATATATATATATAAATTGAAAATGTCAATATATATATATAGACATTTTCAATTTTTAAAATTTTCTTACAATTTTGAATTTCGTCTACTCAATTTTTCTATAAATGCATAGAGATCCGCAGTCTAGTAATATCGTTTCTAAAGATGCTGCTGACATTTTTTCCTTTAACTATTCTGCACTGACACTTTTACATTTGTATAAAAATATAATTATTACACTATAAGAAGAATTAGACGTAGTCGGCTAACGTTGTTGTCAAACGATGTTAATATCGAATAATACTGTCGTCGACTAAGGTCGTCGTCGGCCAAAGTTATTGTCGGTCAAATCTGGATTCGGTGAAATATGGTCGGCGAAAACTATGTCCATCAAACTTGTGTCGGTGATTTACATAGGACCCGTATGCGGACGGAAATGTGGCCATATAGCGGGGAATCACATAATTGCTTTATCTTTATTACTTATAATCGCATATTGTTAGTAGTAATAATAAGGACCATAACAATGGTCAAGTATTTGCGAATGTCAACGTACTCGATTTTAAACGAAAATGGAAGTTTGGATGCGAAACGACATGAACGTTAGTCGCCGAGTAACGCAAATATACATATACGTATGCGCACAACGGGCATGGTTTGCTGTTTAAGCATGCTATTCGAAAATGATCGAACTAAAAGTTCTCAATGTGTAAAGTGTATAATAGTGCAATTACGCCATTTAATTGTTAAGTGATAGGTGCTCTATTATATTATTAGCAACGTTATATTCTATTATTAGCATCGATTGCAAGAAATAGACACTAAATTAAATATTATTTCTTACCTTAATGATTTTAATACAGGAGAAATGATATAATATACAGGGTGAGTCGGGAGGAACGGACCGAACTCCAAGAGTGAAAATAATGTAAAAAAAACTCATGTTCTTATCCGATTTTCATTTGATTTCATTTTATAGCGTGATTAAAATTAAACTATATTTCATACATCAACGTAAACTATTCATTTTTCCGCAGTTTGTGAATATTCTGAATATGTTGCGATGTAATCCTTTGTTTAAAATGAGATTATTTATATCCAAGTAAATGTCTCGTGCAATGTTAAATATGCAAACATATACTGTCATTTTTAAAAAAAAGTGTAGGTATTGCAAAACTTAAAAAACTATTAGCTTGGATATTTGAACTTTATACGTATACAGTGTGACTCACCTAATGTTATCGCTTCAAATATCTTTGTTGTTTTTATAGATACGTTAAATGTCTTTAGGGAAAAGTTGAATGGTAAAATGGGGCTCATACGACACCAATAAAATTTTTGTTTTTATGTAATTTTTTTCGATATATCAGGTCACCTTCATTTTTTAAAATGGAACCACCCTGTTTTAAACATCTGCAATGTCAGTCCCTTTCATTACGAGTTCAGTGACTATAATTACTCATGGTCATTCAAGGTCACGTACAGAAAAAAGGTATAAAACTAAAATATGGAAGCAGAATACCTGTATTTCACAAATGTTCGAATGGATGGCCGTTTAAATCGATACATGCCTGTAATCGGGCTCTGAGGGAATGTAAAGCTCTGACAAGTTGAAATCTACAAAGATATTTGAGGTGAAACGTTAGGTGACTCACCCTGTATATTTCAGGATAAATTGTCGAAGTCATAGATCATATTTTGAAATAGTTCGACAGACTTTGTTCTGCAGAATTCTTTCGTTCTTCGCTAACCGCTATTTCTCGAAGGACCATCTACCTTTGCGCAGAAAGGACAAAAACTACAACACTGGGTTTCGTATGTGTTTATTCAATAATCTAATAAGAATCGAGAACTAGACATTACAGGCGTGCTGCGTTTCTGACTATCCAAAAAAGAAGAGTAAGCCCTATAGTTCAAAAAATATAGGTTTACAGTTTGTAAATACTCCGTGGCACCGTTGTCCTTGATAAATTTATGGCTTTCTTCGAGGAGGGAGTAGGCACACTGGGGTGCGAATATGGCAACGGCGCTACGCGAATTTCCTCCACGAATTGGCCAGTTCGTTCGAGGTTTACCGAGGCTTGTACCCTTCGGAAAACTCTGGGTTTATGGTACATCTGTTTGCTATCGAGGGTTGGGAAGGTTAAAGAGCCAAACGAAATTGGCAAGCAATGAAAGAACTATAGTCGAAAACATCCTCAGAGATAGCTGTCCTCAAGCGGACCATAAACCCAGACGGTAAACTTATCGAAGTGCTACCTCCTCTTCGATTTCAATGACTTTGGAATATGTTATCAAGATCACCATTCTGAACAACATTCCTCTTTAAAGTTTTTGGGATTCTTCTTCAACAGATGTTTGTCCGTGCTCTTCAAAAATCCTTACTCCTTATTTCTTGCTCCGCCGATGGCCCACCACCGTTTAAATAGGATCACGTTAAACGCCTCACGCCATTTTCGGTTCTCTAACACAGACGCCACATACTTTTGACCTACTTTCGCCCAAGAGATTCAAAAGGCAATGCGTTACGGTCTTTCACCTTAGAATACAAGCCCACTTATTACTGTGATGCAAACTGTTTTACGTCTACAATTGCGTACAATAAAGTATCAGTTGTTGCTGGTTAACCTTCCGACCTAGAATAATTCCATTCTACATAATATTTTTCATTTCATGGATACGAAATTGATATAATATCTCGTACAATATTTAAATGTTTAGCAATTGGTTAGATCCCAACACATTTAATGATGTAAACAATATTTTGAATAACGATACAGCAATTTTTGCAAATGAACGCTAGAGTGACGCCCAATGAAATCAATCTTGCTGTTGTTTGTCCATCGTCTCCGGTCGCGACGAATCCTCATGTAGACAATGTTGGTACGAAATGGAAAAAGATGTTGCGTGGACGAGTCCTCTACGTCGATGAGCTAGCAAATATATATAAAAGTCCTTTTTTTACGTTTACAAGATGTAATTTGCACTATTTGGAATAAAGCTGCGCATGTAGCTATTTTCGTAGCTACATGCTGACGAATAATGCAAATTACGCCTCGTAAACGTAAAAATAGGACTTTTGAGGGCGACTTCGTCCTAGATTGATCTTTTATCTAGCGTTTGTGACTACAGAAAACCCCCATCTTTGCATTATCGAGTCTACCCTCACGCCTTGCCCTCAGTGCCTTAAACAAGGGAGTACCGATGCCTCTGGGTCAACTAACCGTATACAGTACATTCTGTGCTATTCAATCCGACTACCCGGTACGAAACATTGTCTTTCCCATGACTATCCTTCCGTATTTAGACGCAGCAAACGATGTTGGCTTGGGGGAACGTCGAACGCACTCGGCAAGCTTCGTGTTTGCATAGCTTCTACCTTTCACCATTAATCTACCATACTTATCGAAGTGAAAAATCCTTTATGCGCACCGCGTACAAAATTTCTGGGCAGTGAATGAGTCTGATCCGTCACGCTCCGAGGTGAAACGCTATTCGTCTTCCACGAGTTTACCCGAGCGAGCGAGAAACAGACAGGTGTGTAATCGCTATACTGCAGATGTTAATGCAATTTTTCATTTTTGTAGACGCATTTTAAGAAAGTGGAATAAAATAGAATCTTATTTTCCGTGTTAGTAGCCTTTTTTGGATCTGAAATTAATTAAAATTGTACTAGATTCTGTCATATTTTATGTCCTAGCATTTTTCGAATATTTTCAAAAGCCATAATTGCATTAAAATCCGCAGTCTAGTAATCGCCATAGAAGTTTTCACTTCGGTAATGCGGCCTTATACGCACAGTATTGGTATGTTTTTTAATTGCATGATCTTTCAAAAATCACTAATCAATCAATAAACATACGTACAGCCAAAAATGCTATTTTTGTAATACTTCCTTCATAATGAAAATATTGAAATAAACAAAGATTTTTAATATACCACGTTTTTAAGACGGACTAAAAAATATAAAATGATTTTTCGTAGCCCCCTATACAGATTCCTAACCCCATACAGATAGTCCTGAAAATTTGTGATTGTGAATTTTGAATAGCTATGAAAATACTTGTAAGATTTAAAACGAAAAACGTGGGGCGCATGCAATAGATATTTAATGCACGAATAGTTCATCTAAGTCACTAACAATTTTATTGCACTGCAAATAATATGAACTGTTGTGTGGGTCTTCTCGACAGCTACGTTTTTAGTTTCAAATCTTACAAGTATTTTCATAGCTATTCAAAATTCACAATCACAAATTTTTCAAGAGTATCTGCATGGGGCTAGTAAACATTATTTTCTACTTTTTAGTCCGTCTTGAAAACGTGGTATATTAAAAATCTTTTTTTATTTCAATAATTATTTTCTGCTTTTTAGTCTTGTGTGTGTGAAATTTTTCGATCGATTTTAAATATTTTGATGAGATTATAACAGAGACATGTAGTACATTTCAGACGGTATTGCGACCGCGGCATATCGAAAACAAACGCGAGCGATTGCGAGAACGATCAGCGGGCTTTGAGACCGTTTACCTCAGCGTACGAAAATTCAAACGAACTGAATAGATCTAGAACGTTCGATCGAGGAACCGATAAAATATTGCACCGTCATCCAGTTCTGAGCTACGTTTAAAGTTTCAAGTCTCATCGGGAAGTTAGTTTAAAATCAATTGCAAAATTTGTACCGAACAAAGAAGCAAACAAACAAACAAACAGACAGACAAGAAAGCGAGTTAATAAAAACGTGGTGAAATGTTGCAAGTTCGGAAATTTTATGATTTTCATCAAAGAGTACTTTGAGAACGATTTTTTCGAGATCCTAAAGTCGTAAACTATGAGGAAATGTGAACAATCGATTTCTCGTCGGTCAGACTAGAATAACCGAGTTAACAGAGTATTTCGAAGCGTGGTATCACACTATACGCGAATATTACATCCTATGTATTATCTCCTGATCAGGGACCGTGACTCATTGTTATGCAGTCAATTGCTTTACGAGCCGCAGCGGTATACCGGTTTTATGCCGATGTCCTGTGTTCCAGGCAAGGCACATGTAAAGTGTCAGTAAGCTCGTTTAGAATAGTTCAGCAGAAAGTGGGAAAGAGATGGTAAACGGTCGTATCGTGTACTGCGAAATACTACACCTTAACGCAACAAATATCGGCAGGTGTGTAAGTTCAGCGGTGAGCCTCCCTTTCTCCATTATTCCAGTGCTGTCGCCGCAGATTAATCTCGCGTAGCAGTTCACTCGATATAAAATAACTTGTCTCATATCGGTATTCAATGCATCGACATTACTTTCTAAATTTTTAGCAATGCCGAAAATGTCGATATTATTGGAATTCGATAAAAATTACGTTTAAAACAAGCATGTAAAAATGAACATTTTGTGACCATGATTTTTAGACTGCGAATCTTGCAAAATAAAACTTGTCTGCATCGATTGCAAGAAATTGAAACCGAACTGAACGTTGTTTCTTCCCTTAATGATTTTAATAGAGGCGAGATCGTATATGGACATCTTTAATTTTTTTAATTTTCCAACAGTTTTGAATTGTTTCTACTCGATTTTTCTATAAATGCATAAAGATCCTCAGTCTAATGATTTTCGATCGAAAAAATTACTAATTTTCTTTCGTGAACCCTGCCGAACATATTTAATGTTTTAAAAAAAAATTGTTTTTTAATGAACAGCATTCTTCTACCTTCAAAATGCGTACCTCAAATTTAGAACCACAGTTCGTTGTTTGTTAAATAAATAATTCTTAATAGACTAATGAAAGTTGTCGAAGTTATTTCCCTTTGGAAAGAATATTTTCAATACTCATTTCCTTGTATGATGCCGCAAGAATAATTTCCACCTTCGTCCTTCTTCAGGAATCATTATTGTTTAAAGTTTTAAAGTGTCACAGATACTTCAGTGGATATTGATGATTATCGTATATTGCTTTCTAAATGTCCATCACCATCAAAACCGATTAAATCGTTATAAACAACATGTTATGAATACCATTATGGATTATTGAGCTACTCTTTACTTTACCGGACTCAAAATTTGTGCCTTTCTCCTATACATTATTATGTATTTGGTATGCAATCCAGTAGATTTGTACCCGGGGAATCTGCAGATCGAAGTTTCGATTCTGTAGGATCAATGGTTCAGGAGTTATGGTTGCTTGAAGTTGAGCAATATGCAGTGTTTTTGACAGGTAAGATCGTGCGCTGCTTACCGAGCAGAACCGCTAGATGGCAGCACGTGCAAGCGTTAATGCTGATAATATAGAGCGGGTATTGTGATTGTTGTTCGAATTTTGGAAAACATGGCCACGATGTTGCGTTTTCACTAGTCTGGGTTAGGTCTGGGTTAGATTTCTGTAAATATTTTCCACGACATTTTCTCTATGTTAGCGATATTACCTGTCAATAACACTGCAGATTGCTCAACTTTAAACAACCATTACTCCTGAACCATTGATCCTACAGGATCGAAACTTCGATCTGCAGGTTCACTGAGTACAAATCTCTTTGGATTCCATACCAAATGCATAATAATTTATCGAAGAAAAGAAAAAATTTGGAGTCCGGTAAAGTAAAATTTACCCGATTATTGTTTATTTCTTACTTCTATAAGATATTTTTTGCATCTTCAAACGCAAGTGAAATATTTCTGTCGTTCAAATTAGATAGAGTACCCTGCGCAAAGGACACGTGCCTACAGTAAAAAGAAGTAAATATTTTACGAGTATAAATTCTGTACGAAACACTAAAAAAATGAAAAACCACGAAATTACCAGAAAATCTTCACTTTTAAGCTGTAAAATTCAAGAACTGAACGAAGGACTTTCTCGAGACAAGTAATCAGCCCATTAATGTTACTTGCAAAATAGTTGGGAAAAGGAGCACACAGGTAGTCCAAAATTAATGGAGACGAAAGACGTAACTTCGAGAAACTTTGTAAAGTACTGGGCGTTGTTACGTGATTCGTAAAGGATTTGTATTCTGGAAGGAGATTTGTAAAGGAATTGTAAAGTAACTGCCAATAATATTCGAACATGGTGATGTTCGAAATAGTATTGTTACATCGTATTGTATATTCAAACTACTTATTCAATTGTACATATCTTTTATAACAGGTATAATAAATCAAATGCTATTTAAATTTCACATGGTATTACTATAGATAGATGAGAGCGAAAACAATAACTTCAACACACAATAGCTTCAATCTAGCCGTAAGTCCATATCAATGTTATCCGAAGGAACATTTGTACACAATCAAAGAATTCTATGAAATCTATGTCAAAAGATATGAACGCTTTCTATACTAGACTTTTTGCACAGACTACCTACAGCACGAGAAAACGAGTATATCAAATCAAATTTTGAAGAACATGATAGTATAAAAATATATAAAAAATTGTTTTGAGGGATCGATAACTAGTCTTCAGTTTGATATGATAACGTGGAGATAAAAACAATTCTCCAGTGTACGTCACTTGTTCTGTTTGCATTCGTTAGAAACAGTTTAGTTGAAATCAATTACATTAAATTGATTATACTTATTATACATAATTATTGTACTAGAATAATGAAATCGATTTCGGGAAAGGAGCAATGAAACAGTTCAACAATTTAGCATGCACAGTTAGTATTAAAATGTTTCGCTCGAAGTAATTTTTGGATAACAAAATGACTTACAAAATTTCTGATATACAAGCAGATACTTGGCAGATCCATCGGCTGAACAAACGCTTTGTATCTAGATACCTCTCGTTCGCTAACGTTGCTGACAGAGGGTTGGGAGGATTAATCATTTTCCTTAGGATCCGTAGCACGGCGCATATACGTTGATACGAAAACATAGAACAACGTAGTTAACGTCAAGTTTTCCTGAAAAATTGGAATATGGTTTCAACGCGTAGAATGTACAAAGAATTGGTTCATTATAATTTCACGAGTAAGAAAATTCATGTTGCGAACCATACAATTAATCGTTTGTCGCGAGTATTGTGTTTCAACAACGAGGAAGTTGTCGACGCTTATTCATTCATCTTGAGAACATGCTGTGAAGATTATTTTCAGTAAATTTATTTAGTTCGTAGGTGAGAATATCACGCAATACAATGAAATGCACAGGATTCTTATGAAAATATTAAGGGACTGTCGTAAAGGTTGCGACACGTTTTGTTTTTTAGCTACAAAGTTTCATGGTCGGTTATTACTCGTCGGTTATTAGAGAAGCCTTGTACCTTTAATTGATTTTGCTAAGCAGAATGGCTATCGTCAATTAAATTAACCCTTTGCACTTGGAGCTATTTTACCTCGAAAATTAAACATTTCTTTCGACCTAGAATAATTCTATAGTAGAATAGTAGTAGTAGAATAATTGTAGTAATTAATAACTTTTGCGAATGCTTGTGCATTTGTGAGGATTTCATTCAACATTTATGAACACAATGGATATTAGTATAATACAAAAACTATATTAACCCTTTGCCGTACAATATCGTGTCTGACTCGTGATGAAGATTTTGAACAGATTCTAATAAAAATGTATGTTAATAATTTCTTTCAAACCGAAATCAAATTCTATTTTGGTTTTGTTAATGTACAGCTATTGGAGAACAATATAGGCATGCGATAGATATAAATTTTCTCCATTTTCAGGAAATTACGATCTACAAAATAGTTCTAATCACTGAAACCGTAAAATAAATCGTAGGGCAAGGGGTTAAAGTAAGGAGGCTTCTTAGTCGATCTACAAAAATCGAAGCAATTTATTTCATGAATTTATTTCATGCGGGTCCTCATCTATATAAATAAAATTGTAAATGTTCGTTTGTTCAAAATCTTAAATCTCCGAAAGTTCTTCACCGATTGCTTTGAAATTTTGACACAACGTTGCATTCGAACACGCGTGTGTTTTCACAAAAAAAATATTGTATGCCCACAAGCATTGTGAAATTATACATATTAGAAACGTTCGCTTTCTCTTTTCTTTCTTTTCCATTTAACCAGACTGAGCCACAGCGTGGCCGGGTGCAGCTAGTTTTAAATGAAATGAAACAAGAGGATTTTATATCAACAATATTTTTGGACGATGCAATTTTCAAAAGGATAATGAATTCTAACGAAGAAACAATAAATTGATTAATAACATGCTGATTTAGCCACAGCAAGTACAGCTAGGTACAGTTAGTACAAAATAAAAATTATCTGCATCAATTGTGTAATATAGGAGCCGGTATAAACAGTTCTTTTTTCATCAATTTTTAACGATGCTCTCAAATTTTCGTAATGTTTTTGTTGCTTTAAATTGCACGTACTCATTTTTATGAGCCTATTGATGGCCTAGTTATTGCAAGTTTCCAATCTTGTTGCTCTTAAAAAATATAAATGAACACCTTGACACAGAACAAAATGATACCCGTAAAAGTCCCTGGCAATGAATTTTGTGCACTCGAACATTTGAAAATTTTAATGAAAACAATTGTCGGAAAGTCAAAGTTGATCATTGTCATTATAATTGAATTCATATTGCACCTCTAAGACTTCCATTACCACAAAATTTAAATTGCTCCGAAAGGATTCAATCTCAGTATGGTGTCAAAAACAAGATTTCAAAAAAAGTTACCAATTGGTGCACTTAAATTCGAAATTCCACACGAACGTGCTAAAATATTTCCATCCTCTATGATTTTTGAAATTTTATGGATATGAAATTGGTGTAACACCTCGTATAATATCTAAATGTTTTGAATAATTGTACAGCAATTTTTAGTGGTACCTCAGAGTCACCAATCGAGTATCTAAGGGTTAGAAATTCTGTTAACGTAAATGATTGTATTCGATATACGCGATGCAATGCGGAGTCACGATATTCCATCACGGCGAAATCTCGAGAACCCGATACTCATGTGTAAAGGAAAGATCTAGTTTCACTTCGAACGTTTCCACGGCGTAGATAATTTCCGGACAGGCCCACTAATTACTCACCATTACAAAAGAGATTGAGTGGCTTACCAGTGGTAATTTCGTGTTCATTTGCCGCTCTACGAGGACTTGAACACTCAATTAAAGTATCCATACGTTCGTGCCATTTTACATCTCTGACACAACCTTATTCGCAATGGTTCAAATTGAAGAATTGCT
>CM052196.1:3987689-4029751 GCA_028455805.1 Lasioglossum figueresi | reverse complement strand
CCGCTTAAATAAGGCCACCTAAATATCTCTTCAGGTTATTGTGATGCAAAAAATATTTGTTACGTTACGTGCATAATTTTTTTTCGGAGTTATCAAGATCATTGATGTTTTATAATTACATTTTTTTATGATTTCGATGAAACTCTCACAGTGCATACAATTGACACAGACCTGCAAAACGTACTTTTTCAATTTTCAATACAGGCCCACACGAAAACGTTGTAAATTGCAACTTTTAGTATTTTTTCTACAATTCCGATCAATTGCAATTTTTGAAAAAATTTCTTTTTACATTCTGTAGTAAACTAATTGCCCCATCTTCCCAATAAAAGTTCAAATCGTATTATAGTACAATATTAAAAAAGTTCTAACTGTTCTAACGAATTAACTGTATTTCGGATAGCATGGTTCGAATCTATTTAAAAGAATACGTTACAAAATATACACATATGTATGTAGGATCGATTATATCGAGAATTAAAAAATATTTTAATGGTAAATACAACAAAAGGACGATTGTTACAACTTTTCCCGACGTGTTCCCTTCGACAGTTCCAATGTAGCGGTTCGAAGGGAACACGTCGAGAAAAGTTGTAACAGTCGTCCTTTTGTTGTATTTACCATTAAAATATTTTTTAACCCACGGCATCCCTCAATTCCGTCATTCTCGATATAATCGATCCTGCAAGTATAGTATATTCGGTGAAGCGTTAAAATATGGATGTGAAGTAACCCGTTGACATCTTGTCTGAACCGAAGTGGCTATCGGAGGAGGGATCGCACTATCGCAATTGATGTTTCGCCAAAACGAAGAGTGGCGTTGCGTGGGAGCATGTAGTTTCGCTATCAAAATACATACGTCAGTTCCTTTATCGGTGGAAGTACGCGATAATGTGTCTGGCGGCAGCTTTGCTTCTCCACTGCGACGAAAATATTTTCTGGTTACACGAAGGGACATGGCGACCGCGAAACAGCTCTCGCTTGAAAGACCCACGCGAGTAATTAATTCTACAGCGTTTAACTTAATTTACCCTTTAATGCTAGCAGACGGCCGTGCAGAATATTTATCTGGAAATATGTGCTTTCAGCTTAACCGACGTGCCGCGCCGCACGGATTCCACTGTTTTATACTGTTACAGCCAACCTGTTCGAAATTGCGTACATGTGATCGCGCCAAAATTCCATCGAATTTTCCGGAATATTTCCCGCTTCGATTACTCTTAGAAACAAGGAAATTTTATTCTCTCATCCGCATTTCGTGTTTATTCTATTTCAATTATTTAACTTCCTACTCGTCCGTGTATACATAGCTCGAAGGCCCATATTGTTTAAAATTTTAACTAAAAAATACCTTTTAATCCCACTTGACAGAATCCACTTACAGTTATCGTGCAAATTAAACTTCATGTTATGGTATGTACATATTGGATATCAATTTTTTGTTTCAATATTTTTAAAACTTACTTGACTTTTTTACCGTTTCTGTACTAATAGTTTATCGTGTAATACATGAGCCGTTTAATTATAATTTTAGCATAGATTATATACATAAAACAATACAAACATTCCTCAATATTATTATGTAATGGCACAAGATATTATAATAACACAATTCACGCGTTTTTTGGCCAAGACAATTGATAATGATAATCCTTCAGAATTTATACGAATCGATGAAAAATAGTGCAAGCCTATATTTGTCTATTTGGTTAAACACCGCATCTCAAGGGTTAAATCATCATTAACTAAAACAATATTAATATGATTTTAGCATGGATTACATACATTCCACAATCTGAACATTCTTCAATATTAATGTGTTCAATGACATAACAAGATATTATAATAACACAATTCACGCGTCTTCTGGCCAAAAAAATTGATAATTATATTTCTTCACGATTTGTACGATGCACCGCATTCACGTGAAACGCAACAATAAATCGATAAAAAATGGTGTAAGTCTATATTTGTGTATTTGGTTTAACACCACATCTTAAGGTTTCAATCATCATTAAATAAAACAATTGTAATATAATTTTAGCGTGGATTGCATACGTATCACAAATAAATATATTAAACATAGCATGATAAAATGTGGAAATCGAAACTATAAATAACAATAATGACAAATATATTTCTTTCGATCGAACATATTTAATACTAAACCTACCACCACCGGTTAAAATGACCGGTTCCAGATTTTATATTTGTTGTATATGTATACCATATCTATATAGAATTATGGTAATTTTTAACATTCAACTATCTCTGAAATGACTACGCACTGTTCAGGTTTTATGTGAGAAGAAATTGATATTGAATCACGCGTTGAAGCAAAGAAAAGTTTTATTCGGAAAATTCATCGTGAAACGTTACTTATTCAGTAATGCTGCGTAATATTCGTGTATCTTGGATGTTTCATACCTAAGATTCTCGCTACGATATGAAATCATATGAAAGTTTTCGTTGCTTCGACACGTGATTTAATATCAATTTGTTCTCACAAGTAGCAAATAATCGAACCTTTGCGCCGTGAGCATTAATAAATTAATTTTAACGACAACCGCGATCGATATAAAGCTATAATTATTGTGTAATAAAACTTGGTAAACTGGCTAGATACACTATGAAATTTCCGGGAGTGCCGAACTAATTGAGAGCGCGACTTTGCAGCGTGGCGTCGCGTCGGGAGGAAACCAGGTCGGAGAAATGAAGCGAGCGTTCCACTGAAATGCCTCTGGTTTCTGGGAAGAGTGCGAGCGAAGTAGGCCGAAAATTCCCGGAACGTTCGGAGTCCCGGAATTTTCGGCAAGACGGTGTTTGGTCCCTCTGGATCATCCGATGGTGTGAGCCCGCGGATTGGCGAGTCACTTCGCGTAATCCCGAGGGGAGCGAGAAGTCCACGAACGTGACGAAAGGTCGAGAGGGATGAGTGAAGACGTGTGTCCGCTTGCAGAGAGCGCGATAGCGAACACCATTAATTTTAATTTTTGATTTTACGCATTTCTAACGAAAACGAGTAGGAGTAATATAAAACATTACAAACATTAAACGAATTTAAAAATACTGTTATATCATTTTCAATCCATGGAACATATTAAGGTCAATATTTTAGATGTCTGAGGCACTCAAAATTTGGCCGCTTCTTGACATTCTTCTTTAAGGGTTGATTTGTAACGACTAGACTGCCGGATGTTTATGCAATTTTCAATTTTTGTAGGCAGATTTTACGATAGTGGAATCATGTAAAATGTTATTTTCAATGGTAGTGGTCCACGTGGATCTGAAATAAATAAAAATCGTGCTAAACTCTGTCGAATTTTATATTCTCGTATTATAATTATTATTTTATATTTTTATTCGATAAAAATACGTTGCCCGTCGAGAAGACCAAAGTTGTAAGGTAAACATTTTTACACACGAATTTGCTCGATCAAGAAAAGTGTGGTCCATGGATATAGTAACGTTGATCGAAGCTAGACAGCGGATTTTATGCATTTATGACAGAAATGAAGACGTGTATATATATAATGACGAATTTTAAAAAATATAATACTTTTATATTATTTTCAACCCATGGAATATATTAACCCTCTCGGTCATGGGGTCCTGATATAAGAACATACTAAATAAATGCTTGGTGTATCTAAATTCGGCAAATTTTATTATTTGTGAAAGTTGCCCTCATATTGTCACAACCAGAGATATTTTATCCAACTGAAAAATCATGATTTCATTCAAAGAAATGTTTAGCAAAGCCATGATTTGTTCTACGAATGAATAATTCGCGACCGAAAGGGTTAAGAGAGAAAATAAAATTCTATGTCGCCCCGGTTTGTTGAAATTGAGGTGGAAAATTTTTATTTTGCATAAAGATCCGCTGTATAATCATTGCGATGAGCGTTGATTTAGACTTCGAAACATGATGTTAGAGGAGGGTGCGGAACATGCACCGTGCCGCGCCGAGTATGGTGGCAGGAAGCACCGTTTGGGTTAGGTTCACCGCACGCCACGGTAGCCACGCTATATTCTGTCCTGACATAATGTATTGCGTCGAGATACAATCAGTAGCGACGTTTGACACACGGCGGCATTCTAACCCTGAATTTGCAGTATATTGAAAACGATTGACTTTTACCGTCAATTAGGAAACACGGTTTTAAAGTTTTCAATTCTTCCCATTGAACGTACAGTTACTCGAATTAATATTCGGACGCTCTAAAAGAGACGATAACTTTTTTAATATTGTACTATACGATTCGAACTTTTTTGGGAAGCTAGAGCAATTAGTTTATTACAAGATGTGAAAAGAAATTTCCTCAACAATTGCAATTCATCGGAATTGTAGAAGAAATACTAAAAGTTGCATTTTACAACTTTTTTATGTGGGCCTATATTGAAAAATTAAAAATACTATTTGTAAATCTGTGCCAATTAAACATATTCTGAAAATTTCGTAAAAATCGGTCGACGTTGCAATGAGCTACAAACGTTTAAAGGTGGTAAAAGTGGCTGATTTTCACGATTTTGCGCCACTAGCAGCAATACATCGCAGGATTTTTACATCTTTCAATGCCTGTCGTTTTTTCTATACGATTTGAACTTTTTTGGGAAGCTAGAGCAATTCGTTTATTGCAAGATGTAAAAAGAAATTTCCTCTAAAAATGCAATTGATCGGAATTGTAGAAAAAATACTGAAAGTTGCATTTTACAACTTTTTGATGTGGGCCTCTATTGAAAAATTAAAAATACCATTTGTAAATCTGTGTCAATTAAACATATTCTGAAAATTTCGTCAAAATCGGTCGACGTTGCAATGAGCTACAAACGTTTAAAGGTGGTAAAAATGGCTGATTTTCACGATTTTGCGCCTCTACCTGCAATAAATCGAAGGATTTTTACATCTTTCAATGCCTGTCGTTTTTTCTATACGATTTGAACTTTTTTGGGAAGCTAGAGCAATTAGTTTTTTTACAAAACGTGAAAAGAAATTTTTTCAAAAATTGCAATTGATTGGAATTGTAGAAAAAATACTGAAAGTTGCATTTTACAACTATTTTATGTGGGCCTACATTGAAAATTTAAAAAATAAATGACAGGCATTGAAAGATGTAAGAATTCTTAGATTTATTATAGCTGTAGGTAGAAAATCATGAAAAACTGCAATTTTCAGTATAATTGTTACAAATCTGCATAATGTTTCTTTTTAATTTTTAATATAGGCAGTGTTGTAAACAACATCTAGTATTTTCTCTGCAATGAGCTCGGCAATCAATGGATTTTACGTCTGTGATCAAATCTTTCTCGTTATAATTCTGCGAGTTTATCTTATATTATGCAGTGTTCCAAGTGTTTACAACTATTTTATGTGGACTTACATTGAAAATTTAAAAAATAACTTCTGTAAACCTATATGAATTATACATATTTTGAAAATTTCATAAAAATCGGTTGATGCGGAAGAAATGAGAGACTATGAAAGATGTAAAAATTCTTGGGTTTATTACTAGACTGTAGATGTTAATGCAACTTGCAATTTTTCTAGACGAATTTTAAGAAAGTGGAATCAAATAAAATCTTGCTTTCAGTGGCAGTAGCCTTTGGAGATCTGAAAAAATCGTACTAAACTCTGTCGAATTTTATATTCCAGCATTTTTTGCAAATTTTCAGGAGCCGTAAGTGCATAAAGATCCGCATTCTATTTATTAATCTTTAAACATTTCTAACTCATTGCAACGTTAGCCAAATTTTACAACATTTTCAGAACACGTATAATTGACACAAATCTACCAAATGTATTTTTTAAATTTTACATAAAACAATGGCAAACATCAACTTCTAGTATCTTCTCTGTAATTCTGACCAATTGGAATAATTTAAAAACTTTGAAACTAATTGCTCTAACTTCTTAAAAATAAATCCAAGTCGTATGATCCGATATAAAAAAAGTTATCGTCCTTGCAAAAGTGTCCGAATATTACTGTGATTCGCTGTATGTATTATCTCTGCTATGAAACGAATTGAATCAAGCAAAGTACATGCACAAGTTTCATAAGTTTTCTTACGAGAAAAGTGATAGAGCACAGGCTCTCACAGACTAATAACGAACCTGCACTTTACTAATTGGGTTTTGTTTTCACATCCGGTATGCGCTTCTCGCTTCACTCGAATGATTACTATTAAGAATGAGCAGGAACATATTTCTAATTGTATCTTCGTGCGCGTAATGGTTTTAATCTCTCACGAATACGAGACAAATAGTATCGTCATTAGAATAGTCTTGGTGGAATCATGGATCATAAATCACCACTTCAAAGTATACAAACTTAATTAATTAGAAACTCTATTTCCTCGAAAACAACGTTTTACACCAGGAAATTTTACTGTAAATACGTGTTAGGCTGACATATGTACATAAAAAAGTCTTTCCAACCAATTAACAAACAACAAGTTAACAAACAAGACTTCGTACCGAAGACTTCACAATTTTATGTTGAAATATTCAATTAAAACATTCTTTAATTCTTGCGAGCACCTGAACATTTATCTTGACATTTCAATCATTTACTTCTTCGATGTCATAAATTTTGAACTGTTCTTTTGGTTGCATGTTATTTTCCGTTTACGAACAACGATTTTCATCTGACTGCTTTTTCGAATCTTTTCTTCGTCAGAAGTAGGTTAGGGAATATATAACCGAATCGCATGACTTTGTTGTATCTCAGACTTAAATTCCAGCTAATAATGCACAATAGTCCAGCAGACCCAGCAGTTCTAATCTTGTGTAATTTAGTTTGAACGCTAATGAAACCGTTTCACGGAATAAGGATTGGGCTAAAATAGCTGTTACCATTCAAGGTAGGAATGTACGAATTGCACTACTTCTGTGAGATGAGTGCATTAGGCAACCAATGGAACTACTTGGGAATTTGGCACAACAAATTGAAGTAATTATTGTAGGTACTGTTAATTATTAATAGACTGCGGATCTTTATGCAAAATAAAAGTATACTGCATCGACTGTGGGAAGCAGGAAGAAAATAATAACTGATTTCATCCCTTGATGACTTTGCTACATTAAAAACAACGTTACAGTGGTTTTAAATTTTTCTAATCTACTACTGTGTTTCATATTTCACCCAATCTATTTCTTCATAAATGCGTAAAGATCCGCAGCCAAATTATTAGTAATAAATTTATTTATATAATATATATAATATAAATATATATTCTATTACATATATTATTATTATATATATAAATTTATAACAAAAATGAGCAGGTGCAATCTAAAACAGTGAAAATATTGAAAGACTTTAAGAGTGTTAATATATTATTTTCACCACATTGCAACTATTAATCAAGAATATAAATTTATATTTAGCTCATTCGTCTTGCAATTGATGCAATAACTTATCATTTTTCAATTGTCGGGGGAACGAACATTGCGCAAATTATTTCTCCTGTTTCGTCTACGAGGACGCGTATTTGTATCGGGTGAATAAAGATTGTATCAATAACACCCTGTGTACATAATAGCGTTGCGTTTCATATTATTTCTACGTCACTCTATGTTTCTTCACAATCGGAACTTATTGCCTCGGTCTCCCCTAATAATACTTAAAAATTCAGAATGAGCCGTTAAGTATGACGAAATTAGAGACGACGATAAAACAGAAGACAAAGGTATAGTGCAAACCTCGCGAATCGTAGACCCAGCCGCACATCTCGCGCAAGCTATCGAGAACACCCTAAGATCGGTGCGAGAAGCGTCGATAGGAGAGGGAAATTCGCGTTTTGTAAACCGTGTTACGTCAGCGGGGAAATTACCCACGTTCTCAGGGGATCCGTTGGAATGTATACATTTCAAGGAATCGAACCGGCTAACAACGGAGCCCGGCGCGTACAATGGTCGCGAAAACATGGCTAGACTTTTTACTGCGTTAAAGGGAGAAGCCCGCGACGCTGTGAGTACGTTGTTAGCCACGAGCCAGGACGCGAAAGCAGCGATGCGCGCATTCGAACTAAATTTCGGTAATAAAAATATAGTAGCGCGGAAGATTATAAACGACATTAGGGGATTGCCTCACGTTGACGCGGGTAGTGTGAACGTAGCGCAATTTGCGACGAAACTTCGCAATGCGGTCGTTGCCTTCCAATCGTTAAAACTCGCCGGATATTTACACAGTCTCGAACTAATTCAAAACGTCGGAAACAAATTGCCGTCCGCTCTAAAATACGCATGCAACAGATATTCCGTCGAATCGACATCCGAGAAATCACAATTAGAAAAGATTTCGGATTTCCTGTATAAAGAAGCGGAGTTCGCAGTGGAAGCGGGGGTGTTCAACATGGATACGAGTCTCGCATCTTCGTCGCGGACGACACTCGCTCCGCAACAGCAAGTGAGATCCAAAGGTCGAAGATTTGCGGAAAGAAGGGTGTTCGCTATCAATACGGTGGAGAGCCGTGGACAAGGTGTAGAGAAGTGCGTATTTTGCAATAGATCGAATCACAGTTCGGAACACTGTCGTAAATTTGCACGAGAGTCAATATCGCGTCGATGGTATCTGGTAGAAATGCATAAGTTGTGTTTTAAATGTCTACGCCGGGGACATCCGCGTGACAAATGCAGGGGGGTAAATTGTTCTACGTGTAAAGGTGGACGTAATAGTCTTCTGCGCATCTCCAAATACGGAAATGAGAATAGGAATGCAGGAAAGGGTACGGAAAATCGAGAAACGACACTCTTCCGACGCGAATACAGAGTCAGGAAACCCCGTTGGCAGATCGTGACTAGAAGTAGAGTGTTCGTTGTTGAAGATCTTGCCAGTTTGAATTTGGGGACCGCGAGGAAGCGTGGGGACATACGCTCTGTTAGATGAAGGGTCGACAATTACGTTAATCGATCAAAGATTGTCGCGCGAAATAGGAGCGCGAGGAACGCGTTTAAATATGATTTTGAAGGATTTTGAAAAGTTAATGTCAAATAACAACAGTCGACCATTCTAGCCGTTCTCCGCGGATCTCAGATAGTTGATAAGAGTAGGGAAACAGTGTAAATGTCGGGGGAGCGAACATTGCGCAGATTATTTCTCCTGTTTCGTCTACGAGGACACGCATTTGTATCGGGTGAATAAAGTTTGTATGGATAATACCCTGTGTACATAATAGCGTTGCGTTTCATATTGTTTTTACGTCATTTCATGTTTCTTCACAATCGGAACTTATTGCCTCGGTCTCCCCTAATAATTCTTGAAAATTCAGAATGAGCCGTTAAGTATGACGAAATTAGAGACGACGATAAAACAGAAGACAAAGCAAAGTGTTGCATAGAGCCTACTTTGAACTGCCTGCATTTGCATGTTCATCGGCCTCCGCGTCTCACGATTGTCTCATAGTCTCGTCCTTTCGTTCGCTTACTACGACGTTTCATCTGACTTTTTATTCGCTGCGAAGCCTTACAATTGTGGAAAGTACGACGTAAAAGTTGCCTTCGCAATGAGAAAGGGGAGAGGAAATGCGGTGAGTTCGGACGAAGTTGAAAGTCGAAGGTTTTCACCTGGGATCGTCACAATGTCGTCTATTCTTACCCACCCCTTTGTTGAATGCTAAGAAACGAAATTATACATGTGCAATGAAAGATAAAGGAAAATTTGCAGAAATAAGAAAGAACGAATTTCGACTTAGCTTCGTAATTGTATCGTAGAAAAAGTATCGAAATAATCGAACTCGAAGACCCTCTTCCGCAAGGAAAAAAATATACCAGAAGTGTAAATAATTTAATTATTCAGGAAAGGGCAAGGAAGTGGGTAAAGGAAAGAAACGAACCTAAACGCAATCAGTCTATGACGTGATCAGCAGACGAGCACGATCCCATGAGATTTGAATGTTCCTTTAGTCGGTTCAAGTTTGGTACAAGAATTAAACCAAGATGTTTGAGCAGAAGTTCTATATTTTCGAATCAGGAATATAAATTTGTAATTGAAAATTCAACGTTTCACTCGATTAAACTCAATTTTTAGTTCGAACAGCACATGTTATTATATTTTTCGTCCATAATTCTATGATTTTGACAATACTAAATCTTTTCTACAGTCTACAAATCGTGAGTATCGACAGAATAACGCAACAAATGAATGCAGGAGTATATAACTAAAATGTTACTATCGATCGAATGAACTTCACATATGTTTTACGCTTCAGTAGATCTCATTATACTATTTAATATAATTTAAAGCTCTGGAAATCGCAATTTACTAGTTTTCTGTTTAGTTCAATCATGCCTGCGCTGAATAGTGACGATTTCATTTACAAGTATTAAATACAAGCATTAAACAAAGATGTTGGAGCAGTGGTTTCTTATTTTCGAATCTAGAATGTACATTTGCAATGAAAAATTCAATATTTCACTCGAGATACTGAATTTGTAGTTCGAACAGGCGATCTAGAACGCTGTGTTATGTTATAGGCACATGTCATTATATTTTTCGTCCATAACTCTATGATTTTGACAATACTAAATCTTTTATACAGTCTACAAATCGTGAGTATCGACAGAATAACGCAACAAATGAATGCAGGAGTACATAACTAAAATGTTACGATCGATCGAATGAACTTCACATATGTTTTACGCTTCAGTAGATCTCATTATACTATTTAATATAATTTAAAGTTCTGGAAATCGCAATTTACTAGTTTTCTGTTTAGTTCAATCATGCCTGTGCTGAATATTGACGAGTTCATTTGTGTTTAACTATCCAAATTTGCAATTAACTCTTGCGAACAAGACAATCAGCGTGAGTGCAATACATATTGACATTTTGTAATAAAATAGTCGTAACACATGTACGTGTTTCTGTGGACATTCGTGAATAGGATCATAACATTAACTGACACATATTGGTGCTTGCCATAGTTATTTACGCGTGCGAAAAGGTTTATTAATTTATTACTACGAGTGAAAATTGTGTTTCCAATTTCATAAGTGAAAAGTGTATGACTTTTACACACCCGGTATTTATAACATTTCCGAAACAATTAGCACTAGGTTTACGGAGGTCGAAATATAACTATTTGACATTAATTTATAAACATAACAAGAATGTGTCTATCCAAATTTTTGGCCATTTTTCCGAAAGTATATACCCCAAGAATTAAATTTGGTAAATAATTTCTCAGGGAAGCATCGTTACAGTCTTAATAATTGCAAATTAAGAATATTAGACTCGTAAACCTAGTGTTAGTCAGACAGAAAGGCTTTTTAAATTTAATAGTGTCGTCAGCTGTAGGTTGGATGGGAAAGCCACTGTATATTTATACGAAACATACCTCTGTTATATAACATGAGTACACGTTTGTGTAGCTGCTGATTGTGATTTATACCACGCGCTCCGCATCTCTGAACACTAATTTAATTTTAATTTGTTAACGTGTTGACCACAAAACCTCAATTAACAAAATAGGTTCAGGAAGTTTTTAAAATGTATTTTAATCAGCAATATGTATGTTTTAGGTTCTCCAATAATCTTAAACTAACTTGTTTATTGATATGTGTACATATATTTAATATCATATTCCCTCTTGTTCAATTTGAGATATAGGTTCAACCCATTTCTGCTTTTTATCATTTGTGTTTCGGAAATACACAGTTGACAATTGATCAGAAAGTGTTCATGATTTTATGCTTAAGACGTATATGCAAAATACTAAAAATTAATTTACTGATTGTCCAAAGTGTTTATATGCAATAACTCTAATTGGGAGGCATGTTTTTTTTGTAGTTTTTTTTCGTAAAAATAATGTTGCTTCTAGAATTACATTATTAACTTTTCTTCTTTTTATTACCTAATTCTTTGTCCTAGGCACTGATTTCAAATTTTTTTACACTGCTATCAAATACAGCCGAATCAATATGCATTGGAATACATTTACCTATATTATTAGGTATTAGGTGTCGTCTATAAAAGAAAGAGGCATTTTCAGCCTCGATATTTTCGGAAACAATAGAACTTAACCTCGACCGAACTTTTAATCAAGTTCGTTTGGCAAATCTTTTTAATTGTTTCGTTCTTTTCTTCGATTTCTTCTTGAATTCTCCTGTCTACGTATTTCAATCCTTCGCACTCGGAGCTATTTTAACACGAAAATTAAACATTTTTTCCGACATAAAATAATTTCATTCTATATTAATTTTTTCCTTTGCATGAATATGAAATTGATATGATACCTCGTACAATACTTGAATGTTTAGTAGTTGATAAGATACCAACAAATTCATTAATATAAACAATATTTTGAATAAAAGTACAGCAACTTTTATTGGTACCTCAGACTCACCACTTGAGTGCTAAGGATGAAGTGAAATCAATATTTCGCCAATTCCATATAATTTTTCTTTATACGATTACCGAAACTTCTGCTTGAACAATCAGTAGTTATTATACAGTTTGTGTATATATTCTCGTTACTGTAAACATCGTCAAGTATAGTATTTACATTACCGAAGGCGTCAGAAATATCTTGCATTTATAAATTTGCGTGTGAATATACGAAACGATTCGGTTGCATGCGTTTCCTTCTAGAATTAGCTGCGCCTCGGGAAAGCGTTCCTTTGTAAGACGGTGTCGGATAATTATATCTAAGTCCCGCGACTCCACTTTGTCCCGTAGATAAATAAACGTTCCCCACGCGGCGCTCATTTGTGTGAACGTAGTCTAGTCTGAACCCTCCCAGGTGAGAGCATTGTAGCTAGGTGCACAGCGAGACCGTGATATGCGAAGTATGTCATACCACGCGAAGCAATAGATAAATTAATTCGAGACAAGACTATGTATATAGTGAACGAACACAGCGAGTATGTTGCCAAATATAACCAAGCACTCCGAATGGAAACTTCTGATCGTTTGAAAATCTTGAAAAACTGCAACTCTCACCGTTCTTAAACGTTTGTAGTAACATCACAACATTGGTCGATTTTCATGAAATTTTCAGAATATATACATACAGGGTGGTTCACGCAACTTGCACACCTATATAACTTCTAAAGTATGCGTTGCACGATAAAGTTTTGTATACAGGAGTTGCATGGTCCGAAGGTGTACATTATGTAGTGTATTTATTTTTTTACAGGTGAAAACGTTTCGGAGATTTGAAGGTCGACTTTGTTTTCTTAAATGGAATACTATATCTTCATACCAAAATATGGAAGAATGTCGAATTCTGAATAAAAAAGTATTGACCTTCGTTAGCCCTAAATCTAATAATTAACGAGTAATTTCACTTTATTTCCTGAAAATTTTCGTCGCGTAATATGAAGTTCGAAATTCAACCTTATCAGAGATTTACGCAGGACATCATAATAGACATTGTCGTGTTTATAAACATTGCCACGTAAACATCCCACTTCTGACTGAAGTCAGACGGTGCACCGAATCATAAACATACATGTTTAGAATACAAGTTATATGCATGTAAAATAGAAGCAGTTTATGTATTAACTTATAATGAACAAATAAACACAACGTTATAAATAACAGTATCTGTGTACACATTTAATGTACCATCAACTCTACCGGAACACCCGACTTGTCGTTGAGTTATACTACTGATTTCCGCAAAAATTACGCCCGTCTAACTTGTCATTGAGATACACTACTAATTTGAAATTGCAAATATAGCAAAACAAAAATTTTCAAATATCTGACTTGTCGTTGACTTGTACTACTGACCTTTCGAAATATTTTCAGTCGCCTGGTTTGCGGATGAGTTGTTCTACTGAATTTTCGTGCCACCTCTTATGCTATTATATTCTCCTAATACAAAATTCAATTTTCAAGGTTTTCGACAAATTTTCGGCCCTTCTAACTTGTCGTTGAGCTGTACTAATTATTTTTAAAATATTTTCGGTAGCCTGGCTAGCCGATTAGTTATTCTACCGAATTTTTGTGCCTGCTCTTTCGCTACCATATCCTATCACAATCCTATTATTCTAATGCAAAATTCAATTTTCGAGCTTTTCGAAATTTTAACCGTGTAGCCTAACGTTGAGTTGTACTACTGATTTTTCACAATATTTTTGGTCGCCTGGCTAGCCGATGAGTTATTCTACTGAATTCTCGTGCCTGCTCTTTCGCTACTATATT
Source organism: Lasioglossum figueresi (assembly GCA_028455805.1). NCBI lineage: Eukaryota > Metazoa > Arthropoda > Insecta > Hymenoptera > Halictidae > Lasioglossum > Lasioglossum figueresi. The sequence goes on along the minus strand of CM052196.1, from coordinate 4,015,601 downwards.
CGCCTAATACAAATTCAATTTTCGAGTTTTTCGAAAAATTTTCGGACTGCCTGGCCTGTCGTTGAGTTACACTACTGAACTTTCGTGCCACCTCTTATGCTATTATATTCTCCTAATACAAAATTCAATTTTCGAGCTTTTCGACAAATTTTCGGCCCGTCTGGCTTGTCATTGAGCTGTAGTAATTATTTCTCACAATATTTTCGGTCGCCTGGCTAGCCGATGAGTTATTCTACTGAATTTTCGTGCCTGTTCTTTCGCTACCATATTCTCCTAATACAAATTCAATTTTAAAGTTTTTCGAAAAATTTTCGGACTCTCTGGCCTGTCGTTGAGTTACACTACTGTACTTTCATGCCACTTCTTACACAATCATATTATTCTAATACAAAATTCAATTTTCGAGCTTTTCGAAAGATTTTCGGACCACCAAGCCACACGTTGAGCTACACCACTGAACTTTTCTACCACCTCTTTCGCTATCATATTACCCTAATACAAAATTCAATTTTCGAGCATTTCGAAAAAATTTAACCGTCTAGCCTAACGTTGAGTTGTACTACTGATTTTTCAAAATATTTTCGGTCGCCTGGCTAGCCGATGAGTTATACTACTGAATTTTCGTGCCTGCTCTTTCGCTACCATATTCTTCTAATACAAATTCGATTTTCGAGCTTTTCGAAAAAATTTGAACCTTCTAGCCTAACGTTGAGTTGTACTACTGATTTTTCCAAATATTTTCGGTCGCCTGGCTAGCCGATGAGTTATTCTACTGAACTTTCGTGCCACCTCTTTCGCTATCATACTTTCCTATTACAAAATGCAATTTTCGAGGTTTTCGAACATTTTCGAGAAATAGGTGACGCCAAATTTTTCGACCACCTCTTTTACTATGATATTCTCCTAATACAAAACTTAATTTTTGTCTAATTTTAAAAATGTTTCTTTATCTAAAATTTTCTAAAATTTTCTCGGATGTCAATGTAATTCTATAATCGAATATTCATGTACAGGGTGAGGAAAAAAAGAACACATTGACTGTCGCAACTAATATTCTTTACTTTTTACCAAAAATGACAATATCAAGCGTGTATCGTGGTATGATGAGAAGAAAGTCTCTGGTCCGACCACTCACTCGTTGCTCGTTGACCAGAAAAAATGGAAGTCCTTTTATCCAGGACGCGTCGCGTCGTGTCAGAGATTCGTACACGTAGCACATGAGATGTGAATACCTTTTCTTTGTAGTCGTTACTCGAAAGTGCACAGAAAACAAAGATGCTCTTACAATGTCACGGGTCGTGTTCAGGCGTCATGGCGGATGCAAATTACAACAAGCAACGGAAGCGTACAACAAGCGACATTTCATCGCGTATGCGTCTCTGGCGCGACGCGTCGTGGACAGATGGCCCATGAACACTCTCGTACAGAAGAAATGAAATATACGGTCTCATTTGTATTTCTATCAATAATTTACGATTATAATCTCTTCTTCTTGCTCATTAAAGACGATTATCTTTTTCCTGTATTCTACTATAGCCTCTCGACTTCATTTAGATTTTTAACCCTTTGCACTCCATTCTCGCCATCAATGCGACATTATTATGACAAATTACAAAATCTAAAATTTTCATTTTGTTGAAGATTTAGAAACTTGAACTTGTTATATACAGGGATATCGACAACAGATGGGAGAAAACTTAAGGGGTGGTTTGCGACGATAATATAAGACGAAAATGAAGAATAAAAAAATTACGATTTCGGCTTCGTTATTTAGTTATTAACCATTCAAAATCCGCCTAAAATGCGGCAACACGTCTAACAAAAGTGTACGTTGCGTACGTCATAAAGGAGCGCGACAGTCACGTATCAAGTGACAGGTGCATGCATACCTTGATCCTCATTTGAGGCCCCAGCGAGGTGAAAATGTTTAATAAATCGTTGGACGACATTGAACCTACCTGCTCGTTAAAATCCACACATTTCTAATATCCGCCCCTTAGAGAACCACCCCTTAAATTTTCTTCCACTTGTTATCGAACACCCTGTATATCAAAGACGTCAAAATAATTTTTTTATTTACCGACAAATGCATTAGATGTTCCGTCGCGCAGGAACACGACGCATAGGTTTCCTTGCAGTAATATTTATGGTACGTTCGCGACTAAACATCTTCCTCGAAGATGACGTAAAGTAAGGTCAGTCGGCGACCATTCGAGACATCTGGCAAATGTCTCGTTCTTGTATACGTTAAAGAACAATGTACCATAGAATTGGTCCCTTCGAACGACCACCCGGACCTTTCCGGGCAGTGTCAGATAACCGAGCCTCGTCGCGCCTCCTTCCCAATGCTCCTTCACAGCAGCAGGAAGGAGATGTCAACGGTCAAATCATGCTGATTGGTAAATGCAACTTTCGGCAGGACCTGCTGGATCAGCCTTACTGACGAGTCCACTAGCAGGTCCGGGACGAAACGCTCCTTTAATGTATACTATTGTATTCGCAAAGAACTTTGTCTTATGTAATCGCTAAATCCATTTGAACCGGCTACCCAAGATTAATTTGGCGGGTAGTAGAAGTCGTAGAGGGCATTCGCGGGGACGCGTCCGCGATCAAACCGGGCTCAAGCTTTACAACCTTGAGTGGAATCCGTCCGCGCGTCATCCGTGAGTGTCGCCTCAAGTTTACGTTCTGAACATTAGAGAAGTTTTAAAAAGATATTTACAGTGGGTACCCGGTTGACGACATAAGGGTTGAAATAGAAAATTTCAAAATACGAAACTCACATAATTATTATTAAACAATATATTCTCTAGTACTGTGTAAACTAGACGGCATAAAAAATTAAACGTGTTCTCCACATACTTGTGAGCGGTGGTGTACGTAACTCCAAATTTCAATTAGTGTGTCAGCAGAAATTCTTGGCATAGAATAAACAGTACGGTTGTGTGATTTATACTATTATCAGAACGTGATTAACTACTGTTTCTAAGAAACCAATTGCATACATTATTGAAAGTAGTTGCACATGGGAAAGGATGTGTATGCGTTGCTGCATGTGTTCATCTGTTGAAGAAAACTTGGGCCTTCTGTCCAGGATGCATCACGCCTACGAAATGTGAACACCTCTTCTTTTTAGTTGGTATTCAAAAGTCTATGGAAAACAAGGACGACACTGGGCGTTATGACAGACGAAAATCGCGACGATGACGCTTCGCGTACGGTTTTCCATTGTTCTCCATTGGTTCGAGTACCGAAGCATGCAGCGAGCGACAATTCTTCGCGTACGCGTCTCTGATGTGACGCAACGTGAACAAAAGGCCTTATTCTTTGTTTTCGTACACTACGAATCCTTACTGTTGAGTCCCGGCTGGGTTGCCAGAGGTTGCAAGGCTCTCGAGCCTTCTCTGATGTCAAACTGATGACTCAGAGACGAGGTGAAAGGTAGTTGTATAAATCGGCTTGAGTTTTTTTTTTATTAAGCTATAAAACCCCTATGGGATTATTAGCAACATGCACATTGCTGTGCATGCTAACATTACAAGAATAACTTCGAATCTAGGATTTGACAATAAGGTGGAACATTTCCGAATTCAATTCTAAAGGTGCAAACAGTCAGACTTAAGAAATTTATGGTTATAAAGGGCAAAGAGAGGGTCCGCGCAGAAAGGCATCTATTGTATAGGGTGAAAAGTGATAGGTTTGAGTTGTTACTGCGTTTTATTAGACATCGATATTAAATAATCGAAATGAGCTAAAACTCGAAGGATCGAATAATATTTACTTACTTGATACGTAATTAAATGTAAACCTCAGTTAAAAACACACGCCAACGCGGACGCCACAAAAATGGACGACAGAGTGTCTTCGCCCACTTTTATAACGAAAACAACTGAAAACGAATCACGCGTTCAGAAAGACCCACGCAGAAAATGTTTGCGTCACAATATGTCTCCCTTTAGACCGTGTAAGTTTTGTACACAACATTTTTTGAATGTTATTTATTACAAATAACGGCAATATTCAAAGTAGACATAATTATTGCCCCGCCCTGTATATTCATTTTACTTGTCGTACCATTTATACTTATAAATGGACGAACTAACATTTGCCGTTAAAGTAGAGATTGGATTAAACGAAAGAAAGTTTATTGGGATTAATCGTTTCAAGTACGTGGCTTGTAAGAACGTAAAACGCGATTTAAGGAATAAAAACTTAATGAAAAGAAAGTTTTACATATTAAACAATCCAGATATTTGTAAAGGAGTAGATTTTAATATCACAAATTAGTTTAACATTAATTTGATGTCTAAATTCTAATTTAATGAAAATTATAAGCATAACCTTCATGGGGGAAGACGGTGAGGGTAAGAATGGTGGGTGAGTAAGCAGAAACGTAAAGAGGCTGATAAAGAATCTACTGTTTGTCAGGGATGTGTCAGCTATATCGCTACTTTGAAAGAAAACCGGCGTAACTCAAAAAATTGCGATTGTTCGGTTATGTCATTATCAAAATGAAAAGTGGTATATTTCGATGTGGAAGAGTGTCATAAATGTTACTCGCATATCAAAGCCCTTTAGCTAAAATTGAAGTTATTTTAACGAAAAGTCTCACGTGTCTAAACCCTTAGGGTTAATATTTAGGTTAGAAGAAAAAAAACTATACAAAAGTTACCTCTGAGTATGTACTTTAAACAAAGTAGAAGATATTGCTGATGTGATTTTATGGAGATAAGTGATATTCAGTTGAACTTTGGTTAAATCTTTAAATGGGATTTTCTCCAAACTAGCGGTTTTCGAGTTGTGCCGGTTTTCTTCGAAAATAACGATATGTAGATACTTCTATAGAAGACTGGATACAATGTTTTAAATGTTCATGTTGGTGGCATGAGTCTTGCACCAATTAAAAAACTGTATCACCCATTAAATGTATTAACCATCTTTACCCAATACGATGGTAGCTTTATATCGATCGTATTTGTTGTTAACATTAAATTACTAATGCTATCAGCGCAAAGGTTCGACCATTTGTTACATGATTTACAAAGCAATTTTGCAAACTATTAAAGTAATGAAAATAATGAAGATCGAAACGTCGGAATTACTTTAGTGGTTTGCAACATTGCTTTGTAAATCAAGTAACAAATGATCGAACCTTTGCGCTGAGAGTATTATTAATTTAATATTTACTTAATACGTTCGCCATCTTACCCAGTGGTTCGGTAAGATTACGATTTCATGTAGGATTAGTTTTTCATTTTTTTCTTCTTTTAATTTCAAAATGATGTTCTTTTATATTAATATTCGGTTTATTAAAACATGTGAGAGTGATACATATCTATTTTTATTCATCGTTTGTAATATATAACAGAGTTCTACGTATTTTTGAATAATATCGTCGTCTTACCCCAACCTCCCCTATACAAAGACATAAAAATCACATTCTTTCCGCCATACATGTATATGATTGCAAGTCTTCCCACCTCCCTCCTTTCTCTTTCCCGATCTGGATTTCCTTTCAAATCCGCCTGGAGTCGTAAATCTCAAGTTACATACATACAACCATCGTGGTACAAGATCTGTTCACGATTCACAACGGTTCCATAATCTAACAGATTTGAAACACTTTTGTGCGTTCGAATAACCAATTGATTTATATATTTTGTTGTACTCGTTTTAAAAAGGTTTAACTTTTTCTTTACCTTATTTCCTGTTTACCTTGTTTTGACGGGTAATCTAGATTTTATAGACGTTGAGATAATCTAACTTTCAGAGCGAAGTGCACGTAAAACTTAATGAAAAGCGCCAGCCAAGATTTTTGATTGTGCCGAGTTGGTGGCGTTCCCAGCGATAGACGACGATAGAAGGTTCATTGTGGTGTTGTTCCGTGAGTCAGTTGCAGAAACCAGTATAAGCGAACTTCGGCTCCACCTTGCTATTGATTGGATCGATATACAGTAGCTCACGAAAGTGTTCGAACGTCCATTAAAACGGTACTAACTTTTTAAATTAATTACATGAGAAAATAAAAAAGACACCTTCCAAAACATTTTTATTTGAGCCAGTAATGACAATTTAAATTATGCGTTTTGTGGATCTATGTTCGTTATACACGTGCTGAAAATTTCATGGAAATCGATTGACATACACACGAGCTACAAGTGGTTAACCCCTTGCCTTACGATTTATTTTGCGGTTTCAGCGATTAGACCTTTTTTGTAGTCTGTATGCGTTCCTAAAAATGGAGAAAATTTATATCTATTGTATGCTTATATATTCTCCAATAGCTGTACATTAACAATACCAAAGTAGAATATCATTTTGGTTTAAACGAAATTAGTAACAGTGATCCGAATTAATATTCGGACGCAGTAAAAAAGACGAAAACTTTTTTAATATATTGTACTATGCGATCCAAACTTTCTTGGGAAGCTAGAGCAATTAGTTTACAATTGATTACAATTGCAATTGATCGGAATTGTAGAAAAAATACTACAAGTTGTGTTTTACAACGTCTTTATGTGGGCCTATATTGAAAATTCATAAAATACGTTTTTTGTAGATTTTTGTCAATTATGTGCACTGTGTAAAATTTTTATCGAAATCGGTTGATGCGGGAAAATACGACAGGCATTGAAAGATGTACGAATCTTTCGATTTATTGCAGTTAGATGCCCAAAATCGTGAATATCTGCCATTTTTACCATATTTAAATGTTCGTAGCTCATTGCAACGTCGACGGATTTTGACGAAATTTTCAGAATATGCTTAATTGACACAGATCTACAAAACGTATTTTTTTAAATTTTCAATATAAGCCCACATAAAAAAGATGTAAAATGCAACTTTTAGTATTCTTTGTACAATTCCGATGTATTGCTATTTTTGAACAAAATTTCTTTTCACATCTTGTAGTAAACTAATTGCTCAAGCTTCCCAAAAAAGTTCAAATCGTATAGAAAAAACGATAGGCATTGAAAGATGTAAAAATCCTTAGATTTATTGCAGTTACAGGCTGAAAATTGTGAAAATTTGCAATTTTCACCATCTTTAAACGTTTGTAGCTCATTGCAACGTCAACCGATTTTGACGAAAATTGCAGAATATGTTTAATTGACACAGACCTACGAAACGGATTTTTTAATTCTTCAATATAGGGTCACATAAAAAAGTTCTAAAATGCAACTTTTAGTATTTTTTCTAGAATACCGTCGAATTGCTATTTTTGAACAAAATTTCTTTTCACATCCTGTAGTAAACTAATTGCTCTAGCTTCCCAAAAAAGCTCAAATCTGTAAGGAGGCTCGGCGTGATGCTTCGTCGCTCGCTCGCAGAGAATTGTCGACGATGTTCATTTAACAAAATCACAACGTAACACGAAGATTTGTTAACGCGGCACGTAAATCGATAAAAACATATATAACACTTGAACACGAGACACGGCATGCACATTCACAGTCATCGCTCGATGGTGTATACCATTTTTACAATTGGTACAGTACAATATTAAAAAAGTTGTCGTCTTTTTTAGAGCTCCCGAATATTAATTCGGATCACCGTATACGAAAATTCAGGAGTAGTCTTTCAAAATTGAAAGCTCGCCTTATACATATATACGAGTATGTGACCAGATTAAGACTCTGTTTTCTCTCTCATTTTCACAGCGTGTTTACAAAAGAAAGTACTCACTCTATACTTTATTCTATACGAATTTTGGTAAAATCATGGTCTTCTATCATATTCGCCATCAAGAGTTGGGAATTATATAAACTCGCCGGTTATTTTGATCAATATTCAAGAATTCATTACATTTACCAAACTTAGTGGTGATTATATATAATAACCGCGGTAATTATGTACATAATCACCGGATTAATCACACTTACCGTGACATATACACAGATAATTTTATTTATAACATTGTGTTTATTTGTTCATTGTAGGTCCGTACATAAAATGTTTGTCTTTAGAAATACAAAAAAAATGTTTCAGGATGAGTTTTTTTCTCTGCAGGTCATATTTTCCGATATTTTCTTTTTAATGGAACGACGGATTTTGATTAGTGCGACATTGTATCTAATGAAAAGACACTTTCAACCATGTAAAATATGTTGACCTTCGAATAACCTTCGAAGGAGTTATTCTTGAAAAAGCGTAACTTAGGGTACGAAGATCAAATTCATGCTTACCGTACTCTACTGCTTAAACATTTTTTCGTATTACCAAAAACAACGGAGATATTTTCGGTTGGGGTCTTAGGCGCCTCACCCTGAATTCTTTCGCCAATTTGTACAAAAGCGTGTGCTTGTACCATTTGTACAAACGGTATAAAGAATGGAATTACTCCATGTAGCCTCCACTGGCTGCCACGACCTACTAGAGCTTGTAAATACCTGAACCCACTTCACCTCCTCCTTGTCCGTCGTCACCTCCGGGTGGTGGGCTTTAGGGTATCTTTGGTGTTGCGATGCTTTGCATTTGGCTTTGCCTCGACTACGCCCTACATGCAATAGTCAAGGGGATTGTAGCCTGCGCTATACGGAGGCTACGAGTCGGGGAACCAGTGATAACAGACGTTTTCGTAAAGCCTGATTAATCGTTCCTTTCAATTCGATCATGAATTTCGCACTTCTCTCGCGATCGGAACGATTCCAATCAGTTTTCCGGGATGCAGATGCATCCTACCATTTGCCAGAATTTATGGATTTCTTGGCTTAGTCATTAACTTGCGTTTTCTTTCAGCAAAACCACGCAATAACGGGTGAGCTTCCAGCATTCCGGAACGAAACGATTCGAGTATTGTCGTTCTTCGGTCATATTCTCGGCTCGTGCATTGCATTTTATATTTGCTTCACCTGCATCTTGTTTATGAGGCTGCCAGAAAAAAACTCCGAATTTATCTCGACGGCCATGCATGTACCTAATAATGTCGTTATCAATTTCTGAATGCGTTTGCCACGTGTAAAACGTCTTTCTACAGGTTTTGCACTCCAAATTCACCATTTTACATGTCGAATACTCCCTTTTGCAAATCAATTTCAACCTTTTACAAAGTATTTTTACATAAGTTTCTGTAAAAAATTCAAATCAAATGGAAATTAATTGTTAAGAATTCATTGCAATGATGCACATCAAGTACTTATTTAAAAGTACATTAGTAACCAATTCATTAACTTTGTAATGTACGAAAACTGTGTGCAGATATGTATATTTATTGTCGCCATTTTCTGATTAATAAATAGTTAAATGTACACATGTGTATTTATTAAAGCGTACTGAGTATCGATTCTTTTTGAGCGTTTCCCTCGCAGTAACGACACCGTTCACGTGTGTCTAAATAAACATATAACTTAATTTAAATAAATACATAATTAATTTCAAATATTCTTAATGGGTGAAATTGATTTGCAAAAGGGTGAAATTGGTGTGCAAAACGACACGTTTTAATGTTTCATTGTACGTTTGTTACAATTTCTGTAATACACCACATGGTAAGTTACAATTTTATTGTTACAATTTCTGTAATACACCACATGAAAGTATCGTTTCATGGTGAAACTATTTAAGGTCCTCCATTCCCGTTGACATTGTCTAACTACAATACATAGACGTTGTTGGGAAGCTTGGTCTCGTCACCAAAATGGAATTGAAGCTTCGGCAATTCTCATCAACTGCAACATAACAACGTGATTGGACTATCCTGTATCTTATCCGTAATCAAATTCTTGAGGAAAGATAATATCGTAGCCCGATCAATATCTCTACTGAATAGTATTCAAATGAATGAATTAAATGTTCAACATTTATGATAGAAAATCTACAATGAACACTTTCACTGTAGCACTCATCGCCGAAGAAACAAACATTTTTCTATTAAGTACGCATGTTATAAAGTTTTAAAGAGGTTCCATTTTATCGTGAATTAACCGAGTAAACACGACCCAAATGGTATTGCGTTTGATATAGTTTTAAACAGCAAATTGCTGGGAATATGCTGGTGAAAGTTCCGGAAAGAAATAGTTAAGAACAAAAAAGTTATGTCAACGAATAAGCACTGTCTGGTCGATGTACAAAAATACATGAAAACGATAGAGGAAAAAATCATATGTCATAACACGTTCTAACTTCCTATGACCTTATTTTTTTAGTGGATGCACAGATGCACTCGCCAGATGCAGTAGCACTTTATTCTTCTATGCAATCAAATTTTTCTAGTAAACCAATTGATCCCTTTTATTGTATCCTATGTAATATAAAGGTACTAACCCAAGGTCACCGAAATGTCAATACTTCACATAAATCAGTCAATATTTATTTATTTATTATTGCTTTATTATTTTAGTGATAATTGTTCTATAATCTTTGTTAGAAATATTATGTTTGTAATTGTTTGAATTGTATGCTGTTAATATTGGTTGTAAGTGTTTGTTGTAACTGGACTGTGGATTTTTATTGCGCATTTAATCTTATTAGGTAAAACAATAAAATATTAGAAAAATGTAACAATGGTGTTGCATTGTTTTTATTGAATTTAGAGGTTATATTTTGAACAAGTCACTGTCGTGATTTACTCAAACAAGAAAAGTATCGAACCACGAAAAGGTAGACCTTGTGAAACTAATGTCGAACAAATGAATATTGAATTTGTTAGTGAAACACGTGACTGCTATAACGGAAAACAGAATGACGACTGACCAGTAGAGACACACGTGAAAGAAGAGAACTGTATCAATGCGGATACCGATCTATCAATGCGCGACGCACACGCAAACACGCTTCCGTTTTCAATGTAAAGAAGCCATTAAGGGATGAAATGAAGTTTTATATAACTCCTGATTCCCACAAATGATGCAGAACATTTTTATTTTGCGTGAAGATCCGCAGTCCAGTTGTAACGTAAGATCGAGCACGATCAGGCTGGCCGAACTGCAATAGTTTATAAACTATGGATGTTGCCAAGACATTCGAGGCAAGGCATGTTAGCAAACAGAAGACAGTGCCTCGCTGACGGTTAGTCGAGCTACACGCTCGGTTTAATAATTTATTTTTATAAAAGCCCTACAGAGAAATCAGTTGAAACGTGCTATAGGATTTCATTTCAATTGATTTTTTAGTTGCCGTCGACAAGACTTGTTATCTGCGTGCGCGTGCGAACGATTTCCTTTGATCGTCTGTGTTTCAAACGACTTCCTTTGGACACTGACGACGATTTAGTCGTTGCAAACAGAAATGTAAACGTTCATTCATTTATGTAGTAATAGGTACTTTCTGGTCGGTGAGCGATTCGATCGTCCAGTGCATTGTGGTTGTCTGTGTTGGTAATTTAGTAACCGACTGTCTTTTGTAACTGACGACAGCTTCATCACGGTAACCGCATGCGTAACTATTTAGAGCACTTTCACACAGGGATGCGAATACGCTACCGCGAAACCCGTATGAGATATATGCCTTCCATTTGTTTCTATATTACACACTTTCACGTTTGACGGAATACGCGTAAGTGTACAATACATATATAGTATAAGGCACCTACGCTACGCGACAAAATGATTGCACATTATACAGATAAATGGTTTTTCAGCTTTTCAAGTAGTATAATTACATTGTTTGTGACCTGGATACTGGGTAATAAGAATAAAAAATTATTTCAATATGTTTCTATGCATTTGTTACGAGAGGAAACACTTTTATCGGAAAATATGTAACATTAAACGACAAATCGGTGCGTCAAAAATATAGCACACATTTTTTTAAATAACTGAAAAATAAAGTATATGTATAAAAAAAGCTGTCTTAATGTTTTGTAACTCCGTCTTTTGTTTGTATAACTTGGAATAAACGTTTCGGTATAGATTTATATAATTCTTTTAACCACGTTTCTACTTAACGATGCCCAGTTTCGTTCGATACAGGTTTTTAATTCGTCGAGGGTTCGAAATTGTCTCCCGCCGGCATATACCGATTCGGCTAAATGGGCCCAGCAATATTCTATAATATTTAAATCTGGGGACCTAACTGGCCACTCCAAAATTTGAATTTTTTCCTGTGTAAAATATTCTTTTACAATCTTCGCGTATGAACACTTGCATTATCTTGCTGATAAATCAAGTTAGTACCCGCAATTTTTATTCCATGCCTCTTCAATTGTTCGTCGATTATTCTTTTCCATTTATAAACTTAATTTCCGTGTTTCCGCAGTACCCAATTCCCGCCCACGCCATTACTCCACCACCGCCGAATTGTCGACTGCATAAAATTTGTCGTCCTTTACGCAAATCGTGGAAATGAGAACGGTATCCATCCGGTCCGTCTAACGTAAATCTTTTCTCATCGCTATGGATAACTTTTAGCCATTTTATCATCCAATGAACATACTTCTCAGAAAATTGTAAACGAGCTTCTTTATGTTGTTTAGTTAGCGGTGGTTTATGCATTAATTTTTAGCGTTTTATGTATTTATTTACACTCGTTTATAATACGTTGTACATTGCGTATCTTGGTGTTTACTCCAGCTTCTGCTGCAATTTCTCTTGCAGTAGCAGCAGAATTTGATGCATTTCTTAAAATTGCAAGCCGTTGGCGATCAGTTGTCACTCTTGGACGAACTGCGTTCTTTTTTTTCATATTCGTCTACATTTTTTAAGAAATTGTAAATAACTTTGCAACTACGATTCAACAGTTTCGCAATTTTAACAATGGAACAATTTTCTTTACGCAAATTTTGAATTGTTAATATTCCAGGACCGGTCAATTTTTTACCGCGCCCCTTTGTTGAAAATTTCACAATATTTCAATTCTAGAACACGCACGGTATTAAATACTTGTCGACCTGAACACCTGACGTCTTTACGCTAATTGGAAAAACACAAAATTGACTTTGAGCTATCATTTCAATCATTTGGACGCAGCAGTCAGCATTACGGTTTACGTTTTCGAGTTAAACCGTAAACCTGTAGACAGAAAACAAGTATTTATCCTGCACAGATACAACCTATTACTAACTGAGCAATGATATATAATACGAGAACTGTAGTTATTCAACTACATTTGCGAAAATTAACAAAATTGGATAGTGTGTTATCTTTTTGTCGTTGAGTGTAAAACAGGCCACACGAATAACTCGAATTAGTTGTGCGCGATTCCGGTACGAATGTGCATTTTTGTGGATACTTGCATTTGTGAGGATTTTAATCAACATTTATTGACAGAATGGATACCATTTTATAGTGATCTCGAGTAAACCACTCGTGTGAGAACAATTTAAAAGTGAAAGGGCATTTACCCCTTCTACTCGATCATTTCATAGGGCGGATTTCGAAATGTCCAACGATTTATTAAACATTTTCACCTCGCTGGGTCCCAAATGAGAACCTATAGATATCTGTACAGAAATGAATACGGTTCCAGGGACTATTGTATATGTATTATGTTTCAGATCCCATATCTACGGGTCCGTTACATTGTATCTCGCGGTGTCTTTAGGTATCGAATCAAAGACAGAGCCTCGTTTCTTTTAGTCCGTGGACGTGATCCCTTTCAGATGTTTCCTCTGTAAACGTATCAACGAGCTGCCGAACTCTGTTCGGTCACAGCCCAGCCTTAGTAGAGAGAACATCAAATAAATATCGTTCTAAATTCAATACCTTTTTTTTCAATTAAAATAAATACCTTGCTTCCCAAAAACCAATAGAACCAAGGTATGCATGCATCTGTCACTTGATACGTGACTAGTCGTGTTGTCGCATTTTAGACGGATTTTTAATTGTTAATAACTAAATAACGAAGCCGAAATCGCAATATTTTTATCCTTCATTTTCGTCTTATATTATCGTCGAGAACCACCCCTTAAATTTTCTCCCCCCCAGTTGTCGAACACCCTGTATAAACTCCCCGGTTAATTTGGTAAATATTCAATAATTTATCACATTTACCAAATAAACTGATGATTATATATAATATCCGATAATTATGTAATATATAATGTAATATAATGTAATATAATATAATGTAATATAATGTAATATAATGTAATATATATTGTCACGCCGCTTACTTTTCCGAAGTCGGAAAACTGAACGGCAACGGGTATTTACTAGTGACGGGCGTGATACCAGTTTTCTCATGAGTTTTAAGCAATTTAATACTCAAGTAATTGTTTGGAAGGTTTGATACGTATCGTAAGCTTAAATGCTTGGTATTGACATTTGATACGAGTATTACTAAAATTAACACTGGCTGGCATTGGTATCACAAGCATCGAAACAATAATAAATAATAAATATACTGTAGGTATCGAGAAGTATCGATTCACAAATGATTCCTCCAAAAGTCTCGATGCTTTGGTGCAAAGGCTCGGCGACTGACAAACGGCATACAATGTAAGCAGATGGGGGATCAAGCATTATTGATACTTTAAACTGTTATATTTTTAATTATGAATATTATTTTTAATACGAACAAGTTGTAGAGATTTTCCCGATGAAAATGAGTCGAAACACGTTATCATTTGGACTATCTTCTTCAATAAGATAATTTTTATCATAACATTACGTACCAATAAAACGCACCTCGATTCACTCGTAATAATTTTCTGAAGGTATATCGATAAATCTAAAAGTTTACACTTTCATTCGCGCATGATTCCCCATCTGCTTACATTGTATTGATTGTACGCCGTTTGTCAGTCGCTGGGAGTTTGACGTTCGGAGCTCGACGCTCGGCAACGCGTTTATTCGAGTTGGCAAAAGTTATTCGAAGAGTTATTCGGCAGCCTTCGAATAAAAGATAAAGCTAAAAGATGAAAAAATTATTCGAGGTTCGAATAAATCCGCTTCGAATGAAAAAATTATCTTTATACGTCGGATAAATTCTTTTCGAGTAAAATAAAATTATTTATTCGATACTCGTCGGATAAAGATACTTTTTTTTATTCGAACCTTCGAATAACAAATACAAATTTTTTTGTCTTTTATTCTTCACTCGCAATTTTTATTTAGACAAACATTTTACCCAACTCTGACTGGAATATTTCGACAAGGAAAAAGAATGTATAGAACAAAAGTAAACGAAATAGACTTGCAAACGCGACTTGACAGCGAACCGTATATTGTTGTGAAAGTATCGATACTAATTTCATCCAAGACTTACTTACAAAGGATCGATACGTCTGAGTATCATTGAGGTATCGATACCTTTTGATACCTACGTATTTATACGTGCTTATGATACCATGACACTTTGAAACTATGTATCGATGTCGCTTAAGTAGAATTATCAGCCATCGCTTCATTTAGGTATCAATACCTTTTGATACCTGCGTATTCGTACGTGCTTATGGTACCGTGACACTTTGAAACCAGGTATCGATATCGCTTGAGTAGTATCATAACCCATCACGAGTATTTACAAGCCATGAGGCCGAGCCACGCTCGTCCGCGCGACACGTGATCCACCCTGGATAAACAGTCGCTCGCAGATTCGAATTCCACTTGTTTCGGAACGAGAAATAAGCCAAATTCGGGCGCCAGACACGTTATCGTGTCGCACGGAAGATGTCGGGAAAGCCGCGAATCGCGAACATGAATTCCGAATCCGCGAGAACTCCACACATTCTCCACACAGAGCATTCTCCACACATACCGGACTGAAAATACATAAGTTTAAAATCGAACTTTCCAAAAACCAGTCTGCACTTATCCCACTTCACCTTAGCAGAAATGATTTCTTCTATTTCATTTCTTTTAAACTATTCGACACATGTCGTTGTTGGCGATTTTCTCCATTCCAATTCGTTTCGTAATTGTGAAACGGAATTTAAACTTGGCCAATTGCTTTGAAATTTAGCCAAGAATTGGCCAAGACTTGGGTGTGCATATACAAATTATTCTAAGGCAACTGAACAAAAGTGGTGCCTTGCGGGTTAGGTTCTAAAATTGTCGGCGCCAAACTCAAAGCTGAGAAAATTCAGTTTCTTACGATCTCATTGCACATCCGCTGATATCGCTGCGAAAGTACTTTTCCACTTGAAGTTTTCATTAAACCATGGAACTTCGGATTCCTTTACTGCCGTGTACACTTGCATTCACAAAGTATGACTTCATTCAGATTTTCATCTACGTAGGTGTTGAATGCAGGAATTAAGGGGTTGCACAGTAATATTTTGAAAAAATCGAAAATCTTTTTTGTCTTAAATAGCAGTTTCAAGTCTTGGGAACAGAATGCAAAAGGTTTTACATGGATTTCAGGCTTCAATACAAATTATTTCTCGAAGTACCGTTTCGAGAGTGAGTTCGTATACCTGCGAGAAAAGTTACATTCGTAAACTTTGAACGCGTTTTTCTCAGAGTTGCGTTTCTCAAAACGGTGTACAACATAGCTCGAGTTCCACCTTAGCAATTACATTAAAATTTTACAGTTATCTTCATTTTAATATGCATTAGGAATTCACGATCGATTTGCTTTCATTTTCTCATTATTTTGTTAAATATAAATAAAAAATTAACAAATTTTCTATCGAAATTCAGTCATCATCAGTCTATCTTCATTACAATATTTATTTGGCATTGACGATCGATTTTTTTTTCATTTTCCCATTATTTTGTTAAATACAAATGAAAAATTAACAAATTTTCTACTAAAGTTCAGTCATTAAATTTAAAATATCTGCCATTTTGTTAATTTTCACAAACATTGATACGTGGGATCGTTAATGCCTAGAGAATATATCACAGTTTATGACATTTTGGGAGATTTTTGATATACATAGTTAATTCGATTTTTAAAAATCCTGTACACTAGTTGGTCATCTGGTAGAAAAGATATTCCGAGCAAAGACGACGAAAGGCATAAAAACAAATTATTTTTTAAATATTGTAAGCATTTTTTTATAGTTCATAATATAGAAAACTGAAATACAAAATCTTATATTAATCGATCATTCACTTTTTTCTGCACAGTTGTTTAAAAATCTTATATTTTCCCCATTTGTTACTGTGTCCTAACCCCTTAAACAGATTAAATTCATTTATTCATCACAACGAAATTGTTTCATTCGCTATTCTTTGTCTGATTCAGTAATCGAGATCAGCCTTACACTATCATTTTTAATCTTACACTGGTGTTGTGTGAGAAACTTTATATCATTACGACCTGACTATAACTGTTTTCTGTCATCAGTCGTTTCGCATGGTGTGTCAAATAAGTACCAGTTTATACTGGTTACTATTATTAGTACTATAACATGTAGTCTAACAGTATAACACCAGCATAACATGAAAAAAGTTACTTCAAGTGACGTCAACGAAGTAAAACTAAATTAATTTTAAAGAAAATTCAATATTGTTGAGGATACCGTTGAATTATTATAACAAATTATTCAATAAAAATCAAAAATTAATTTCACGTAATACATAGTACAGAAGGAAAAGAAATTCCTTGGATAAAACAATTAACATTTAATTATATGATTTTATACAGTGTCTTATAATATTAAAGAAAATGCAATATTATTGAGGGTACCGTTGAATTATTATAACAAATTATTCAATAAAAATCAAAAATTAATTTTACGTAATACATAGTACATAAGGAAAAGAAATTCCTTGGATAAAACAATTGACATTTAATTATATGATTTTATACAGTGTCTTATAGTATTGCCGCGGAGTCTATGTACCGAAACCGTTAAATTGGAAACGTAATCAAAATTTACAGCGAACTATTCAGTTAATATAGGAGCGAGAGACGACAAATGGAAACGCGAAGTGAACGTGTGCTGATCAATCGAATTCAACCGATAGAATTCATTCGACCGTGCGGACAACCAAAGGACGCAATTTTTATTCGAACACGTTCTTGTTTTACAGAATAAAATGAACAAATGGTTTCTTCTTTCTATTGGTCATCGGCTTAAAATGTAAACGGTTTATAAATCCTTTCGATCACAATACAATCCAAATACTCTCAATATTACGACAAAACTGAATAGGTAGATTTCATAAGGGATTTAAATATGATTCCAGTGCAACACGCCGAGTTGTAAAGAAATTTATATACATAGTTTGTTAAAGAATTTTTGATATGTATTCTTTTTATCTCATAATCCATATTTCGAGGATGAAAATGAACCTCAAGATTACGGATAAAAAATCATACTTGTTGAGATATTTCGTTATCCAAAGGGGATGAGATAATACAAGCGTAGGGCTTTTTATAAAAGTGATTATTATAAGTTGCTCGGATTACAGATGTTGATCGGTTTACATTCGGAGAGGTACTACTGTCCTCTGTCTAATAACATGCGTTGACCTAAATATCTTGGCAACAGCCATAAACCACAAACTACTACGCAAAGTAAATTATTTTAAAGTTCTTTCGGCATTATCTTCTGTCGTGAAGTTTTAGCTAAAATTTTTTAATGTAACGTTTAATTACTCACATGTATTATTCACAATGTAGAAACTTCAAAATTGTTTGGAAGCATACACAATGATCTCGCCTACATAAGTAAATATTTATTTTGCTTTAAAATAATTGTTTTATTGAATAAATATTTATTTACGTTGGGATCATACAAAATTCTGTGTGAACAATTCTATCGCAAATGGATTGTCAGTAACTGAACATTAATTAATGGACTGTAGATCTTAGCCAGCAGAAATATAATAAAACTTCCCAAACAAGAAAATGATTAATGACAAAACTTAATTAGAAATGGCAAATAAAACATATTATGACCACAACCATTGAGAATTCTATTCATTGACTTTTGAAGGAACTTTAAAAACTTCTTTAAAATAATAGTCCTGAAAGAAACTATTAAACAATATTACTTGGAATTATTTGTTCACGATTAAAACTGCACTAAAATAAAGCTATAGCTACAAATCATGTGAAAATAGTAATGAACAAGTGCCAGTAAGTATTGCGTTCGAATAATTAAATTTAATTATAAAGATATAATTAAAAATGACATATAAAACATCCCATTCTATCATAATGTTACATACTACTTCATTAACAAGTTTTAAAATTGATTGTGGCTAAGAAATTAAAATATGAAATATATTAAAATTCTTCTTAAATGAAAGTTATTCTCAAATGTGGAAAGAGAAAAGGGATGAATCGAGATATGTCACTGTTCCACTAAATTATATTATGTTAAATGGCCACTAAATTATAACTGCAAAAGTGTAGATGCCATAAACCACAAACTACTACATAAGGACAAATTTGGGGACATATTTTATAATATAAGGTGTGATGGTGAATTTTCTAGGTGCGCTAAAAGTGTAATCGTTAATTTCTTTAAACGAAACAGTCAATGATTTTGATCTGAAACACTTCTTTTCATTTAACACTAGCTGTACCCGGCCACGCGTTGCTGTGGCTCAGTCTGGTTAAATGGAAACGAAAGAAAAGAGAAAGCGCACGATTCTAATATGTTTAATTTCACAATGGTTGTGGGTATACACCATTTTTTGTTGTTCCATTGTCTACAGATTATGTAGATTATGTATATAAAAGCACGCTCGTATTCGAATGCAACGTTTTGTCAAAATTTCAAAGCAATCGGTGAAGAACTTTCGGAGATTAAAGATTTAAAAAAAACGAACATTTACATTATTATTTATACCGATAGTTTGAAAGTTATAGGAAAGAATATTTTTGTGGTCGGTCGAAAGTGATCCGTCTCGACCATTCATATTATGTTCAGCTGAAGTCGAAACGTCTTTGTAAGCATTTCCACTGCTGACATCATGCATTTTGCCAAACTATTACTTATCTTTTAGATTGAAAACTCTAAGGCGAAGGATCGCTCTATTGTATAAGAAATAAGAATACTTATACAATTCTTTCTCTGCTTCCTCTCTCTTCTCCTCTCTCCCTCTCTCTGCCTCTAATAAATTCTAATTGTGCTTCACGCTCAAGTCTATTTTCTACCTGTGATTCGATGGCTGGTCCTTATTAAATTCGATCTTTATATAATACTAGGTCGTTGCAAAAGTCTTGATACGATTTTCGATTTACCTTTCATTTGCTATTTATTGGGTTGGCAAGAAAGTAATTTCGGTATTTTAAGATGAAATAAAACCGAATATCTTTATTCAAGCGATGAACTTTAATCAATAAAATATTTTCTTATTTATACCTTTTGGCAAAAGATCATCGAACAGAGGGAAAATATCTTATTCATTAAAGTTCATTGCTTGAATAAAAAAATTCGGCTCTATTTCACTTTAAAATACCGAAGTTACTTTCTTGCCTACCCAATATTATTAACAATGTTACGGTCAGTCGATGAAGTACGTACCATCGGTTTCTTTAACTGTTCGCCAACATTCTGGTAGCATTCGTGTGACATTTTGATAAAAACTGACCGATTTTGCATTGAAGAAACAATCGATGTGATTTGTCAAAGCGTCAAATAACGTAAAATTTTGGCCATTTAAACTGTTCTGCAAAGAGAGTAGGCGGGATACAATTTCCCATTTTGAAATTCGTAGATTTATTTAACGTGATCACTAGACTGCGACAGATCTTTGTGCAAAATAAAAATGTTCTGCATTGATTATCGGAAGCAGAAGTAAAACAAAAGAAGTAAAACGATTACGCGGCGCGCCGCAAATTTCGGCATAGTGACTGCACATATATTGTTGTAACTTTCGTAGCTGCAAGCGGGTGCACAAAATTCTTGTTCAGTCACCTTCAATAGGTTCTAACGAATACATCCGTGCAAGACTTACCGTTACCCCGCGTTAATTCCGTTTCGTAGGTCCAGTTGAATCTTAAAAAGCAGGAAATAAAAGGGATTCAGGAAAGGATATTGTTCATAGGGTTAAAATTATTGTTATTACTTTCATCTTTTGCATACGTGTAGCTAAAAGGCTGCTCTTTCAAACTACACAAGTAGATTTAAACTATTTCCAATCAATCACAAAATATTGTGAGGCCAAGTACGTTAATTTCGGTTGGACATATAATCCTTCTTTTTTCTTTGTTTTCAACGTTCTGGAAAAAATTCTGAGAGACTTAAAGCCACCCACATGCATGCCAAAACTTACTTCAGACATATAAGAATTTATAGTGAAAATTTCAAAAAATTTCGACGAAAGTCGAAAATTCGATTTTAATTCGCGTTTTCACGGTTTCGAACCAATGTGCGACGTTACGCTAAATGAAGTAAAACCATGACAAATCTGCTTGAATGCGTGTTTCGTGAGACGTGTTTTATTGTATGCACTTTCAGGAACAATAATTGCAAAGTTGTATACTTTTTTCCAAACTACGGCGAAGGGAAAAGTGAAAGATCTTTCTAGAAAGTTTTTATTCTTATCGACTTACGACTAGTGTTGGATGTTCGAGTCGTACAAGATGCACGAGCTTCACCGACGCAGAAAAAGTTCAAGTCGCTCTGGATCCATCGGTCAGCCCGATCTTTCTTCGTTTTTCTTATCCTCGTAGTCCCCCGTGGAACCAGCATTTTCACTCTACAATCAGTCGCTTATGGCTTATGGGACCGAACTGCAAGGACGCCTGGGTCAGGAAAGCAAAACTAACACCAAGGGTGACCATTGGCGCTAAAACTGTTCGAAACGTTTATGGAATGACCAATCTCTAACGCTGCGAGCTAAAAATGCTTGCGATGCTCCAACGCTACTTACGACTTGAGTAAAAAGAAAAATGATAACCACGTGCTGCCGCTAGAAATGATCCCTTTAGTTTCTAGGAAAGTGTCCCATGGAATGACCACATACGTACATAACTAGCATCGTTTACAGTTTGTAGAAATTCAGGTAGGACCGCTTGGATTAAGGACTGCGTATCCTAGACAGACGACACTCGCGCGTGACTTTAATTGGATAAATATTCATAGAATGAATCGTAAAATATTTGCATAAACGAAGCTCTGTTCTGTTAAATTTATATTACAGAAATGAAACAGTGTCAATTATTCGAATTCAGTGTTGCATGGCCACGTATACGTACGCAAGAATTACAAGGATTCGGAATTCCACTCCTGATTTCTTAATAATGCAAAGACAGGGTTTCTTAGTAGTCGAAATTGCTAGATGAAAGATCAATCTAGGCGGCTATTTGCTTCAAAAGTCCTACTTTTACGTTTACAACGCGTAATTCTCATTATTCGGTAGCATGTCGCGGAGCCGCGAGAAGCAACGGACAGGCGACGGTGCTGCCGCATATCGTGGTTGGAGACGCAGTCCTTAAACTGTATTAAATCCGAGTTAGGCCGATTCCTACCGCAGGAGACGGGGCGACTGAGTAAATCGCTTACTGGAATTGGCATATACCGCAGCCATTATTGGTTTGCCTGATCCAACACTAAGGAGAGTTTCCATAGTGCTGGACTTTAAAGTTTTTCTTAAATACATATGAAAAAATAATGTTTTAGTCTTTCTATTCTGCATTATTTGTAAGTTAACGGTGTTAGAAATACAATTAAAGGAACGATATAGTCAGCATTATAATAATACTTAACTTAAATAAACGTTAAACTTTGGTACATGAAACTAATTTCTGGAAAGAAAAAAGAATTAAATTTATTTATAGAATATAGAGAATATATTGGATATACAGAATATATAGAATATATAGAATATATAGAATATATCTCGGGACGTTTGCCCAATGTAAACTTGACAGCATCCCATACATGGTATTGAGTAAATTATATTGTAACTCTTGGACAGTGGTAATTTGTCCTTGATCGTTGTAAACCAATTTTTCAAATAATGTGGGATTTTGAAAATAGCGTGTATTCCTACTTTTCGAAATATTCTTTTTATGTCGTTGCAGATGCTTCCAACATAAGGAACAACTACGGTATTTTTCCACCTAATTGACCCCATTTTTCTTAGTTTTCCTCTTTTTGTTTTTCAATTAATAGAGGGTCACATATCTCAAAGATACGTTCTTTGATGATATTGGCTGTAAAGCTAACAGGGTAACCGTTATGTTTCAGGATATTTTTTATTAACAACAAATCGTTAGCTCTAAACTCTGGATCAGAGAGTAGGATAGCACGATCTATTAAGCCTTTAATTAATATTTTTATTTATCATTAAGATCCACAGTCGAATTATAACAATCACAAGTAATAAAGTGAATGTAATTCTGGAGCGGTATGTTTCTAATTCAGCCATAAGAAAAGACTGTCGAGTCATACTTTCCTTTGTTACCGTAGTTAGGTGCAATTATTCGTACTTTATTTCATACAGAAGACAGTCGCAGTATCTATAGATGGCAATGTAATTAGGCGTAGTCATTATCATCAAGGAGAGGCGAGTCGTCTGTAGGGGCGCGAAATTGAAATTCCTCGCGGAAGCGTCTTCGAGGCTGGGTTCATGATGGCATTTCAATAAACTGCCGTTTCGCACCGATCAATTCCTCTGGGACATGTACATACATATGTGTACGATGACAGATAGATGTGGGGTGTTAATCAAGTACTGAAGTAACTTTCTCCAGATTATATCCTCTCACCTTTACAAGCTCATGCCTACGACATTCTCAAACTTCTCAAACTTACAATTAAGTTTCTATGTACGCTAGGGTGGTCCTTAGCTATTGAAGTTAAAAATTAATTTTTAACTTTTTTATCGACGAAACTTCTACAATTATATTTGATGAGAAAATGAAATCTGAAAAATTTTAGAGTAATTGGACAAATGGAACCATTTATGGTATCTTACGCGTTTTTTGATAATGATATCTTTTATTACTGAAAGGGGTATGGTACAAAGTTTATACAATACGCAGACGGATAATGATTAGACAACAGATTATTTCATGTAAGATGCCACGTTTTCCGAAATTTTTCTATTTATAATATTAATTACTGGGTGATCTGATGACCACCCTGGAATAATATGAAAAAGTGATATATACAAAGCTTGCACGGTCTAGACGGGAAAATATTATAATGCAAACATGTTTTTAATGGGTGTAGGTCTTTTGGAGGTTACAAGGTATCCTTGATTTCCCTAAATACATAATAATGACTTACCCTTTGCATCGTAAGTCGAAAAATGTATTTACCTTCATATGTCCTGAATCTAATCGATACATAACCTTGCACTACATGGAAGTTAGTAGGTGCTTGGACTGATGTGCCCTAACAATGTGAACAAGCTGAGTAGTGGAGGCCGGGACTAAAAGTTCCCGGGGTAAGTTGTTCCGATCATTATTTGGAAAAAAAGGAAAAGTACGTGCGATTCGTTCTCAGTTGTTTTTGTTATAAAAGTAGGTAAGAACAACTTGTCTCATACGGGGTAAAAAGTTCCGGTTCGCCGAACGACAAATAAATGAAAAACTATAGAAAACCTCTTACAATATTTTAATTTTAAGGCTAGAGTCATAACATATAATAAATTTAATAATAAATTACTCGTTAAGGATGAGAATATTTATACTATTTCTACGTCATTTTATATGTTTCTTTAAAATCGGAAGTTACAGTTCGGTCTCTACATGTGAAAAAATCATTTCGATATTATCTCGTCAACCGGTAGGTTTAGAACATATGCAGGTTGGCACTTTCTCTCTCTCTCTCTCTCTCTCTCTCTCGATCTCTTTCTATAAAGCGATTCGTCAAAGGCACAGAGAACACGTCACTCGGAACATTTTAACGCAGAGCCGTTTTCAATATGGTCCATTACGACTGATTCTGTGATTTAAGTATGTGTTATACTATTCAGTTTGGAGATTCAGTGCCGAATCGATCCGAACACTCTATTTATCACAATAATTAATGTTCGTGTCGAATCTGGATTGAATATAGTTCCAACCTAGATTGGCCTAACACTTTCGATTGATATAGTAATCATCATCATTGGGAAGAGAATTAGCACAGATAACTGCATTGAATGTATAAAAGTTGGCACTACTTGTCACTGTGAGACAGGAACAGTGGTGCAGAACTGGGTAAAATACTGTTTTAAACAGTAAACCGTAAGTAATCCTATTTATTTTGAAGTACGCGTACAACTTTAAAAATAAAATGTTCTATTTGATGCAGTAATTTTTGAAAATAGTGTTTCATTTTAAGAATACTGAAAATCTTTATTTTCAATTTCAATTTTAAATATTATTGCTGAAAGTAATGGTTCCAGTCCAATATATTTATGAGTATAAATAGTTTCCTAACGATAAGGTACACTGTCTGTTTATCAATAACCAAAGATTTTAAAAAGAATTTGAACGTTGTATGCGCACCGTTGCATACGCTTTGAACAAACTACAAGGTGATCATGTCTTTCTCGGTAATATATTTCCTTGGATTTTAGGAATACAGAAAAACTTAAAACATATTGAAAATATCGAAGATGGAACATGTACCATAAAATATTGCGAACCTTTGAGCTTTGATTTACTATGAAGTTTGAAATCTCAATTTCGTGATTGATTCGATTTTTCTGAACACGCAAGCGACTATACATATACATACGTGCCACTGTTAGTCACCCAAAATGGAAATTACGATGGATTCCAAAGAACTGAAATGAAGGAAAACGTACTTTTATCAAAGAATCTGTATTAAATATTTTGAAACAAATAGCAAATCCAGATTCAAAGTCACGGTCTCAATTACTTTAATTTTCACGAAACAGAGAAATTTCTCTTTCTCGTTTCTTTTTCTCGTTTATGGAAAAAGAAACATATTATAGTAGTCATACAAACATTGCACAATTAGAATTATTTCAATACTTGATCGATAGCGATACACGAATTCAAAGTATTACAAAATACAAATATAGGAAAACATTATTTTGAAAATACAAGACAGCTATTATGCCCTCTGCCCCAGTTGAGAGACTTTTTAGTTTTACTGGACTGATTTTGTGTCCTCGAAGGACCACCCTTACAGATGCAAAGGAACGTTGCACCTTGTTGCAGTCAAACAAAAAGCAAAACGAAAATGTAGAAAATGATATAGTTTCTTATATTAAGTACCATTTCTTCTTTGAATAATTGCCAAGATAAGAAGTATTAAATCACACATAAGTAATACGGTTTCTCAGAATAATATAACGACGCAAATAGTAAAATGTTTTATCTCGTGTTTCAAATTGCCAGAATAGAGAAATTTTATTTTTCGGCGCAGATTGTTAAACTGGAAATATGTTATTTTTTGGTGCAGATTGTTAAACTAGAAATATTTTACTTTTTACGTCGTTATAATACGCGAACCCAACGGACCTTCAAACTCGGACCTTCACATTTTACTTTTTGTAAAGAAGTTGAGTTTTTCAAGTAGAATATATTTCACTGCAAATTTCAATCTGGAGTTCTAACTTTTATAAAATGTTTTCATCGGCCTTGAAAAGAGTTTTAAAAGATTTACTTCTAATTAAATGTTAAGAGACTCAATATTTTGTTCACATATTGCATACCCTTATCACATTTCTTTAGTGTATCTGCAAAACTACTCCTCTCCATATCAATAGGCGTAAAGAAACAAAGGCACAACGTAAAGTAAATTCTAAAAATGTATTAAAGAAAACACAGTAAATGAGATGAACGAAATATTTCATCACTCGAGGATAAATTTCTATTATTGCAAAAATAGTAATCAAATATCTGCAGAGAATTTCACATGAAAAGAAGACAGATCTCTGAGATGGAAAACGGTAGTATGTTTTTCTGAGTCGCTGATGGATAGATACGCGCACCTAAGTGAGATTTAATTGCTACTTCGCTTTAGACTCTCTGCAAAAGTGTTCCGTTTCTTCCTGCATTTTCAGTCGTAAAACTGCGCTTTCCTGACATTGACAAATATCATTGACAGCGTAGGGCGTGACTGCAATAATGGTATAATTATCGTGATGGTCTTTGTACAAAATTATATTGGAACGATAGAGAGGTACCCTTATATGCATATTAGTTTTTATTTTTCATCCGAAGCGGAACTAATAAGAAGTATACAGAGTTACAGAGTGTTCCGGGAACTTTGTTCATCTGAAATATCTTTTCAAAGAAAGTCTTCAAAGAAATACGTAATATGGTTTCTCAACGGGTGGCTGCGTAGGGAAGATGGACCAATTTTCGTTTTTAAAATATCATAGAATGTCAAATATTTCACGCTCTATCTCGATAGAACAGCGAATTCGGAGTATAAAATCCTAAGATATATTTATTGTATCGGAGATATTTGACTTCGTTCATCTTATTTCTGTTATGAAACCTGTTCGAAACCTGTTCGAAATGTCGACCATGTGTATCGATGCAACGAGAGTAATAGGATGAACGAAGTCAAATATCTCAGGAACGGTAAGCTTTACGAGAAACGTACCGCAGTACTTTTATATTTAGGATTTGTTATTCCAACGAAATGTGTTTCCGTGTAAGGTTCCGGTTTCGAGAAAATCGAGTTTGAAAATTCAGCGAACACACGTGCTGTTAAATAGAAATCGGCAGGTGCGTCTGTTCATGGCCGACCAATTCTACTTCCTGCAAATACGAGAGCACGTGAACCCAAAGGACCTTCGAACTCGATTTTCTCGAAAACGAAACCTTTTTTCATTTTTTATATAGATTTACGTACTTGCGGCTCGTACCACCGGATCCGTCACACTCTGTATATTTCGTTAAACCTGCTACGTATCAGATGATTGTATAAGATCGTGCCCGATTTGAAAATAAAATCTGTTGATTAAATTTGAAACAATACAATTAGGAAAGAATGGTGACTATATCATTTTTTAAAAACCTCTTTCTTTCCAATCTAACCTATGCCGTGCTATTAACTTATGCAATCATCTAACACATTGTACGATATACAATGAGTGTACAAAATATTCGTACACCTTTTAAAATAGAATAACTTTTTTATAATTGTTACAAACGACCTGATCTTTTATAATCAATTAGAAGCATCGGTTTGCGGAATGATATGCA
>CM052196.1:3892200-3987589 GCA_028455805.1 Lasioglossum figueresi | reverse complement strand
CCCTCTCCGTCGCAGCCCCATAGGAGAGACGAGGATCTCTCTATCCTTGTCAAGAGCTTCCTAGGGAATTTTCTCTGGCCTTTTCTGGCTCCGGCGCACCCTTAAGGGGGAACGCTACCCTTGCTTTTCAGAATATTTATCAGTGTTACCAACCTCTGTGCAGAAAAAGAGTTTGGTAACACTGATAAACACGCAACTGCCTGATCAACGCGAGATGGAGTTGCTTGGTATTTCGATATTCTAATCTTGAATGTTGTATTCTATTCTTCCAACTTGCAGGTTGGAACCGCTTACCTAATCTACAATCGTACGAAAATGCATACATTGATTTTGTCACGCTTTCACTGTGGCATACATATGTATTAGGCCAACGCTTCAGTTTTGCTATGATTCCACGTTGACAGTCCTTCCGACTAGGCGCTATCTCGCCTAAACTAACTGAATTAAAAATGTTTCTAGACTTGCTCTGCATCAGAGAGGACCTCTGTCTTCATGAACGTAATATGGGGAAATCTCTGCTATATGAATGCAATCACGGGCTCAGATTGTTTGTCCTTATTTCTGCGAATTTTGGGCTGAGTGAGGGCTCATTCTAAAGAGGAAGGTTATAGCTAGTGCGACCGCATTATGGCAGCG
Source organism: Lasioglossum figueresi (assembly GCA_028455805.1). Classification (NCBI taxonomy): domain Eukaryota; kingdom Metazoa; phylum Arthropoda; class Insecta; order Hymenoptera; family Halictidae; genus Lasioglossum; species Lasioglossum figueresi. The sequence goes on along the minus strand of CM052196.1, from coordinate 3,986,953 downwards.
AAAAAATCTTTTAGAGACAAAAAAATACAATGAAGTCTGCAAATATTTTTCTCGATTTTGTCTCTACTTCGGACACTTATATTATTAGATATAGACATAATCCCGTTAAAAAATCGGTCGAGCGCACTAACTGTAACCTTCCTCTTTAGAATGACTCACTCAGCCCAAAAATTCGCAGAAATGAAGACGAACAATCTTAGCCCGCAAACCCATGTTTCGACCCGAAATCTAGTTAGATTCCAGTTCCTTTCTAGTTATATCACGAGGGTAGCGTTCCCCCTTAAGGGGGTAGACTCGTTTCCAGGATTGCAAGACTGCGGGATGCGCCTTCTCAGTTATCGGTAATGCAAAGACAGGGTTTTTCAGTAGTAAAAAGCGTTAGGTATTCACTAGTTTTAATAATGGCAGACTGTCTACCATCGAACTGTGATAATGGTTCGACTGTAAAAGCGCAGCAGTAGAAATGACGCCAAATTTAAATTTTCCGCTCTGGTTCGGACATTCTTTATACCGCGTGAGGCACCTACGACTCCTACAGAAAATATCTCCGTTGTTGTTAGTAATAAGAAAAACTGAGTCAGGAAGAAAATGTTTGGTTCGGCGGGGCAATTATTCTGACAAAGATGTTTTTCTCGGTACGTCACATTTTCTGATATTTCAAGATCATCATTATAGCTAATGAAAGACATATTCAACTACGTATAATAAGTTAACCTTGATTTATTATAATATAGTATACGTATAAGAAGATGAGTATAGTATCGATGTAGTACAATCAAAAGAAATACATCTTTAGCAAATAATTTTTTACCGAATGACGCGATCCTTGGAATTATTAAAAAAAATCTCGAAATAAATATTTTTCAAGCAGATGTAGCTAAAGAAACGGTAAAGTATGCGATGCATATTAACAAATCGGATTATCATGATTACCAGAAATCGTGACATATTGTCATATTACATAATAATTTATTGATAGTAATAAATGATTTAATATCGAATGAACATTTTCAAGTGGGAAATTGTGTTTAAAGAAAATTCCGAGATGATATTGAACTTTCGTGGTGCTTGGGTTAGTTCGATCACAAACAATGTATCTGAAAGGTGGTGGTTCGGATCGGGCTCGCTTTATCGGTCGATAACGACTTCAAGTAAGAGCACTATGGATCTCCTTGGCGCCACTTGTATGCATGCGACGACCTACCCACCTATGTTTCATGGCATATAAGGAGAAGAGGTTCGGCGCGGCGCGGCGTGAGCACAGATGTTCAAGAGGTCGAACCGCCTTTCCTCGATCCCCCATTGTTGTGCTCGACGGGTCTACACTTCCGGAAATCATTCTTTTCTATCCTCCTTTTCTTGTTATGGAATTTTCTACGATGATGATAACACTTCAGTTTACCATGGCAGAGAAAAGAAATTTTAAACAATGATGTATACGATAACTACCAGAATTATTACACACTGAAACTTTATTCAACCCTTAGCACTCGAGTGGTGACTCAGAGAGTTAACACAAAAAATTGGTGTACCATTATTTAAAATATTATTTACATTGTTAACCCTTAGCACTAGAGAGGAGACTCAGAATCTCCACTAAAATTGCTGTACCAGTATTCAAAATATTATTTGCATTGTTAACCCTTAGCATTAGAGAGATGACTCAGAATCTCCACTAAAATTGCTGTACCAGTATTCAAAATATTATTTACATTGTTAACCCTTTGCAAAACAGACGAATGAATAAGAAGTTTGATATTGTATAGTGTGACGAGGATGCCCCAGGTTGAAAAACCATCTAGTACTAAAATTATCAATAGACTGCGGATCTTTATGCAAAATAAAAATTGTGTTCTTCGATTGCAAGAAGTAGAAACCAAATAAAAATGCTATTTCCTCACTTAACAATTTTAATAGATGAGAAATCATATATTGACATCTTCAATTTTCAAAATTTTCCTACAATTTTGAATTTCATCTACTTAATTTTCCTATAAACACATTAAGATCCGCGGTCTAGTTATTAATAATCATATACAGAAACTTCAATTTTACGCTTTCATTTGGTTGCCAATGTATTTATTTTATTTACCTGTAATAGATTTTCTCTATCTTCTTCAGTTTTATTTTTATTTTAAAACAGAAATAAAGAAAAATGCGCTTTGCAATGGAAAGAAGATAAACGGAAAAAGACATTCTGGAGATAGAACTGGTAGATAGGATACAAAAGCTGCGATTCTACATTCCAGTAAAACTTCTCCTCGGTCAAGCAATTAAGATAACCACAACGAGTTAAAATAATAGAAGAATTAATAGCTTTGCTGTATAAATAGCTAACTGTCCATCCTGTATTCATTTTATTTCTATTTTTTGTAGAATTCTTTCAGTAGATATGGTCATGTTATTTTAGATTTCAATCTAACCAGAACAGTGCAGTTTAGTTGACGAAGGCTCAAAACTTTTTTACACGTCGTGTTACATATTCCTGAAATATTCTATAAGCGAGTATATGGCCCGAAAAACTATGTTCGCGTTATTTATAAACATTTAAAAACTCAAAATGACTCATTTTTGGCGAAAATTTTTTTTTTCGAAATTTTACATATAGGAGTTTATAGATGTTTAAATACTGATCGACTTTTGTTGGAAACATTTTTTCCTCAGATTATTGAAAACCCTCGAAAATTCATGCCGCGAAAAACTATGTTCGCGTTATTTATTAACATTTAAAAAATCAAAACGACTTTCATTTTATGTCGAAAATTTTTTTCTCGAAATTTTACATATATGAGTTTGTAGATGTGTAAATACTGATCGACTTTTGTTGGAAACATTTTTTCCTCAGATTATTGAAAAATCGTGGCAATGGAGTAATTGCACCGAAAAGCTGAAAAAAATGATTTTGCATGTGTATTATGTCGAGATGAAATAATTTATATTGTTTTAATATTAAGTATGTCGATCATGAAAATTTTTAATAAGTAAATACATATTTTAAGAAATTTTTAACTCACAATGAAGCATTACAATAAATCAGTATGTCATCAAATTACCACGTGTTGAATATTCTTTCAAAATTAGTAGACCTAGATTTGAGGTTGGTGATTGTACATTGTACATACAGTATTGAGATCACTGTCGTGATTATTCCCACGAAAATGGTTAAATCCATAACGATTTACAGTTACTTTCCATTTATTGTAGACAGTTAGACTGTATTGGTACTGTGTCTATATACACAAACTGTGGAAGCTAGACCGTTGTTTGTAGATAAATTTGAAGCAAGCTACCGTACCCTGTTATCCATATCTGCAGTCAATCTTCTACCCGCGTTGCTTATCTGTCTGAGATACCCTAAATCAAGCACGGGTGCTTAAAAAGAATTTATCTCGAACCTTTCCTAAACTGTGGATCTTTGACATACAAAGCCACCCTACTTTGTTTGCTCTGTTTTCTTCCTTACTGCGTTTAACGAATTCACTACAGAATGGGTCGGAACAGGTGGTTGAGTCGTATAGTAGACGGTCCTACTTAAAAGAGCAAATAAAAACTGCAAGAAAAAAGTGCATCTGTGAGTATGGAATTTTATCTGGGTATTTATGATGTGTTATTATAGTAATAGTTGTAGTCGGCTCTACAACAATTTGACAAAATGCGTAAGAAATAGCATGACTTGGTTTCTTAAGAAAACCTGAACAAATAACTGGTTATAGTTAAAATCCCAATGCGCTTAAAATCAAGCTTCCTCTATCAAATGAATCTCTGTGCAGCTCAAAATATGCTCGTGCAAGGATAAAAAGCCGCGGCTCGCAAACCCATGTTTCGGCCCAAAATCTAGTTAGATTCTAGTTCCTTGCTACTCCCCTGCAGTCGGCGTCTTCCCTCTCAACGCCTTTGGATTTATTTCTCTGCGGTCTTATGAAGTTTAAAGTTTATGTGAACAAGTTCACGACCATCCAATCCTTGAAGGAGAAGATTAGACGCTATATCCCTGATATTTAGCCACAATTGTATCAAAATGTGATTGAAAATTTCGTCAAAAGATGGCCTTTACCAGATCTGTTGTTCCATACATAATTCCCACATGTCTACTTTATAATTATAGCTTTCTATCGATCGTATTTGTCGTTAATAAAATTGTTAATGCTTTCGACGCAAGGGTTCGATCAACTGTTACTTCTTCGTCTACTTTATGATTAAATCAAAATTTCGGTAGTAAATCAATAAAACTGTATTTTATTTGGATTTTCAATATTTTACTGTTGTTTGGACACCCTTTACACAGACACGCGTTGTATTAGAATTCTGTTACGCCGATACCGGCTCGATATGGAATTCTTTTCCGTGGCCTGCGCTGGTCGATATAAACGAGAGATTGAGAACCAGTCGCATCGTTCATGCTTTCGGCCGAATATTCGGAGGAATAGCATAGATGGAGACAAGCTCTAAATCTCAGTCGGGCGCCCATACCTAAGAGTTCATTCTTTGGTACGTATCGTGGGCTCGGAATGATCTCTGATGTCGGGAGAGTGACCTCTACTGCGCGAGATCCGATCGCTATGTCGCGACCCAAATAACGATATAGAAACAACCAACCGAACCGGCCTGGGTGCTCTGGAGTTAGGTGATTGATTGTTGCCTGATCGTTTGAAAGTCACAAAGAGCCCGTTGAGATTTTTGTTTTCGATTGTTCGACCGCGCAGACACGCGCGAACGAATACAAAGACGCTAATGTAAATAAGATCCGCGCGTTCGAAAACGTGCGATTTCCGCTGTGTCTGAACGGGGCCAATAACGTGAAGAAACAATTGACGGCGACGATAGGATACGCTTACGCGTGCTGAGAGACACACAGTATGATATTTCGATCATTTAACCTTTAAAGACTTAAAGCCTTTAAAGGCTCTTCGAGCCAATACTCATCTTTACCCATTTCTCCTAGGAAAAAATTATTTAAAGCAAAAGATTGTTAATATTTAAGCGTGCGATACTTCATGAACATTCTATATTGTATTTAGATGTATATGTATACAATACAATAATATAAGACAACGTATATACTATCAATACTACTCCGAACTCGATTCTTCAGATGACGAAAATGAATGACAGGATACAACATTTATAGAATGCTTTTTGCCAATCAGTTCTGTGATTATTTGTTATTCTTTGGAAATAAGAGGAGCGTTAACAAAATACACGATAACAAAAAAGAAGCAACATTATTAAGAATTTAATTTCTTTAAATCATCGAAATATCACGCGACACCTCGACTGTACGGACAAGATTATGAGTTGCTTTGTCAATTATTCGCAACCAGGGAGATGCTACGCCAGGTGATCGTGTCCACCTCCACGCAAAGGCATCCACGTACAATCGGAAAGATCCAGCAGAGCAATATTTGCAATGGGCGACACTCTGATTGATCGAACGAGTCTGCAAGACGTGTCACGAGTGATTGGTCGAAGAAATTGCACCACTGTTCACAGTCGAGCTCGCCCTTCACAGAGGCAAACAGGTACAGCCATAAATGACGGCAGAGCACGTTAATGTAAGCTGAGAATTGTGCTGCGACAATGTGAGAGATGGAACAATCTCCTGGATTCGATTCTGCTTGGTTTCGTGACGCGAATTTATTGAGATGGCAATGACTTTGAATAACTACGACGTTGTCCGTTCGGCCAAGTTCCCTGGTTATATTTGTACATCTCGAACACCTGCACACGCATTGCGCAATATACAATCTAACAATGTATGGAATGCACTGGGTCTGTGCTACGATCGAGTAGGACACTATCATTTTCGAGTTATTTATTGACATGAATATTTATTGGTTCTATGAAAGCGTTACGGACTTGGGTACGGCTGAAAATTAAGTGTCTCGTTTCGATACGGAAAAACAGACCAGCCATGCTGTGATAAAACAAGTTTTTCTTTGTAGTCATTGTTCTAAGTAAAACAATTTAGGATCTTTCAATTAAAAAAGTCAATTTTTACTATTTTAATCGTAATTTTTCAAATTATAATCCGATCGTTTGGTACAATTGTAAAAATGTTATTCTGTTTTAAAGGGCGTACGAATACTTATGAGACTGACAGTATATATGAGGTTTGGTCATAAACTAACCGAACATTTAGAATTATACGCGAATAGAGATATTCAGTGATATGCGGTTGGCAGCATTGCGTTTCGCATAACCTCCTCTGTAAGCACATGTTCTTCGATTGTTTTGATATCTCGTCTAGTTTTCGTGATATTGTTATTCGAGTGCAACGTGTTTAAGTGTTGGCGACGATTTTTGAAATGTACGACATTCTGGAACAACGATGCAACGTAAAATTTTGCGTGAAACTGGGGAACACTTTCACAGAAACGTTTCAACTTTTGAAACAAGCTTACGGAGATGATGTTCTGGGTTGTACGCAATGTTTCGAATGGTTTTTACGATTTAAATGTGGTCGTCAGTCAATTGAAGACGATCCTCGAGTAGGAAGTCATTCGACTTCAATCGATGACTCCCACGTTCAGAAAATCAACGATCTGGTGCGAGCAAATCGCCGATCGACTCTCAGAGAAATTGCAGAAGAAGTCAGCATCTCAACTGGATCATGCCATGAAATTTTGGCTGAAAAATTGAAAATTGAACTCGTTCGATCACCGAACAACAGAATGAAAATCGTGTGGACGTTTGTCGGAAAGTCCTTGAACAATCCAATGACGATGAAACATCGATCAATGCTGAATGGACGCCGTTTTCAGGCTATTGACGACATCAAAGCAAATTCGTCATAGACTATACAGGCCATTTCAAATGAAGCTATCCAGGACTGCTTCGCGAAATGGAAACACCGCTGGGAAACATGTATGAATAGGGGAGGGGAGTGCTTTGAAAGGGACAAGGACCAATAATCTATAAAATTGATAATAAAGTTTAAAAAAATATTGTTCGGTTATTTTCTGAACAGACCTCGTAGATAATGTCCGGTATTACGTGTCGTCCGGGGTTAATGAAACTACCCCTACATACGACACATGTCGTATAATATTCATGAGATTCGAGTGTCGAGTGAAATATTTCCTATTACAGTACAAACTGTATATTGATAGAATTTATCACATGTGGTATGGTTTTTGACATGTTGGCTAGCGACTTACCACGTGTACACAACAAGCCCTACGCTAGGTGTCAAATTCGCCGTACTTCGAGGCTTTTACAGTGGGTTTCCCTCAGAACAGCGGACAACCGTGTGCCCGTGGTCAGCATTCGATACTCCACCTAATCCCTCGGTCTTTTACACGAAACGACACGGTACAAAATACGATACGGAACGTGATACGCTGCAGAAAATGGACGCCATGCACCTCATGGTTACAAATAGGAATTCTACACACGAAATACAAAATCTAAACCCACTAATTGAAGACTATGAAGTCCACGGAATCATTCCGAAGACGGCGGATTTCCTTAAGGTCTATTAGCTTTTATTGTTCTCCCATCAAATCCTGCTCTCCTGTCAAATTTCCACTTCGTATCATTCAAAGTTGCTCCAACCCATCAAATTCTGCAAATTCTTGTTTCCTTTAAAAGTCAAAAAATGTCAAAATCAACCGTCTTCGGTGTATGAAAATATCACACACCATACTACGTGAATTGTATCTGACGAAAATACTCGCAATAAGTATAAATATTTGCAATATGTACATATGTAAAAGTGAAGTGTTTTAAGAAATATGATATCGAGGGCAATGGAAGAGTGTTAAGATCATTTTAATAAAATTAGAAAGTAATTCTTAAACTAACTAATTTTAACATGAAAACTAAGCATTTCTTCTAACCTAGAATATTTCCATTCTATACGATTTTTTTACATTTTATGCATATAAAACTGATGCAATTTGCTCATGCAATACTCAAATGTTTAGTAATTTATTTGATATGAAATGATTCAATAACGTAACAAATATTTTACGTAACAATTATTTTTCGAGTTACCACTCGAGTGCTAAGGGTTAATAATTAAATTAACAATAACGAACCACGTTGGATGATATAAATGAAAATTTTACAGGAAAGCTGGGTTTGATAGGAGAACCAGAAAAGCTAATAAACCCTAAAGAAATCTCCAACCACCAATTCAGTTGACGAATACACGCGGGTCACTCAACAATCCCCCCTTATACTCCCCACAAATGTTTGTATTAAAAGAGAGATACAGTTACTCACAAAATAGATCATACACAAGCTATAAAAGTCTTATTTGTTCGCAGGTCACTCAACAATCCCCCCTTATACTCCCCACAAACGTTTGTATTAAAAGAGATATACAGTTACTCACAAAATAGAGCATACACAAGCTATAAAAGTCTTATTTGTTCGATTAACAAAAAAGAAATAATGTTTTCGCATGTGAAATGTCTTTATACACAATCTGCAATCCTAACAAACAATTAACCATTAAAAATAACTCATACAATGCATTTTATATCGCTTTATTAAGAAAAACTATAGTTTTAAATCCCCTTTTTATGATGAACATGTTTCAAATTGTTCTATCTGTGTCGTCTTTCATTTTCTTCTCGTTGCTGTGTTACGTTTGACCACCATTTATTATTGTTTATTAGCAAATCTACAGGATGACTGAAGAAAAGATAGAAACAAATACTTCTATGCGAAAAGTACAGCAATAAAGTTGTTTTGTGAAGGGAAACCTTCGAGAACAATTGGAAAAATAATAGTTATGTTATATCTTATAGTTTTCGGAACCACTGTATACATATAAATAAATCCGGATTCCCGATTGAGAGGACTGCACAATTTAAACAAAAAACGTACATTTACCTACAGTTTTGTGGTTTGTTTTCATCGCTTCAACGTGGACGACAGTCAGCAAAAAAAAACGTGCCGAATATTTTTTCGAGAACTGTTTTCTATGTAAATTTCATTTGAATCGATCCGGATTGGATATGCTTTGTAAGTTGCGAAAAAAAACGAATCCCAAAACATTCTCGAAACAGAAAGTACATCCGAATGTACATAGTATACTCACAGATGGAAGTAAATCTGATTATAATGCTGCCATCTGAAACAATCACGAATGTATGTAGCATATGTAGATGCGTCGAAGTTTCTGTACGTATAGTCATGAATCTACGTATACCAACGTATGAACTTATAGGACATGATACATACTATGCAATATTGTTTTGATACGTCTCACACGTTGTTTAATAAAATAATACAATTTACAGAGTACCTGGTATCTGGTGGTACAAACGAAAAGTGGATGATTCTACATACAAAAATAAGTCGAAAATGTGGAATACAATTGATTCATATGAGTAGACAGCGAATTATATGCATTTATACCAAAAATAAGTAGGTGTAATTTAAAACAGTAAAAACGTTAGAAGAATTTAAATATACTGTTGTAATATTTTCAACCTATCGAACGTATTACGGGAAAAAATTTCTAGTTCACTCCAGGTTATTGCAATTCAGGTAGAAAATTTTCATTTTGCATAAAGATCCGCTGTCTACATATGAGGTTCCTTTCCTGAAAAAATCGACTTTGAAAATTCGGTTAACACGCGTGCTACAGTAAAGTCGCGATATTTCTCAGCGATCTTCTACCCAGAATTTGTCAAGTGCCTACCCACTCCACTGCCGGCCAACGCCGCGGGGCGGCGATGATTCATCTCGGTTCGGGTATATCGGTGTGAACCACTACTAATCCAATTACAAAACTTCTCTATTCTTCAATATATTTTTATGGAAATTTCACTACCTTATTTCTGATATTATTCTGATTAAAATGACACCAAACACGATGTAATTTCAACTGTATTTAGTGGTTTAAGTGACTGAAAGAATCTGAAAGAAAGTTGTACTAAATACAGTCGAAATTATATCGTGTTTGGTGTCATTTTACCACATTTTTATTAGCTCGCTTTCTTCGCTGTCTTTTTGTCTGTTCGGTACAAATTCTACAATTGATTTTAGACTAACTTCCCGATGAGCTAGAGACTTGAAACTTTAAACGTAGCTCAGAACTGGACGACAATGAAATATTAAAAAACAAATTTTAAAAACTGTGCGTCTAGGAGAAAAAATGTACATAATAAAAATTTGTAATATACCACAGTTTAAGACGAACTAAAAAGTATAAATTAATTTTTCCTAGTTCCTTGTGATTGTGAATTTTTAATAGGTATGAAAATCCTTGTAAGATATAAAACGAAAAAAACCGTGAGGGTGTATATCACTTAATTCTTTGTACCAGTGATCGGTTAAACTGTATTATTTTTTTGAGCCTTTCGAATTTGTTTCCATGAATTTTTCCTTGGTAAACGCGTAAATCCTGTACTCTAAAACCCAATTAATGCTTAAATTTAAATTTTTTGAAATTGTGACATGCGGCGTTTCTCCTAACAACCACAGATTTAAAGTCGATTTTCTCGAAAACAAATCCTCATATGAAATGATTTCATTCTACATTTCCGACTTGTTTTTTAAATGTACTGTTACCGATTACCCTATATAAATGGATTTAGTATTTATATAATCGTTAGCACTGGTACTGCCATTGATCCTGCACTGTGCAGTATAAGCGATCTGCCATTGTTAAGAACAAAATTGCGCTTTGTAACTTCTCCGGATAATTTTGGTTTGTTGGAAATTTTCCCTAAGGTCGCACACCTTGGGCCATCTGCTCTCTCATTCATGAACTTTCGTCTCTTATAACCTCACTATTGTACACGCTGTCGTCCATGTTACACACGCATCTGTGATTACACGCTATTATTAACGAAACCAATGTCATGATCCACCTGCCTATCTTCCACATATTTCTACTATCTAGTTATATGAATTTGTTGTTGCAAAACAAAACACGTTGAGAGGAAAAATGAAAAATTGTGGTGAGTAAGGAAAATGCAAAATACCGTGTATACTACGGTTCAACTTTTGAATGAACGGTCAAATAAAAACGGCCTCTAAAACTATATTTCATTTGTATTCCTGACGTCGAAATTAGTAAAAATATTACGGTTTCTGATTTCGGCTTAACACTGTCTACGCATTATACAGCACATTCGATATTCTCGAAGTTATGTGTTGAAAAGTGGAAGTTTTTATACTCTTCTCGTGCAAATATGCATATATTAAGCGGTTATGTAGACAGCTATAATATGTAAATATCATGTGTGAAATAATGGATAATTACCGTTCACGGTCTCATCTCGAAATGTTAAAAAATTCATGGCATTCAGAGGGTAAGAAAGTTTCAAAGCAGCACATGCATTTAGAAGAAGCAACCACCTAAACGAGCATGCAAAAAGGGTGTCATGTGCGCACTGACTTTCGAGATGCTTTTAAAGTGTCCTCCTTTTATAACCCATGGTAACCACCAGCGTTATACGTGCTCCGTTAAACCGTAATGTGGCACATAGCGAATTTTCCCGTCTTGTTCGACGAAACATCGTATCTCGTTACGTGGATACGTGCCTGTAGATCGGGCTGCCGCGCGTCCTTCCCGGTCGTAATCCTCTCTTTTCTGGTTATATCTAAACTCATATAGAAGCATTGCTTCCTGGGTTATTGAACCTTTCGTGCATTCACGACCAAGTGATATGTTTCCGTCTAAAAAAAACCCGGAGATTACGGCTGTCACGGATTATCAGACATTACACGAATACTCGCAGGTTTAGGCACATTTCCCACTGACTGAGTTGCAAGCAGTGGCGGGCATTATTTGGCGAAATAAATATTCCAAATACTATTTTAAACCTTTGCACTCCAAGCTATTTTAACTCGAAAATTAAACATTTCGTTCGATTTCTGAATATTTCCAGTCCCTATGATTTTTGAAATTTTATGTATATGAAATATTGGTATAAATACCTTATACAATACCTAAATGTTCAGTAACTGATTAGATACCGATATATTTAATAATCTAGATAATATTTTGAATGCTACAGCAAGTTTTAGTGACGTCTCAGAGTCGCCATTCGAGTGCTAAGGGTTAAATATTAGGTTGTTGCATATAAAATGTCCAATTTTTAGCAGTGACATTATACAAACGCAATTTTGTACCCAATTATTCGATCTAATCATTCTATCTAGTCATTCACGTTTTTCATTTACAAGATTGTTATCTTGATTTTGTAGTTCTTTTGAACCATCAACGACTTGTTAGTTAATTGATTACCACATTTTGACCAAAAAAAAATCATTTCTTTTCTGAAACTATCATAGATTTAAAGATTAAAGCTTTTTCTTTACAATGACACCGTAAAAATTGATGTACGACTTGTTTTTTAGTCGTTTAATCGAGATTTGAAAGAGAGTTGTGCTCCAACTGTACACTAGTATTAGGTTGCACCCGAATGTTGCACACGATCGAACTTGCTTTTCATTCTTATTCCATAAAAAAGTGAGAAAAAATCGTACATCAATTTTCAAGAAGTCGTTGAAAAGAGGAGGCATCACTTTTTAAATGTCTGGCACTTTCATTTATGAGAAAAATTTTTGACATTTGTTGAAGACATTTAAATTTGCAGCATATATTTTTAGGATGAATGAGTCTTCAATTTTCCACCTGCTACATCATGTGAAAATATCTTAGAGGAAAATGAACACAGCTTTGCGAAAGTGCAAATTCAAGCTTTAAACCGAGTCCAGGCTTATGGTTGTACTCGTAAGACAAGAACCCGAGGAAAAAAGGCTTATGGTTGTACTATTTGTTTCTACGAAAATGATCATAATTTAAATACCGACAATTTTTTGAAAATCGGAAATATTGTGTTTAACACTAACCGTACCACGACCGGTCAAATGACCGGTTTCATATTTTTTATTTTTGAATTATTGAAATTACAAAGATGTTTCCATTAGAAATTATTACATAAATTTATTTATTCAAACACGTATTGTTATCAGAATTGTAAGATATCTAAATATGTTCAGTCTTGTAATTTTCACAAAACAATGTATATGAGTCATCTTTTGTACTCTGTATGGTCAGTGTTAAATACCTTTTGGTAAAATAACTTGGTGATAAACAGCCACTTAACTGTTAATGGGGTTGAAGCGTCTTTTTAGGAAAAATGGATCTCCAGTTATCCACCTGCTACATCATGTGAAAATATCCTACAGGAAAATGAACACTGCTTAACGAAAGTAAAGGGTTCAAGCTTTAAAATGAGTTCCGGCTTGTGGTTGTAGGGGAGATTGGGGTAAGACAGCGAACGTTATGTTTTGCCTTTATTCGTAATATATATTCATTTTACTTATTGTACCATGTATACTTATAAATGGGCGAACTAACATTTGTCGTTAAAGTAGAGATTTGATTAAACAAAAGAACGTTTATTGGGATTAATCGTTTCTAGCACGTGGCTTGTAAGAACATAAAAATCGAATTAAGGAATAAAAACTTAATGAAAGATAAGTTTTACATAAGAAGCAATCCAGATATTCGTAAAGGTGTAGATTTTAATATCACACATTAGTTTAACAATTTGATGTTTAAATTCTATTATAATGAAAATTATAAACTTCATGGAGCAAGACGGTGAGGGTAAGATAGTGGGTGAGTTAGAAGAAACATAGAGAGGCTGACAAAGAATCTACAATAGATCCTACAAACAATTTGTCAGGGATGTGTCAGCCACATTGCTACTTTGAAAGAAAACCGACATAACTCATAAAATTGCGTTTGTTCGCTTATGTCATAATCAAAATGATAAAGTGGTATATTTTTATGTGGAAGAGTGTCACAAATGTAATTCGCATATCAAAGCCCTTCAGCTAAAATTGAAGTTTTTTTTAAAGAAAAGTGTCACATGTCTAAACTCTTAGGGTTAATATTTCGGTTAGAAGAAAAAAAAAATTATACAAAAGTTACCTCTAAGTATGTACTTTAAACAAAGTAGAAGACATTGCTGATGTGATTTTATGGAGATAAGTGATATTCAGTTGAACTTTGGTTAAATCTTTAAATGGGATTTTAGAAAAACTACTGGGAAAGTAGCGCTATGTAGATCCTTCTATAGAAGACTGGATACAATGTTTTAAATGTTCATGTTGGTGGCATGAGTCTTGCACCAATTATAAGAACATTGGTTCGTTCAAATGCCAGAACTGTATCACCCATTAAATGTATTAACCATCTTTACCCAATACAATGATAGCTTCATATAGATCGTATTTGTTGTTAATATTAAATTACTATTCGATCTACTTTACGATCTAATTTACTAGTTCGATCATTTGTTACTTGATTTACAAACCAATTTTGCAACCTATTAAAGTAATGAAAATAATGAAGATCGAAACGTCGGAATTACTTTAGTAGTTTGCAAAATTGCTTTGTAAATCAAGTAAAAACTGATGGAACCTTTGCGCTGAGAGCATTAGTTATTTAATATTTACTTAATACGTTCGCCATCTTATCCAGTGGTTCGGTAAGATTACAATTTCATGTAGGATTAGTTTCGCATTTTTTTCTACTTGTAATTTCAAAATTATGTTCTTTTATATTAATATTCGGTTTATTGAAACATGTTAGAATGATATACATATATTTTTGTTCATCTTGTGTAACAAATAACAGAGTTATATGTATATTTGCTTAATATCGTCGTCTTACCCCAACCTCCCTTACTATTTGTTTCTACGAAATGATCAGAATTTAAATATCGACAATTTCTTGAAAATCGGAAATGTTGTATTTAAATTCCTTTTGAATGGACTATTGATGTTCGGGATGTTTGGCGTAGGTCGTTACGACACAACTTGATGGTGAACACCCACCTAACTGTTAATGGGGTTAAAACGTCTTTGTTTAAGGCGACCCGCAAGACTGTCGGACTACAGAGTGCACACGTTCGGCGGGCCCGTTAATTCTTGTGCCGCTTCGCAAGGTTTATGACACGTAAACTGCTAGTGAGCTTACCGCTAGAACGCGTTTGTCAAGTGTATATAGTAGTAAAACTACATTTAGGTTTCGCCTGCAGTGGCTATTTGATCGATAGCTGAAGAAATCCGCTTGTTTGCTCTAATCTCGAGAATGTAGATTCCAGATATCCTTTTTATGAGCCTGTTCACAATAAATCTTTGTGTTTTATAATCAAAATGGTACACTGGCCTATATGCTACTAATAGAATTAGTAGCACAATAGAGAAAATTGTAAAAAATTAAAAGTGCTGAATAAAAATCGTTTTTCTCTATTATTATTGCATCTTTGGCATTACAGTTTTAATATTCGAGCACAATGTAGTAGAAACTTATCACAATTCAGTACAACTGTTGAAATTAAGTAATTCTGAAAGTGGGAGACTAACTTCTAGGAGGTCAATTAGTACAATAGCTACAGTGGGTGCACAAAGTATTCGTACATCTTTCAAAAACGAATAACTTTTTCAAAATTGGACCCAATAGCTTGATTTTAATGGGATCGAGACGTTAACAGGATTGGTTTACCAGGAAATGTGTAAACAATTTTTTTTTAAATTCTTATTGGTCGCAATTGCGAAGGAAAAAGTAAAGGTCACGATTTTTAAATTTTTTATCTGTGCCTGTAATGAAAATTTAGAAGGTGCCTTCGGTAGGTCTAAGTAAGTTATATATTTACGTATACGAAGTTTCATCGAAATCGATTAAGATTGTTACGAAATATGATTGATTGAAAATAGGAAAAATTGTAAAAAAACTGCAATTTAAATGAAAAGTAACCCTAAATTTAAAAATTTTTACATCTTACAATGCCCATCGCTTTTTCATACGTCAACCGATTTCAATGAAACTTTGTACATGTATATAATTGACTTAGATTTACAAAATACATGTTTTAAATTTTCATGACAGGCACAGATAAAAAATGTTTAAAACGCGACCTTTTTTTGCCTTCGCAATTGCGACCAATAAAAATTTAAAAAAAATTATTTACACAGTAGTTAGTAAACTAATCCTTCTAACGACTGAAAAAAAACATAAGCTGTTCGGTTCAATTTTGTAAAAATTATTCGTTTTTAAAATGTGCAGGAATACTTTGTCCACCCACTGTATTTCATAAATGTCCACATTTGCAGCAGATGATTTGGGTCAGTGACTATGACAAACGTGCTCCCCCGCGTGACATTTATCTGATAGCAGTTACTATTGTATTAGACTACTGAACTAACAATAAACATTTTATGAAATATTAGCCACTTACACTTAAAATCATTGATATCACTATTTTGAAATCATTCTATGATTCTATTAACATCACTCTATGAGCAATTTCCACATATTCAGCAAATGTTCTCTTGAATATCACCTAACAACTTTCTGTTTTGCCCTTGTTAGATGCTGGGAATCTTGATTGCAACCTAAACTAGCAAGACCGCAGGGTAAGTAACATACGCCGACTTCGATACGTTTGCAGTCTTCACATTACACGTATGTTACGTAAGAGAAAATTAAAAACTGAAAAAACTTTCGGAAGGAAAAACTGAAAGCATCTTAAATAGTTCTTAAATAGTTTGATAGGAGTTCCACAAAAAACACGTGTTTAAAGTTAAAGTATGTATAAGCTTAAAGTTTAAAGTTATGTCTACCCTAACCTTTTAGGGTGCCTTTGACTTTTCGAATAATTCTATATACACGATGCTATCAAAAATATTAAAAAATTTACAATTACCTTGGAAATACCGACTTAAACGTGGTTATCATATGTTCTATTATACTACATTATTTATCGTAAAGACCAAATGAAAAGATTTAGTTATTCCATAATTACACGTCTCTCGTAGTGTTTAAACATATACGTTAGTTATATTTTAGTCTGAATATATTTAGCACCATTCGCTGTAGAACACAATTCAAATCAATCGAAAGTAACAAGTTCCTCGAAAAATTAATTTAGTTGTTGAAATGAAATACCTTAACGGTAAAAGAATAGTTACAAATCTACGAGTGCAAGATCAGAAGTTTTTGTGTTCCTTATTCGTACACGAACTGAGATAATAAAACTAGTCTCTTGTTAGAAAAAGTGGAGATAATCTTCAGGAAAAAGTGGCAATTTTATATGTGAAAACAGAATTTTATATGAACCAACTTAATAAAAATCCAAGCCATTCGACACGTTTTTCGTTTCCTGACGCTTTACGTCGTACGTTATACTCTTTAAGTGCCTCTTCAGATCAAATCCGCTTTACAGACTTCACTCACGCCCAACTACTTTCCTTTAGATCTTTCCTCGAAATCATTAGAGTCCCGATGAAACGTGTCTAATCTATGCATACATATGTGCCCATAATGATAAAAGTGGTCTAACTCGAAATAAAAAAAAAAAAGAAGAGTTTATCAGTTATTTCACATCACATTATTTTAAACTAAATGAATTCAATGTAATTTTTACGATATTGTCAAGAATGAACCGTTAGATAGTGCTTGTTATTTCAACATTAATATGAAATTCATTTAGTGTTCGAATCCTTTTCCTTTAAATACAGTGCTGTTCAATTGAATAGCCTCGAATACTCCAAATAACAAATAAGTGACGTCAAGAAGGAATTCGATTTCGTAATCTCTTTTCGTAAATCATGATAGTAGTAATAATTTTTTCTCTTGTCAGAAAATTATATTCTGCCATTGTTTAGTCCAACTCATATGCGTTTTAGCAAATTGGAGTCGGGCTTCAATATGCCTTCTCATTAACACAGGTTTTCTTTCGATCTTCTTGGGTTTTATGTATGGAACACTTTGTATGACACGTCTAATAGTTGAAACTGACGCTTTTGTTCCAACTTCCTGTGTGACCTTCTTAAGAGAAACTGCTGCATTCGAAATTTTACATAAAATTGATCTCCTTTCCATCTCCGTTGTAGCTCGTTTTGTTCTCCCTTTATAATTTTTTCCATAATTTTCAGGGTTATTACAAAAATTATTAATTACTTTAGCACTTACATTAATTCTTTTTTCAATTTCTCGGTTTGAATACCCTTCTTCTTTTGAAACTTTAACTTTTCCAATTTCCTCAACAGTCAATGACTTTCCGCGACATTTATCATATTAGCACAATGATAATAATGATACAAAAAATAATGGATATAATACTTGACATATATGTGAAATGTAGACTTGTTGCGGATATGTCATGTTTGAGCTTTCGCAAAGCGACAACTAACCGCGACTAAACAATGTGAGGCTATTCATGTGGAAGCATTTTATTTTTACAAACACAAAGTTTCTTGCAAGTGTACATATCGACGTAAACATATATCACTTACAAATTCATGTTCTAAACGAATTTAACTAATAAGCAAGAATTTTGCCCACAAATCCTTCCTTTGATATAAACTTACATATATTTTCACCCGAGGCTGATCAAGTGATCAGCACTGTATCTCGAAACAAGAAATATATTGCTAAGACGACTTTCATAATTATGGGATGGGCACATAGTATATGTGTAAAACGATATATTAGTAACTCCAGTTTTTAAAGCTTTTTACAAACACTATCACTGCACAAAAATATCTCATTAACAGACTCAAAATATTTGAAAAAATTCATGTTTTTTTTATATTTTTTAATTTATACATGTATGTATAAAACGATATATTAGTGACTCCAGTTTTTAAAGCTTTTTACAAACACTGTCACTGCACAAAAATATCTTATTAACAGACTCAAAATATTTGAAAAAATTCATGTTTTTTAAGATACAGTCAATAATTTCGAAGATATTCGAGAAAATTGATTTGATCGGTATTTAATCAATTATTTTAATGTTTAAGCACCCGGGGACACTGTTCGATCTTAGTTAAATCTTAGCACAGAGTTTTTTTATTAATTCATATTAACCTGGGGGAGGGTGGCGAAAATAAAGGTCACCCTAAAATACACTGATTTGCATACGCGTCAATTTGTAACATTTTTGGCCAAAAGAGCGTCTTCATAGTTTCCCAGTCGCTGTGTCATGCAAAAATGATCTTAAAGAGAAATGAACGGTCCATGACAAAAGTAGAGGTTTGGAGCTTTAAAATCAGTCGAATTACATATTGTTGTGCCATTTTCTTTAACGAAATTATCGCAATTTAAATATCGACAAGTTATTATAAATTTTTAAACTTACCTGTGGTTGTTTATTCTTTTTAGCATCGAAATTGTCTGTTTCATTTTACCATTTTCGCATTCTTTTTCTTGATTCCCTATCACGATTGGTACCCATCACGGTCGAATGGTTTTCGATCGAGTTCCGTCTCAATATCTACAACGTACCCATCAGCTGGTACGATTACGTCGCGCGTCGGCCATGAAAGCAATACCAATTTTGTGGTTTAGCCTTGGGCAAACATCGCAGCTTGAAAGAACATCTATAAAGCGATTCATAGTGGCTGGACTATTTCGAGTTTAAACCGACGCGACTGGGCTGAGTCCTTATTTTACAGAATGTTACTTAACATTTATGGCTAGTCTAATAAAATACTTCCGCTGCTTGCTGATTTCGATTTGTAATCACTTGTTTCTATTCTAGCTATAATATCCGGAAGCTATTTAAATGTTCGAAGATAAATGTAACACTGTTATCGTAGCGCTGTGGAATACAAAAGTAGTCGAGAAATTACATGTATTATCACATTTTGATTGTACACATGTTAAAATTCGGATGACAATTGAAAAATATTTTTTCTTTTTCAGCATATAACTACAAACAAGAAATTTTCGGTAATTTAGTAGTTACTATTTTTGTTTCAAGTTATTATTTTTATTTTAAGTTAAATTTTCTTGCAGATTTGAACGCTAATTTTCTGCTGTCTTATGGAAAAAGACCGAAATAAATAGATGGACGTTTCAAAAGGTATTTTGCCATAAGGTTTTCTTCTTGATCATTAAAGACGATTTTCTTTTTTTATGTATTCATTTGTAGCCTCTTGCCCATCTCTTATTTTTTTTTTATAAAATACCAACTATATAATACTTTTTAAAACTAAAACACAACAAGAATTATTGTATACACATACATACATTTGCGGTGAGGCAAGTTGTTAGGGAACAATGTGCCCCGAGTCAAATCTACAACAAAATTTTAGTTATCGATATGAAATAACTAATAAAACGTATTACAACATGTTCTTAAATGTCATTTCATCGATAAGGATAAAACAATCAGTGACATTGATATCAAATAACCTAAATAGACCAAAAAGTAAGGATCGAATAACATTTACTTATCTGGTATGTTACTAAACCTTTGATAAAAACAGACGCCCTATTACAGGTTCCAGATAAAATAATTTTATAAGGTATTTATAAGGATTTATAAGGATCCTTATACATACACTATTGTGCAAAACAAAGAAGCACCCGGCCATATTTAATAGAAAAGCGTAAAAAATCAAATAAAAACACAGTAAGTTCTTAAAAAGGATTCTGCTGTTTAATTGAATAGTTGTGAGAATATGTGTTATTGCGGATTATCTAATAATTTAAATGCAATAAATCAATTATTGTACAATACAATTTCTACATATAGATATCGTTTGTCATTATATCTTATAATTATACTAGGTGCTTCTTTCTTTTACACAGTAGTATATATTTATATTAATAGTTGACATTGTTTTTAAGTCATATGACGTTGTTTTTCTGGCATTCGAGAATGCAAATAAACTCTTTTCGTAATAACCATTCAATTCTCATTATGAAATGGGTATTTTTACTTTTCCAAACTAACAATTAGTAGCTGCAAATAGTACCTACGTGGTAGATATTTTTATGACAAT
Source organism: Lasioglossum figueresi (assembly GCA_028455805.1). Taxonomy (NCBI): domain Eukaryota; kingdom Metazoa; phylum Arthropoda; class Insecta; order Hymenoptera; family Halictidae; genus Lasioglossum; species Lasioglossum figueresi. The sequence continues at coordinate 3,966,175 of CM052196.1, read as the reverse complement.
TACTTAATACTGTACGAATTTTCTTCTATTCAGGATGAACGTTTCAAACATTAAGCTTCATAATCAGTTTGATTAGCACACATATCTGTAAGGACCAGGTGGAAAGATCACGTGTAGAAGGAACTTAGAATAAAGAAGCTTTTGTACTCTTTGAAGGTAGTATGAATAGAGCTCTTAAAACTCTCTACACAATTCTTTGTTCAGAACCACTGACCTGGTGGGTCTACCAACGTTCAACGAGTGTTTTTTTAATGAACCGGTATGCCGAAGGCGTTCATATATTCTTTCCAATGTTTTCCTATTTGCGGAACGTTTATTACCAAAACGTTCTACTACAACAACGTTGCTTTCATCGAGACCATACATTACATGCATGCATATCTGCCGTTCTCGCATTTGTGGAATTTGCCACTGTGAATTCGAATTTAAATTATTACACAATCGCATTATATGTACTTTCGACGCATTACTATATATCACTGTTATGAATCTTGAATTTCTTAAACTTATGCAAAAACATTGCAGAGCCCTCTTTTTCACAACAAATTATATTTTAGCAAACCTAAAAAAATACATAATTCAGGCTGAAACACGTACGTTTTAAACTTCTATATCTTTCTCGCTCCAACATGATTATTTTTGCTCCAGGTTACATCAAGGTCAAAAAGATGGTATCCATCGTAAAAAAATAAGGTTCCATTTCAAAAAATACTGATGACCTCGAAATCTTATTAAACCTAACTGCATTTCAACAACTTCTTAATGTTCTTGTAAAAATATTATTGCACAATATTTCTCTGTCTATTCTTTGCTCGCTAATATATTAATTTATAGTCTCAAAATCTTAGAAGCTTTTAAATAATCTGTACATTCTGGTCGGCTACATAAGGGCTAAAAAAATTACCTAAACTATTTTTGTTTTCCATTATACATTCGTCCCTTAAAATATTATTGTACAATATTTCTCTGTCTATTCTTTGCTCGCTAATATATTAATTTATAGTCTTAAAATCTTAAAAGCTTTAAAATAATCTGTAGATTTTGGTTGGCTACATAAGAGTTTAAAAAATTACCTAAACTATTTTTGTTTTCCATTATACATTCGTCCCTTAAAATATTATTGTACAATATTTCTCTGTCTATTCTTTGCTCGCTAATATATTAATTTATAGTCTCAAAATCTTAGAAGCTTTTAAATAATCTGTACATTCTGGTCGGCTACATAAGGGCTAAAAAAATTACCTGAACTATTTTTTGTTTACCATTATATATTTGCCCCTTGAATTTTATTATTATGCAATATTTCTCTGTCTATTCTTTGCTCGCCAATATATTAATTTATAGTCTTAAAATCTGAAAAGCTTTTAAATAATCTGTGCATTTTGGTTGACTACATAAGGGTTTAAAAAATTACCTAAACAATTTTTTGTTTACCATTATACAATTGCCCTTTGAATTTTATTATTGTACAATATTTCTCTGTCTATTCTTTGCTCGCTAATATATTAATTTATAGTCTTAAAATCTTAAAAGCTTTTAAATAATCTGTGCATTTTGGTTGACTACATAAGGGTTTAAAAAATTACCTAAACAATTTTTTGTTTACCATTATACAATTGCCCTTTGAATTTTATTATTGTACAATATTTCTCTGTCTATTCTTTGCTCGCTAATATATTAATTTATAGTCTTAAAATCTTAAAAGCTTTTAAATAATCTGTACATTTTGGTTGGCTACATAAGAGTTTAAAAAATTACTTAAACTATTTTTTGTTTACCATTATACATTTGCCCCTTAAAATGTACTGTAAATTGTCCTGAGTGGTTTTTTCATAGGACCGTGAATACGAAAGATATTTAGGTGTTCCCATTTATATGGTCTACCCAGTATATACATTTTTATTAATTGGAATAAAGTTTTTATGAAGAGAATAATCATTTATAATTAAAAGGAGTGATACTGGAAATATAAATGCTTCGTATCATGTTTAATTCGTGCCGAAAAGGTACGACATTCGAGGAAGTCGAGTGAGTGGCTTCAACGAAAAGAGGCTGAGCATTTTTTTTCGTAAGACAAGACACTCAACGAAAGTGAATCTGCCAGAAGCTGTTGAAGAACGACAGACAACTGCAAAAGAGACACGGCGAGGTAGCACAAATTAGCGCTAGCATTAATAAAGCTGAAAGCCCCGTTAAAACTACCCTCTATGCTTGAAAAGATTTCCAGGTCCGTGTAAATCATTATTTTCTTCTTTACGCGGTTATGACTCCAAATCAGCCACCATGTTTTCCGTGACAACGAGTCTGTAGCAATTCAATTTACAAGAACTTATCGATACACGGTGTCTCAAATTCCTTCAACATTCGGAAATGAGCGGTTCCTGAAATCATCTGAAGCGACATGTTCCTTTGCAAAAATAGCGTCCGCAGCTTTGTTAATGAGTTATTAACGAAAAACACGGACCAATCGGTGCCAACTGTCAACTGGCCGACTGTGCCAACACGCGTCTAGGTCGCGCTCTGATTGGCCCATGTTTTTCGTTAATAACTCCTCGACAAAGCCGCGGACGCCATTTTTGCAAAGGAAAATGTTGCTTCAAATGATTTCAGGAATCTCCCATTTCCGGATGTTGAAGGAATTTTGAGACATCCTGTATACAGTCACTCTCAGAAATATTCGTACGCCCTTTAAAACAGAATAACTTTTTTATAATTGTACCAAACGATTTGATTGTTTGAAAAATTACGATTAAAATAGTAAAAATTAACTTTTTTAATTGAAAGATCCTAAATTGTTTTACTTATAACAATCGCTACAAAGAAAAACCTGTTTTACCACAGCATGTGGCTGGTCTGTTTTTCCGTTTCGAAACGAGACACTTAATTTTCAGCCGTACCCAAGTCGGTAACGCGTTCATAGAACCAGTAAATATTCATGTATAATTTAAAATACGCAGAATCAAGCAATTGAGACTAATAACTGCGAGCTATTAGATGATTGCATAAGTTCGTGCCCGATTTTCATAGATGTCCCAAACTGTGCTGCACGGCAGAGTGTGAAAAAAATTATATATACTTACCGTTTTTTTCTACAATTAGAAATGATTATAATAATTGGTTAATAATGCTGCATTCTTTATAATTTAGCCATTGAATTTTATTTTCAAATCTGGCACGAGCTTATGCAATCATCTGATGTATAATTAAAGCTTTTATACGTCCTTAGATTTTTACAAAAAAAAAATAAAAGTGGGATTCTAAACAAATGTCGATCCGACGAAAAAGGAAAATTTTATTCAGGAAGGTAACCTTAAGAACATATTTCAAGGTCATTGAAAACAGAGAAGAGGTAACAATTCGATATGATTACCTTATTGTCTTATTTGCGCAAATAATTTCTACATATTGTTTTCAAGCTTTAAACAGATTCTTTTGAACGTAAGGAATGGTTTCATATTTCCGTAATATCGAATACAAAGAAAAACAAAAGTAGGATACTAAACAAATGTCGATCCGACGTAAAGGGGAAACGTCTCGAGTAAAAAAGAAGGAAAGGTCAATATAAGCGGATTCTATTCTTCAAAGATCTTGCGGTTCGGTGTTCGAATGCTCAAAGGGAGAACATAAATTCAGAGACACAAATGACTCGTCCTAAAGTGATTTTATTCTCTGTGATGGCTGTGGCTCCCATTCTTTCTCTGAGCCAATCCAGTGACGAACGAAGAACGAAATCCTGGTACAAATTCTTCTTCCCTCGAAGCGACATTTTTATTCCTTTTCCCCTGTTGGCTGCGCAGTATCTTGCCGCTGTACCATGGAATGGAACAAAGTCAGAGATCTCTCGCTTCGCGCATCAGTCGATTCACAAGCACGTAAACATACGAAGGAACCTTTGGTCCCGGCGTTGTTTCGCGGCAAATTCTGAGATTAAGAGCTTTCACGTTGATAGAGGAATGAGGGGGAGGGGAGGAAGCTGTCGAAAGGGCGTAGGAAAAGAGGAACGTGCGAATAAAGCGTGCTTTCAAAAGCAGGATACGAAGAATTGAGGGGATAGGATGGTACAGGGGACGGAATCTGAAAGGCTAAGCAAGTGGAAAATACTACAATGAAGTTTCGAGCGGATAGTGTCTTTCGCGATATTTGAGTCTAGCAGGGGCTGGTAGTTTCAGATATAAATGAAATACTCGCATGCAAAAATATTTGCGATAAAATATACTCCGCGGCAAAGCAGTAAGACATATACAGTGACTCTGATTAATATATTCGAACGCTGTAAAATAAAACGGTAACATTTTTTGTATTGGACTATACGACTTGAACTTTCTTGGAAGCTGGAGCAATTAGTTTACTACAGAATGCGAAAAGAACTCTTTTCAAAAATTGCAATTGGTCGGAATTGTAGCGAAAATACTGAAAGTTGCATTTTACAACTTTTTTTTTAGGTGTGTGTGTGTTTGTGGGTCTATATTGAAAATTTAAAAAATACTTTTTGTAGATCTGTGTCGATTATATGCATTATGAAAGTTTGTGAAAGACAGGCTTTGAAAGAATCTTTAGATTTATTGCAGTTGGAGGCCGAAAATCGTGAAAATCGGCAATTTTTAGCATCTTTAAACGTTTGTAACTCATTGCAACGTCGACTGATTTTTATGAAATTTTCAGAATATCTTTCAATGACACAGATCTATGAAACGTGTTTTCTAAATTTTTCATATAAGCTGACATAAAAAAGTTGTAAAATACAACTTTTAGACTTTTCTCTTCAATTCCGACAACTTGCAATTTTTTCAAAATTTTTTTTCACGTTGCATAACAATCCAACGGTTCTTATATCGTTATCGACTTTTTAACAGTGAACGAATATTAGTGGGAGTCACTGTAAGTAAATGAATGAGTAGTGTATTCTAGTAATACTTTTCTCCTTCCATGATTCCTAATGTTATTGTTTACATCGTACAGTAACAGTCCTTAAAGTTTCTATGCCTTACTTAAAATTACAGTTCCGAGGATTTCAATAAGAATTGTAAATACGCTCTTGTCGCTGCGAAAAAACTGTATAAGACAGTCTCAATTTAATGAGGTCGTAGGTTTTAATAATAGAAATTTGTTATTTTTAATAAAAGCTTTAATATCTTTTCTTGAGTAGTAGCTCTCCTAATACCGCATTACAAAATCCGCTATATTTTACCTTAAGCGCGTCATCGTACAGTTCTGCATGAAAAGAGTAGATAAAATTCAAAATTGTTGGAAAATTTATATTGAAAATTGAAGATGTCAATATATGATTTCTCCTCTATTAAAATCGTTAAGGGAAGAAATAACATCCAATTTAGTTTCTATTTCTTGCAATCGATGCAGACAATTTTTATTTTGAATAAAGATCTGCAATCAACTTATTACCTAAAAGAAATCTTACTACCAAAATAAGAAACATTGAACATACGTATATCATATTAGAATGTGCATTGTACTTCAACATTATGAAACAGGCAAAGCGAATAGTGTGTAATAAATTTTCAAAGTTGAATAGTTAATGAGCTATGCAATTAGTTAGTTAAATAATGTAATGTTATAAATAGTTAAAAATGTCTCATGAAAAAATAAATGATACCGAAATCAGCTTGATTAAGTTTTTAATAGATACAAATTATTTAGCGAAGAACATTGCAAAAATGTTTGGAAAAAGCTGCTGTGCGATTTACAATAACATGAAAAATAATGATAATTACCGTAAAAATGAACAACCAGATGGTGGCCCAAAAGTTAATCTTCTCGAGAAAGACGTATATTATTGTATATTATATATAATATTAATAAAATTGTTAACACTTTCGGCGCAAGGGTTCGATCTTTAACAATATATATAATATTGTTTAACATGCTTACTTTTACGTTAAAATTAACGAGCAAAGTGATTCTTAATATGAGGAGAATACTTACGATAAAATGTAATAAATGTACAGTATAAATGACGGTCCAATTTACGTATCAATAAACAATAACAAATAAACAATCGTTCATTCAACTGCAATATTACAAAAATATTCGAATTTACATTTTGTACACTGTTTTAAAATTTTTGCGTAACAGAGTAAAGAAAAAGAACGATACCTGATAATGAAATTTTTTCCTGTAACTGCTTTTTTGGTCAAAATGAAATGATGAAGCGGATATAGTATGCAAAACAGGCTCGGCTAACTGATTGCTCACGAGCACCGGCTCTGCGAACCGCTACTTCCACAATCATGTTGACTCGCTCGGGCCGCACAGGGGCATACAAATATGTCTTCTTATATTTACTATTAGGTTGTGTAATAAGTCCAGTCACGCTTAACATACCAAGTTTTTTTTTCAAATGTAATGTAGCGATTTTATGTGACGTGTACGATATGTTGGAAATTTCCTTAGTCGTATATCTTGGATTTTGAAAGATTAAATTCAGAATTGCGTCCACATCATTGATTAATGTCATACCGTTTTCGATCGCCGACGTTCAAATTTCCACCTTTAAACCTTGTTTCCGAAATGTGTGATTTCTTCCAATGTAATCCAGCTTCATATAAATGTTATTTTATTTGAATGATCCCTATTGGCTCAGTTTTAACTCTTCTTTTAATTCTTTGACACTGCTAAACAGTTCTTTATTAACCAATTTAGTAATTTCTCTATCCTGACATAACGATATTTATCTTTTTTGATATGTACTTTTTGACAAATTTTTCGTATCCCTTCCTATGATGTTACAAACTTTAGTACAGCAAGTTGTTGTAAAATTCTGCCTTCTCTTATCCTTTCTTAAATTAAACCTTAGCACTCGATTGGCGAGTCTGAGGCGCCACTAAAAATTGCTGTACCATTATTCGCAATATTGTTTACATTATTAAATATGTCGGTATCTAATCAATTACTAAACATTTAGGTATTGCATGAGGTATTATACCAATTTCATATCCATGGAATTTAAAAAGTTATAGGGAGTGAAGATAATCTATGTCCGAAGAAATGTTCAATTTCTCAGGTAAAATAGCTCCGAGTGCAAAGAGTTATTGAACTTACTGTTGCACGTAATTCTCGTGTTATCAATACGCTGCAAGTAAACAATTCGTGACAATAACTACAAAACATAATTTCGTCAACCGAAATGTCAACGCAATCCTTCTAATTTTCGAGTAATTCGGCGGAGTAGTAGGAGTAGCGGAACTTGTATACAATATTCGTAAGCAATTAGTAGCTCATCGGTGGACTGCGGATGTTCATGCAATTTGCAATTTTTGTCGATGAATTTTAAGAAAGTGGAATCGAATGAAATCTGATGTTCAGTGGTAGCAGCCTTCTTAGAACTGAAATAAATAAAAATCGTTCTAAATTCTGTCGAATCTTGTATTCTAGTATATTTTGAAATTTTTCCGAAGCTACAAATGCACAAAGATCCGCAGTCTACTCATCAGCTTGTAATCAATGTTGAAACGATTATTGTAAAGAAATAAAAGTTATCTATCTATGGACGCCTGAAAACTGTAGATACTGTACTACTTTATTCTATACTGAAACACAAAAAACGATCAGGAATACGTGTTTTATGAATAAAAAATGAAAATTTATTATCTATTGAAGCAACATATTTTATACTACTTCGATAAAGTATAAATTATATTTACTTACATTGCAAAGTGCGCGTTTCAAAATATCTTCAACATTATTTCATCCGAGACTCTACAGTAATTACTAACGACGAAGAATGGAAAGGTGTGATTGTAGAGTTAATATAGTTCGCTATAGTCTTGTCGAGATCCTCTTCAGATATTCGCGCGACGTTATTTAATCATACAAGATCGTGAAGCACTAAACCGATTACGCTAAGGACTTTGCGCTGTTAGGATTGCCTTTCGCAACGTCCCGTGAATCAGATTTACAGTGTTCAAGTTTATCTGAATCAAATTTGGTTCATGAAAACAACCGTAAGACTAGATTCTCGCTGGGTAACTAGTTGTTCATGATCAGTTAGTTGCCACGTTCTTGAGGTGGGACTTTCAACGACCAAAAACTGGGTATAGACAAATGAAAGTAATATTTCACAACGCGCGACCACAACACACCCGGCACGTAGCGACGCGACCATGCTTTTTAATTTCAAAACTCCGCGAGCAATAAAAGCGATAAAAGCAACCGTGATTGTGTTGGAATCAATTGTTTTTTACCACCTTTAGAACCGTTACGTACTGTCGACCAGTCCAGACACCAAAAACCTGACAATCATATTTAGCGACTACATTCAGCAGCGTGCCCGTAAATAATAATAAAAGATTTATGTATACAAATATGCCTTCTTATATTTACTATTAGATTTGTGTAATAAGTCCAGTCACGTTTGACGTACCAACTGTTTTTAAATGTAATGTTGCAATTTTATGTGTAATATGTAGAAAATTTCCTGTTGTGTACCTAGGATTTTGAAAGATCAAATTCAATTAAATCCACATTAATAATTGAGTAATGTCATTCCGCTTTCGATTGTCAACATAAAAATTTCGATCTTTAAACCTTGTTTCTGAAATGTGTGATTTCTTTCTAGAATTTCTACCATGGTAATCCAGCTTCATATAAATGTGATTTTATTTGAATGATCCCTATTCGCTCAGTTTTAACTCTTCTTTCATTTGTTTGGCACTGACGAACAGTTCTTTTTTGACTAATTTAGTAATTTCTCTATTCCTACTGGTTCAGTTAAATCTTTTATTTTGAAAGATTAAATTCAGAATATCGTCCACATTAATCATTCATTTTTGTCATTTTGTTTTTAGTCGTCGACGTTAAAATTTCCATCATTAAACATATTCTACCATGTAATTCTGCTTGATGTAGACGTGATTTTATTTGAATGATTCCTATTGGCTCAGTTTGATCTCTTCTTTCAATTGTTTGACACTGATGAACAGTTCTTTTTTACCAATTTATTCATTTCTCTATCCTGACATAACGATATTTATCTTTTTCGATATGTACTTTCTGACAAATTTTTCGTATCCCTTCCTATAATGTTTCAAACTCTAGTATAGCAATTCTTTTATAAATTAATAAACTTTTTGTTGCACGCAACTCTCGTGTTCTCAGTATGCTGCAAGTAAACAATTCGTGACAATAACTAGAAAACATAATTGTTTCAACTTTAATACCAACGCGACTCTTCTACTTTTCGATATTACAGACAAATTGAAAGTTAACAAAATAACGCAATGATAAACGTAATATGATATGTCGTCATATATTGTTCCATTTTACACAAAATTCCCAACATCGGCTCTAAGAAATAATCGATTTAGCGTGGAAACACTATCAATTCTTGTCGTCTGATATCGATTTTTTAAATAATACATTTGTCGATTATTGACGGTTTCACCATCTTTGACAAATTAACCAAATTCATGAAACGAAGTGACACTCGTACGAATAACGTAACAAAATTTTTAGACTATATTAATGAAAGGTCTTGTAACTCTTCGAATTTGAATACTTGAACGGCTCCTGTCACGTTTCGCCGTGTCTTCCTTTATTTCTTTTTTCAAACATTTTCTTCAACATTTTCTCGAATTACTAAAAACAACGAAGATATTTTCCCTGTTTATGTATATTGTAAATACTTCTGTATATTTAAATAAGCTTTGAATATATTTTTAAAAGTTTTAATTGAAGTCAATGACCAAATTTCTTTGTATGCCATACAAACATTTCCATTCGAATGTTTTGCACGATATAAAGTAAAATGTTTCTGAATGTGAAATTTTCAATCGCTCATTCTACAAACAAAGAAATCTCTATGCGAACCGAGATTTTCAACAGCTGGCATTAGCAAGTCAAATGTAATTGTTCTTCCCTATGGAGTGAGATATACCGCTATTATTTCCGCATCAATAAATCTTTTCGGGTCTTTTGGCAGAATCTTGAAACTGTGTGCCATTTAACTGTTTTATTTTACTCGAACGATGAATATGTATATTTGAATACGACTACTTAAATCGCATTTTCTGGAAGGATTACACGAGGATTATGAAAATTATTCTAATGAATACATCCTTCTAACAAATTATAAGTACAGTAATGTGTACAACATGATTGGATACATCGACGAGACAATACTAATCCTATATATTATAATACTGATCCAATACTAATCGACTATATGTATATTATAATATTAATCCAATAGTGATTAAAATAAGACCAAACATGGCATAATTCGGAGCATATTTGCTTGTTCAATTAACAATTCGCTAGCACCTGCATTATCTCACACAATGCTATCTGAAATCTGCATTATTCAAATATTCAATCTATAGTGATCCATGTATAACCTTATTTACTGTACAAAGTAGTAAATATTTATTTAACATTGTAACTGTTCTAACTGGTAACTGTTCTATTATCCGAACACTCATAATCCACTTATTAATATGGATAACCGAAGTTCTACTGCACCGTGAATTAACTAAGTGTGTTTCAGATTGTGTCGTGTTTGGTGTCATTTGAATAAAAAATATCACGTATACATTGCAAAAGTATCACAGAGAAAACATAAAAAAATAGGTTTTTCACTGAATTAGTATTACAGTAAAGTCGCGTTATTTCTCAGCGACCGCCTATCCAGAATTTGTCAAGTGTCCACCCTCTCCACTGAGGGACAACGCCGCAGGGGCCATGAATTTGATTATAAAACAGCAATTATTATTTTATAAATATCTACATCTTATAAAATAATGTTCGCTACTGTAAAATGTGTGTCTTGTTAAATTGTATAAATTATATGCATATTGGCGCGACATTAAGGTTAAAAACGAAACGTTTACGTGTTTGAGATGTTGCTTATGAAGTGCCGAAAAACTAGGATACTGAAAGACTGATAAAACTGAAGTAGCTCGAACGTGTTTGCGTCTCTCCTTCATTTCACTTTTAGTGCGGCGCGCCCTTTCGAAAGCGGGGTCGAGATACATTTGAGATATGGAAAATTGGCAGCCGTGCGAGTTTTCCTCCAGGCGTGGTCGGTTCGTATGAGAAATGAACTAAACGTAGAGTCATAACGATGCACTTTGAACATTTTTCAGCCAACGGCACATCTGCTTACTATGAAAGGTTAAGCGACAATTTGACAAATTAGGCAGTGAAAGTGTAAACGCCCATAAAGGTAGCGGATGTGGCGTCAGTTCCATAAACGACTACATTTAGCAGAATTGTACCCTGCTATAAACTACCAAAGATCCATTCCATTTTTAGTACAATACACTTAAAAGTAATTGAGAAAGAAACTAGGGGGAGGGAGAATTTATTTTCTTAAAAATAAATAAGAGAAATTAATGTTTTAGTCTTCTTTTTCTACATTATTTATAATTACAGATCGGATTATATGCATTTATGATAAAAATGAGTAGGCGCCATTTAAAACAGTGAAAATATTCGAATAATTTAAAAATACTGTTATATTATTTTCAACCTATTAAACATATTACGAGAGAAAATGAATTTCTATCTCGCTCCAGTTTGTTGCAATTTAGGTAGAACATTTTTATTTTGTATAAAGATGAGTTAACAGTTTTCCATAGTGAAATTGTAAATACATTAACGTACACTCCCGCTCAAAAATATCTGGACACTTTGTTGCAAGTATAATGTATTTTAATAGTACTAAATCTTCTTGAATAAATAAAGGTTTCTTCGGTAGGACCAATACTATTTCAATCTACGATGATACATTAGCGTGGTTTGCCGTCTTCTCAAGACAATAATAATAATTATTGGCGAGATACATAATGAATTTATTATTAACTGTATAAACCAGATCGCATAAAAAATCAAGTTGTATTTAAACTATGTTTTGTCACGTGTCATCTTTCGTTTCTTTCAACTCTAAACTTACCACGAGAGATCAAATGACCCAATTTAGATGTTTTATTTGACAATTAGTGAAATTGTAAAGGTGTTTTCATGGGAATTTATTGAATATATTAAGTTGGCAACTAAGTTCGCGACCTCCACATTTTCTCACACACAGTCATTTATATGTAGTTTTTAAGCACGAGTATTTTATATCAAATTAAACGCAAAATTCAGAGCTTTCCAATGATATACAGTTCAAAAGGAATGGTCTGGGTTAGGTCTCTGAACGAGGATATAACGATACGATAAAAGAATTACGAAACAAAAGGACGCGAATTTAGTTGCCATCTTAATATTTTTTGACTCCAGTATATATTATAGTAAAAATCGCACAAAATATAAATTAACTAATCTTGTTATTTTTATAATACCATAAACATCAGTCACTTTTGATGGTAGGTAGGTTTAGTGTTAACATCTTGCGATTATTTGTTGTTACGATCACGTAAGTGCTTAACTAGTTATCAATACATTATTTCCTGCTTAAGTTGTATAATTTACGTTTAATCAAGGCTTGATATTGTAACGTACACATTACATATTTCCTTTCATGTAAAAGAAATGATCCTTTGAAAGTAGTAATCTTACAAGGGACATGACATTCGATAAATATTCCTGTGTTAGCAAGCTTAATATTTAGTTCATAAGCGTGTATTAAATATTCTACGTTTTCACACTGTTCTGATAGAATGGAATATCAGTGTTCTTGAAACTTTTTCTAGAAATCAATCAATGGCGTTGCAGGAGCGTTGTACCCGTTGAGCGACTATATTTTAAAATATACCCAAACCTGTTCTATTGAGTTTAAATCGAAGCTTTGAGGCGTTCTAATTTTTTAAACGGTTGAACAGCGAGCTTTTCTACACTTTCGCCCTTAAAGTCCAATTTCCCACAAACTTTTTTCAAGTGAAAACTTCTTTAGGCGCACCGCGTACACAATTGCCGGGCAGTGAATGAGTCTGATCCGTCACACTCCTCGGTGAAACGCTGTTCGTTTCACGAGTGAGCGAGAAACAGACAGGTGTGTAATCGCCCATAGAAGATTTCACTTCGGTCTTATGCACACAGTATTGGTGTGTCTTTGTTTTATAGAACCATTACTGTATTTCCGACGAGTTGTCAAAATATCCGAACACGTGTAATATGCAATATTTATCACTTCCGTATCATTCCTTGCATTTTCATAACATTTGGTTCAGTGATTTTTTATTACCATAACCTATCTGCAATGATGTGCTTTTTAAAATATCGTGTATGTCATTGTGAATTAGTTTCCAGTGTTATAAAAATTATTTTAACTATTATTTAAAATATTGTTTATATTATCAGATCTGTCGGTATCTAATCAATTACTCAACATTTAAGTATTGTATGAGGTATTACATCAATTTCATATCCACCAAATTTAAAAAATCATACAGGATGGAAATATTCTAGATCGAAAGAAATGTTTAATTTTCCAGTTAAAATTGCTCCGAGTGCAAATGGTTAACACTCTCCCATTACCCGCGATATCATATTTTTTTAAACACTTCACGTTTACATATGAATATACTGCAAATATTTATCCATGTTGCGAGTGTTTTCGTGAGTTACAGTACACGAAGCATGGTGTGCTATATTTTCATACTCCAAACGTAGCTTGTTTACATTTTTTTTCTGTGAAAGAAAACAAGAATTTGCAGAATTTTATGCTTTCTAAAATATCGTGTATGTCATTGTGAACTAGTTTCTAGTTTTATAAAAATGATCTTAAGTCTCTCCCATTACCCTGGATATCATTGTTTTTTTTAAACACTTCACGTTTACACATGAATATATTGCAAATATTTATCCATGTTGCGAGTGTTTTCGTGAGTTACAGTACATGAAGCATGGCGGGAAATATTTTCTTACACCAAAGGTAGCTTGTTTACAGTTTTTCACATGTTTACATTTTTCGACTTTCAAAGAAAACAAGAATTTGCTGAATTTGATGCAGTCTGTGACTGTTAGAGAACATAATTTGTATACATCAAATATTACTAAAAATATTATAATATTATGTTGGTTTACGTATGTTTATTTTCATCTTCCTGTGGAATCATGCATTCATGTGGTTATCCTCATTTTTAAATTCTGCATTCTCATCGAAGTAACTTTGTAAATTGATATCGTACGTTAGGAATCAGAAAAAAGTGCTGTCTCGTGTCTTCGAGATTCTAGGAGCACGAAAAAGTCCTAAGAATCCCCTTGTGCAAGCTCAAGCCACCTTCGCATGGGAGTGTTAGGCTGAAAGTTCTATTATGTCATATGGTCAACCACTAATGGAAGTCTTTTTGTACAGCAAAAACTGGAGTTAATGAAGCAATTCTTTAGACTACGTAGTTTTTATTAAAATGTTCAATTTACTTTTAAATTGACGATTCAAAATATACCGAAAAATCGCGCAGCGTACACGTAAAGCATAAATAAAGTTCTCGAGTAGTTCAAAAATTAAAAAAAGAGGTTTTTACTGGAAATAGTCATTAAATTTGATAATAAAAATTAATCAGTAGTTGTTATTGGTAAGTTACAATTCGTACCGAACGAAACTTTGTTGCCCAATACTCACAAACTTAATAATGCTAAGAAAAAGACAAATATTAGTAAACGATGTTTGAATAAACTTAGAATAATTTTATCGGCGCCACGGTTCGATCAAATTCTACACAATATAGCTATTTCGTAACACTCAAACGTTTCGATTCGGATTTGAATTTGTTACGTCATAAGACCACGTTTGCTATAGAATTGTTTTTCTATTTGAGGAAAAGAAAGGTGGTGTTTCGTTCTAGACCCGCTAGAGGACTCATCAGTAAGGCTATCCATATAATATAATCCATATTATATATTTTTTTTATTAATCCTAAAATGTATCGTGCATCAGTTTCTCATTACTATGACATAATTGTAAGATCTCAACAAAAAATCAGGTGGCGTTATGGTAATTTCGAGCACTGTATACAGAAATTTTCGTTTATGATCACTTTTTATCATGTTTCTTGAGTTGTGGATATCTTTTGTAGGATGTATGTTTCTTTTCGTTGCATCTGATATCACGTGTTTACGTGCTCGTTATCCCTCAGATCGGGGGTAACGAACTTCTCCGTCGCGCCGGGGGCCAAAGAACACTCACTGCCAATGCGACAAAGAGTCGCCAGATTAACCCTTTGCAGTCGGAACTATTTTATCTGGAAAATTATAAATTTCTTCTCACCTAGTATAATTCCGTTGTACATGTTTTCTTTTACTTTATGGATATGTAATTGATATACCTCATAGAATAATTAACGCTAACCGTACCGGGTACAAAATCTATCGGATATAATTGTTCTGTGAAAATTACAAGACTGAATTTATTTAGATTTTTCACCATTTTTTTAATAATACATGCTCAATAGAGAAATTTATTGAATAATTTCTCATGGAAGCACACACACACATGGATCTTTATAATTTCAATAATTAAACAATAAACGATGTGAAAGCGGTCATTTTCACTCACGATGTGAGATCGGTCGTGGTAAGGTTAGTGTTAAATGTGTAGTAATTGATTAGATAGCAACATATTCAACTGCTTGCCATATTTTGACGAGCCAGACTCGTGATGAAGGTTTTTAACAAACTCTAACAAATACGAATGTTACTCGTTTCATTTTAGATGAAATAAAATTTGATTCGTTTGTATTCAATATTTATGCATTGAAATAAATGTAGCCACGCAAAAAAATATAAATTTTCTCTTCTCTTCTACGGCATTTTTCGGGATAAAGACGTCGCTGTAACTGTAAAAGAAAAGGTACGGCAAGGGGTTTTAATAACGTGAACAATATTGTGCGAATAATGGTACTTCCAATAATATTTTCCTATTTGTATTACTGTTTATTATTTTGATTTTACTGAATAATAACTAGGTCACGGATGTGTATGCAGGTGCATATTTTTTTTTAGAAAATCGATAGACTGATGGGACCTGGACAGAAATTTATATTATGATTAGGTGATTCAAAAAATGTATTTTTTATTTTGCATATTTTGCATATTGCACATGTTTTGCATAGGTACACATGTCTTGCACGAACGTATAGATTTTGCATATGTAGATATTTGGCTGATAGTCTATGAAACAAGGACAAGCGAGATAGATGAACCCAATAGTATTAGGTTATCCCATAAGTTCGTGCTGTTTTTCGAGCAGTTGCATATGTTAATTTTATATTACGTTTTAACGCTTAATTGAATTGGTTAATTAAATGGGAAATAATTGACAGGCCTTTAATATCTGGGCCACATAGGAAGCATTTAATACGAATCCGGAGGCAGTACTTGCGTCGGAAAAGCAATAATTCATAATTTTGACATTGCCAAATGACGTGATTTAGATATTGGGATTCAGCACCACACTCACAAGTACTCTTAAATAAATAAGAAAAAATAATGCTTTAGTCTTTTTGTTCCAGATAATAATCAATAAATAAAAGTAAATAACTGATAACCAACATTATAATAGTAGTTAATTGAAATAAACGTTAAACTTTGGTACAGTGAAACTTACTATCTTAACTCAGTACAGTTTCAGTAAAATTTACAGTGACCACAAATATAATGATCCGAACATTCGGTGTGCCAATTCTTAGCAGTTTTAACATTGAATCCAATCCGATGTTAAGCAATATATGTTTTAAGTTTTATATATTTCTATTGCAATGTGCAATTAAAATATAATTTCATTAAAGTAGTGTAATAATATGTTCATGTATTGCGTATGCTACACTTACTAGGTTTAACCATACCATACTTGGTTTAACCCTTAGCAGTCCGAATTATTTTTCAAATTGCCAACAAACTTATTCTTCATAAGTTCATTTTAAATAATTTTGTTTACTATATTAATATTAATAATATTAAATATAGCTCTCAAACTTTTTTGTAATTTCTATTTGTCGAACTTATATTTGTTTTTAACTAAAAAATATAAATAAAGGAAGAACCCGTTTTATTTACATTTTTCTTTCTCTGATGTCGACTTACACTCGACAAAGGAGTGCAAAGGGTTAAATCATTGAATAAATAATAACTTTGAATAACCTTAAGCGTCTGGTGCTGCGAGAATTACCTCTAAATATAAACATTGTAATTGGAACTTCGAATTAAAATCTTCTATCTTCTTCTATCTTTTTTCCTATCTATTAAAATCTTTTTATGAAGGCATACCACATACATTACTTCACTGAAATCGGATCTAGCGCTTTAAGTTCTGAAACATGTACAAATGTACAGCCGATACACTTTATGCGGCGCGTCTAGTTGTAAAAGGAAGAAAGTATGTATTCGGTTCTCTGGAATAGAAGGAAACTGATGCAACTTATCCTCGAACGCCGCGCCGAAGCCTTCAAGAAATCTATCGATTCAACGGAAAAATGCTAGGCGTAAAAACCGTTTCGTTCGAGAGATTCTTCGGAGGTGTACGTCGTCGTTGATGCGTGTACGTGATCACTCGTTCGCTTAGTATAAAGTCTACCAAGCTTTCCGCATTTTCCTGTTTCTCATCTAAGCTCTGAGCATCCTTGACAGGAGTATGGCTTGGAAACAACTTCTATGCGATGCGTATTGATTCGAATAAATGCGACGAAGATAGTTCTAGGCACGTACGTCGGGGTAAAATTTTCTGAAACTGTTGCTTATAACTCCACCCAATATATATCTCATATGTGTATACTGTCGTTCGCGATTGTTTTTTTATCTTTTCATCCTTTGTTGCAATGGCAATCCAAAACCGACTGGATTCATTTTTAAATTGAAAAGCACGGAAATGCAAATGAAACCTGGAAACCAGTAACGTATTTACCAGAACAAAGTAATGTTTTCTTCGATGTAAATATCGACAGAATTAAACATTTTAAATGTGTTGCATTTAATTGTTTCAAAATACTGCTTCGCTGTACACAATGAGCGTTTCGAACGAGGCGCTTCATGCAACTTTTCGACCATGAGGTTTTCATTGACTTTTAATGTTGTCGTTTAAGTATTCCTATCTACGTGATAATCAAATGTGTATTCATTCGACGTTATTCCAGCCGTGTAACGAAGTAGCTATATTTTAGACTTGTACTGAAATTGTTCGCTTAACCCATCGCGCTCCGAATTATTTTTCAATTTTGTTGCCAGCAATTCCCTACTATTTTAAGCGCTTTATTTGAAATTTACTTCAAAGGACTGTTCCTGTACAGCTACATATTTTAAACAATTTTGTTTACTAATTACATTAAATGTTGGCACAGTCGGCCAATTGACAATTGGCGTGTCGGACCGACTCACAGTGTGTCGAGTATACGGGCGTTCGAGAAAAAACTCATAACTCCTAAACTATGTAATTTTCGAGTAAAGCACCTTAATACTTTTTGAAATAAAATGCATAGACGAATAGATTGGTATATAAAAATATTTTCTTTTTAGTTGCGATGACCTTGCTTTTTTGTTCTTTTTTTACTGAATAAAAAGTGGTTTACAATTTTAACGAAAATTACTTAAAAAAGTACTATACTATATACTCAAAAATCTTCACAAGAAGGAATTAAAACTTAGGAGTCCTTTTGTTTACCTAGAGATAAATCAAATGAATAAATAAGTAAATTAATTAATATAGATAATATGTTATTTAATAATATGTGAACGTATATAATTGAAATACAATGTGATTCAATTACGATGTAATTGAATTAGCCCAACTCTGATGTAAATACGGATCGTGTGGCCGAAGCGTATCAGTGTGAACCACTACTAATGGAATGTACAAAACTTCTTTATTCTTCATTATTTTTTTATGGGACTTTCGCCAACTTATGTCTGGCATTTTTCTGATTAAAATGACACCAAACACGATATCATTTTAACTGTATTTAGTGGTTTACTCAACGATGGAAGTTTGTCTGTGCCTGCGACGGCGACTGTCCGCGTCTCTTTCTTTCCCATATGCAGTCCTTCCTTGCGCCCGAAACTTTCATCGTAGATTAAACCACTAAATACAGTCGAAATTATATCGTGTTTGGTGTCAGTTTAATCAGAAAAATGGCAGAAATAAGTTGGTGAAAGTCCCATAAAAAATAATGAAAAATAAAGAGGTTTGGTAATTCGATTAGTGGTGGTTCACACCGATATACCAAAGCAGAGATCAATCATAGCCGACCTGCGGCGTTGACCGGCAGTTGAGGGGGTTTGCACTGGACAAATTCTGGATAGAAGGTCGCAGGAAAAATATTGAGAGTTTACTGTAATTCATTTAATTTTTCGAAAGTATGCCAGCACTTCTGTAAGCTGGTGTACGTATGTGATTTATTATGCTACAAGTTTAGGTGTCGTCCATGTTATAAAACGAAATGAATTTAATGATTCAGGGGTCATTCAGGAATTATTTTCCATTGAATTGCATTCCCTGACACGAATCAAATCGCTCTTGTTTGTAGATACACTTTTTAATGATCATTTTTATGCAATGATGTGTACAATATTCGAATTTCAAAAAATATTTCTTTAACGAAAAGTAAAAATATATCTTTTTTAACAAAAACAATCATTATTAGGTTTTTCGATGGGACGATAAGCATGTAGGCGTAGTAAGAAGTTCGAAAAATTTTTTGTATATGGGTACAAATATGGCTAGATAAAAATGTTAGGGTTTAAAACTTTTACAACAATTCTTCAGATTCATTTAATTTTTCGAAAGTGTGCCAACACTTCTGTAAGCTGGTTTATGTGTGTGATTTATTATGCTACATGTTTAGGTGCCATCCATGTTATAAAATGAAATGGACCCCGTATATTTTTTTCCTTATATTATATTATGAAATCGTTCTTGTTTGCAGACACACTTTTGAATGATCATTTTTATGCAGTGCAGTGTACAATATTCGAATTTGATAAAAAATTTCACGATGCTGCATATTCGAAGACGCAGCATACAAATTGGGAGTGCGACGAGGCCGCTACAGTAAAAGTACGTGGTCTACGTGCGAAGTTTTTTTTACAATGACGTTAAAGAAAGTCATGGGACAAGCTGGAATGAGGGATATCACGGTATGAAGTTGAAACGAGACGCTGACGCAGGCGGAGAAGGGCTGGAAACCGGTCGATCCTTTTGGAGTCGTTTAGCAAATACACTTCCGAGCTTTACTCTACCCACGATTGAAGAACTCCCTCTCGCTTGGTTCTTCGAGCTGGAAGAAGAGGTAGCGGAGGTAGGAAAAGGATACATAAAAGCAGGCTAGCCACTTTACTCAACGAATTTTCTACAGTAGTGCTGGCCGAGTAGTCGTATCTCATTGTCTGTGCACGCAACTTCGAACCACGAACTCGCTACGTTTCACATTGGTAGTTACAACCATTGCGAAGAAGATATTTGCTGCAATATCGTTTCTAGGAGTAGACAAGCAGAAACCAACTCTCTTTTCTTAACACAGCTCTTTTTATTTTATTCCACGATGCCAGATTTTCCAATATTCAAATAGGCTGCTGTGAATACTATAACATACTATCTTAACACTTTACGTACCGGAAGCCTATTAATAGGATTTTCAATAATTTTGCTGTACCAAAAGAAAGCACAGAAATTTTCTTTTACATTGTAATCTCAAATGAAACTATTATATAACGTTATTGGCGGTGACTTGTTAGTTCTCAATTAAAATTGCTGTTGCTATTGAAGGTTCTATTGAAAAGTGTTTAGCCATGTATCATAGATTTTTCAAAATTATGTAAAAATGCAATGTGTTAATATTTTTCTCCTTCGATTCTTTTCATATTACTAAAAGAACAGGCTGTAAGTAGATCTCGCGTGACTGCACACAGTCAGCACAATACACTCACACACCGTTAGACGAAGATTCCACGTCTGATTAATCAACAATGTAATTCATTGTAATTCAGTTATATTGTAATTTATAATTCAGATCTTCATTCAATTCAATTACAATGCAACAGTTGAATTACTCCAGGAATTATAATTACAAAGTAATTGAATTGTATTGTAACTCAGTCATATTGTAATTGCAATTGGAGTACAATTATAAAATACTTTGTGATTACATTACATTAATTACGAATTACGAGGACGAGGAATAGAAAATACGCCGCATAGACAGCAAACAAGTATTTGAAAGAAAAATCATAAAAATATATCGCACTTCTTCAAAGTTCTGGGCTATAATTTCGAGAGCTGTATTTTAATCGTATCGTATTTCAATTACACATCTGATTGAAATAATTCGTAATTGAATTAATTGAAAGATTTGAATTATGTAATTCAGTTACGACGTTGTTGAATTACTATGTAATTGAAATACAATGTAATTCGATTGCGTAATTCAATTACAATGTATTTGAATTAGCGCAACTCTGTTTGAAGTTTATGGCACTTGTATCTTTGAAGATACATCAAAAACTAAACATTAAGCAGATGCCTCCACTGGTCGTCAAACGACAATAGTTGACTTAATCCTCGAAGAAGATTGTCGGTCACGAACGCGCCATTAATAATGTCCGTATGAAAACCACGTAACGATTCCTGCGCGACAGAACATTACTGTTCGTTGTTACTCTTGGCAGCTAAAGTCGTCGCCAGTCAAAATCGTTGTTGATTAAATTCGTCCACGGTCGAAATTATTGTCGGCTAACGACGTTTGTCGGCTAAAGACGTTGTCGGCCAAAGTTATCGTCGGTCGAATCTGTAGACGGTGTAATATCGTCGGTAAAAACTATGTCGGCGATTTTCATGGGACCCGGAAATACAGGGTGTCCTGGTATTACTGGTACAACCGTGAAGGGGGTGATTCAACATGAGAAAATAAGTCGAAACTATTCAATGAACTTTTTTCATCCGAAACATCGTTTACGAGGAAATCACGTTTTAAAATGCAGCGTATACGTATCTTATTCTATAGGAAACGTCTGACGCGTCCGATCATAACCGACCTATTCTACTTCCTGCATACAGAATGAGTCACCTAACGTTTCTACCTCGAATATCATTGTTGTTTTCAAAGATACATTTAAATGTATTCAGGACAAAGTTGAATGGTAAAATAGAGTTCATACGATACCAAACAAATTTTTGTGATATCGAGATCATTTTTTAAAATGGAACCACCCTCTTTTAAACAGCTACAATGATAGTCCCTTTCATCACCAATTCAGTGATTATAATTATTCAAGGTCATTCAAGTGATAAAAAGAAAGGTACTAAAAATAATACAGTCAAAAATAGTCGAAAACTTCTTAAATTTCTTAAAAGTTAAAAATACTTAAAAGTACATGTTGATCCATCTATTCCTACAGAAAGGATTTCTTGGCTTATTGTTCCCACTAACCCAAATAATATGGTAAAAATTACTTGTTAAATTCAATTGAAGGGATTTTAAAAATTAATTTCGTATATGTACCTAAGGAAATGTGAAAACTATTGATATATAATAGGTCTACAAAATGTCAGTGAGTTATTTATAAAAATTAGGAATAGTACTACTATTGCATTCTTCATTTGTAAACTACTTAATGGTATCATACGGAAGTCGAGTATAATTTAGATACACTAATAGTCCCTCACCGCTCACCGCTCGATATCTATCCCATCCAAATCCCGATAATCCATGATAAGCCAAAACAGCTGCAGCATTTGGCGTAATCATAAAATAATAAAACAACGAACCATCAATACCGTAACCGCTACCCTACTCCCATACGACGCTCGACGATGGGACACCGAACGACCACTGAACCCAACCCGGAAAACCCGCTGCTCGTGGTACCCCACTTAGCTTACATCGTCAACCCAAAAACTAGGAATATCATTGGCCAAGAGGCCGCACAGTGGGCTGGATCGAAGATTTGAGTCACATTTTCCGTGAAATGAAGTTTCTCATATCGATATCTAATCAATCGGTATTGTCTTTCGAATATCCACTGACCTCAAAAACTGAAGAATTAATGAAATTAAATGCAAATTGTAGTTGTACCGAACTTTTAAAGTTGAGCATTTTAGAATCTGCGGTCGACACCCGAAAAATGTCCTTTCTTTTACGCGATATTTTCACGATCTTGTTTAATCCTTCATCCCCATTTTTTTCTGCAGTAAACAGCATTATTTTTCGTTAAGAAATTACGATTGCAGTTACAGTTATTATATGCAATCTATTAAAAATGTAATGTCATTATATATGTGTAATTAACATTATATAAAAAGATAAGAAAATTATTAGATTCTGAAGCTATGCAGAAATTAATCTACAACTTTACAAAATCAAATGGTAAAATTATATCATCGCTATACATATAATAGAGATTTCGTTACAGCATTTAATATCTATTACATGATAGTTCTATGTAATCCATAAACTAATCATTCTTGAAATGTAAATTACTTAAGAAACACATCTAATGTAAGGAATAGATTTTTGATTAATTTTCTACAATTGTCTCAAACAATTATATTTAAAACATGGCAAAAACTAATCAAATAATGCGACGTTGAATCACATTACCGAAACAAAATTTTTTGTACGTTATTAATAAGATAGAATTTTTTAATATTTTTCTGTGCAACCTGCACTCTGATATCCTTAATGGTTCAAAAGTTATACTAAAATGTCACTAAAATCTTCGATCCAGCCCACTATGCGCCGTCGCGCTTAATCCCACTATTAGTAATGCATAAGACTGTAAGTGTAGAAACTTCGGCAGATCTAATCAGGCAGTCAACCAGCACATCACGCAGCCAGTTGTAACTAGACTGCGGATGTTTATGCAATTTGCAATTTTTGTCGACGGATTTTAAGAATGTGGAATCGAATAAAATCTGATTTTCAGTGGTAGCAGCCTTCTTAGAACTGAAATCAATAAAAATCGTACTGAATTCTGTCGAATCTTGTATTCTAGTATTTTTTTTGAAATTTTTCCGAAGCTATAAATTCATAAAGATCCACAGTCTAGTTGTAACAATGCACACACTTCATCGTCGGATAAACATGTTAAACACCAAGTTGGTCGGACGCACAATGAGTTGCTGAAACGTTTTGAAGTCATTTCTTAGTCGAAATTAGTACAAACATATATTTTTATAGATTTTCATGTGCAGAATTGACGTGCTTGAACTTCAATATTTAATTGTGGGATACAGGAAGGAATTTTGGACAATAAAATAGGTTTTGTCCGCGTTTTACGCGGTTCAACCCACTGTGGGGCGGCTCAACAATTAGTATACACACTGATACTGGCACTGGCTTGTATCATACGATGCTCTACTAATATTAGCGAAACGACTCACCAGTAAAAACTGTATAACGCCAAACCGCAAGAACCTCAAAGCTTTATTCAGATTCAGAAATTCTTAGTTACCCCGGTCCCATAAAACACGTCTCAAGGCTCGAGTTGTGCCAACTAAATTATAATACTAACCCTTTGTACTCGGAGCTATTCTAACTCGAAAATTAAACATTTCCTCCGACCTAGAATATTTCCATTCCCTATGATTTTTAAAATTTTATGGATATGAAATTGGTATAATGCCTCATACAATACCTAAATGTTTATTAATCGATTAGATACCGATATATTTAATAATGTAAACAATATTTCGAATAATGGTGCAACAATTTTTAGTCTAAGTGTTAAAATGAGGAGTTCGTCATTATCATTTCTGCGTGACTACCTGATTCTGCATCAGTGGCGTTCACACATAACAATAATATGTAAAGAGGAATTTTTCTGCTCCTTGGCGACTCGAACGCTTGATTTCGCATCAAGATTATCCGCATCCCACAGCTCCATGATTTCACATCAGGTTCGTTTGTACGTTATCCAACCTACCAGCAGCTCGTCGATTCCATATCGAGTTTGTCTGCGTTTCTCTAGCAAGCTCCCACCAATTCCTTGATTTCGCATCGGGTTCTTCTGCGTAGCGATTCCCCGATTTCGCATCGGGTTCGTTCACGAAGTCTCACATTTTCCTAGCAGCTCCCCTGACTTCGTATCTGGTTCGTACGTGCTACTACTAACAGATTGACTATCCATTTCCTTCTAAACTCTTCGGCTATACAAACTGCGCACGGTGCTGACTCGTAACGCTATTTACGTTGAAAAATGGCTTAATACAATTACAAAACATAGCAAATGGTAAACACTAATAGAAATAGAACGTGACACTTGGATAATCAGATTATTAGTATTTATAGCGTTATTATTAGACTGCGGATCTTTATGTATTTATAGCAAAGTTGTTTGAACATTTTTTAAATCGAAAATGTCAATATATGATTTGTCCTGCAATTGAAGATGTCAAAATATGATTAAAATCATTAAAGGAAGAAATAACGTTCAATTTACTTTTTCTATCTTGCAATCGATGCAGACAATTTTTATTTTGCAAAAAGATCCGCAGTCTAGTTATTATAAAATAGATCAATTCTGTTAAACCTTAGACGATCTTCGCTCTTCATCTAAAAGTGAGTGTAACTGTGGCTGAAAGTACAGCGAGTGTAAAAAGTATTCGTACGCCCTTTAAAATAGAATAACTTTTTTATAGTTGTACCAAACGACCTGATTTTTTATAAACAATTAGAAGCATTGGTTTACGAAATGATATGCAAGAAATATTCTCCGAAAATTATAATTTACAAGGTTACATGCAAAAATAAAAAATGCATTTTTTAAATCTTTTTTCATTTGGGCTCTTAATGAAAATTTAAAATATATGTTAGATCTACTTTATTAATCTTTATTAACCTCATACTAAAAGTTTCATCGATGTCGGTTGAATCAGGAATTACGACACTCATCGAAATATGTACGATTCTGTGGATTTGAAGAAGAAACTGATCAAAAGTCGTGTAAAATTACGATTTTCACCATTTCGATGAAATGTTCAGCATGTGTATAACTAACATAGATCTACAAAACGTATATTTTAAATTTTCTTTAAGAGCCCAAATAAAAAAGTTTCAACACGTTGTAAATTATAATTTTTCGAAAATTTCTTTTGCGTATCATTTCGTAAACCAATGCTTCTAATTGATTATAAAAAATCAGGTCGTTTGGTACAATTATGAAAAAGTTATTCTATTTTCAACGGTGTACGAACACTTTTTACACTCACTGTATGTACTTTTCCATGGGTCATATTCATAATATGAAAACTAAATGTCAAGAAATACAAAGAAATTTATAAATAAAGAAATGTAATTGAAATAATTAATTAAAAAATCATTACAAAAAATATATATATTTATTAAGATAATTATCAGTAGATTGCAATAATTTTTTAATGAATTATAGTGCTAATTTGATCCCGATATCTCTTATGGTTCACGAGTTGTAGTAGAATTTCACCGATCCGAAAATAATTTTAATTTCGTCAATTTTAAAGTGTCCAGTTCTTTAAAAACAGGTCCGTAAAGGGAACACATATTTCAAATTTTTCAAAAGTTCCCTGCTATGGAAACATTGCATTTGTTTCAAACAATTGCAAAATGAATGGTGAAAAAAAACATTTGTTTCAAATGACAACATTTTCACGAGATACTCTTACGTCTTCACTATAAGTTCCTAGAAACTCATCTTTATCGGATTTTTAGTTCAAGTCTTATAATTTCATGAAAAAAAGGGTGACAGTTTTTCTTACACGTCAGTAAAATCAACAATTCTTAAGATATCGAAAAATCGTTTGAGATTCCTTCATAGATCACCAAAGACTACAACATATTCAAATTTGAACAAGATCCGATACAGTACTCCAACAAGCGTCCGATTTCGTGTGGAATGACCCAATTCTGAACGATGCATGAAGAATTTCTATAATCACTGTAATTACAAAATATAGCAGTGCAAAGAGTTAAACGAGAAATAAATGAGGGAGGATTACAATTAGTCGATATATTTTTACCAAACCGTTAGTTTCATGAAAAAAAAATTTAGTATAGTTGTATGTTTAATTATCGTTCGAGCGTTAATAAAAACTGGAAAAACTGGTTCTCCCTGCAGTCATTAAGGGAGTAAATCCGTGCTTCGTGAAAGAATAGAAGGGAAATCGATACGAGATAAAATTTATGAGACAAATATACGATGCTCTTCGTGTGCAATTGTGCATTACCTTCCATGTAAAACAACACGGATTCTAGGAATCCGGTGTGCCGAGCTTCTCGTCACTTCCAGACAGTTTCGGTTACTCGACGCAGGGTTACGCTACATGTACATGTATGTATATGAGTTTTTTATTTTTCGGAACACTAACCAGACGATATTGACCTAAAACAGCTGACCGTAAAAGAGTAACTGTGTTAACGAAAAGACGTGTTCTGCTCTCGATAATTTTTACGAAAATGTAAAGATTCCAACAAGTTCGTGGACTTATAATTTTTTCTTTAAAATTTAGATTAAGCAGATTTCTTTTTTTATAGCGTCAATAATATCAATAATTACTAGACTGCGGATCTTTATGTAAAATAAACATTTTTTTAGCTGAATTGCACCAAACTGGAGTGAAATAGAAATTTATTTTCTTCCCTATTATGTTTGGTAGTTTCAGGATAATATGAAAGTACGTTTAAATCTTTCTAATATTTTTGCTATTTTAAATAACCCATTCATTTTCGTCATAAATACGATAATTTTAGACGTATAAATTTGCGCAGTTATTTTGATAGTTGAAAAATTGAAAGTGGACGAAATGTAGAAATGTGATTGAAGAAAAACAATTTACTGTTTGTCCCCCAAGATTATTATAATCTTATCAAGAAGTGCCGGAAGGATAATAACTTTATTTTAAATGAAATGAAACAAGAGGATTTAATTGTGAACAAGATTTCTGGAGGGTGCAATTTTTAAAAGGGTAAAGAATTCTAACGGAGAAACAATAAATTGGTTAAAAATATGCTGGATGCGTTTTTTGAGAAATGAACCATACAAAATTTTCTATTAGATATCAACGGATGAGAATGCAGAGCTTAAAATACTGAATTTATTACCACGTCGGGGTAGACCAAGAAAATTCGTAAATATTGTATTGACGCTACTTAATAAAAATATAAGACAAATTACAACATCGAAATACGAGGATATGATGGACTCACTACGATATACATATATACCACGGGAGCATGATGACTTTTTCAAATCCCTCCCGCATACACAAAATGTAAATGAGGAGTAAATTGTTATGTAATTTACATAGTTAGAAGATTTTCTGAATTGCATAAATGGCGTTTTTCAAGTTTTGCAATGAAATATAAAATACATTGAATATTATTCTTTCAATTCGAAGCATTTTAAATTATATCGAATGGACTTGGGCTGTATCAAATTTTATGACAAATCTAGTTGTTAATTTTGAAAGTGCCTTAAGTCCATTCTTGGTAAGATGATACATATCATTCATTTAATAATTGCTATTATTTTAATATGAATTGTAAATTTATCTCTCTTAAATACACTTAAGAAGTGTGATACATTGGTATCCTATATGTATATTTTTAATTTCATTGAAACACAAACTCTTCAATATCTCAATTTAAACTTAAATGAACTTGGGCCACATTCAAAATAAACGGCTCATATGTACAATTGAATAGGTAGTTTGAATATACAATACGATATAGCAATACCATTTCGGACATGACCATTTTGAACATTACCATTTTGAACATTACCATTTTCGAATATTATTGAAAGTTACTTTACAATTCCTTTACAAATCTCCTTCCATAACACAATTCCTTTACGAATCTCGTAACAACGCCCAGTACTTTCCAAAGTTTCTCGAAGTTACGTCTTTCGTCTCCATTAATTTTGGACTACCTGTGTGCTCCATTCCCCCAACTATTTTACAAGTAACATTAATGGGCTGATTACTTGTCCGAAGAAAGTCCTTCTTCTCGCGCCGATTTCGCGTTTTTGCCCACTGTGCGGCGCGAGGTTTGCCGCGCAGCCATGTGGGGGACTGTGTCTCCTGGCGGCATTGATGGTCGAGCTCTCTCGGCAGTCGGACGCGCGTAGATAAGTTTCGTATACTAACCGACAATAAAGTTAGTGCGTTATAGTGAAGTGTCTCAATTAACCATTTCCTTTCGAGAACACTTATCTTTTGATTTCTCTGCGCTGATTTGATGAATGTATTATTAGATGTAAACGACGTAATCCCATAAACGTCTAACGTAAAAATATGTACAATTTATTTACGTTGTTTCTAATCTCACTAGTTTAATCATTCCTGAATAAATCATTTTCAATGGTATTGAATTGAACTTCTTGCTTTGGTAAGACTTTAGAAACGCACCCCCTCCCCCCTCTCATTTCGACACGTGACATACGTCATTCTATTAGTTTTGACATGCTGAACACAAAACGTATGTGTCATTTTTGGCTGAAATCAATAGTTTTCGAGATATTCGTGAAAAACTGCAGCTACCACACATTGAATTTTGTGTATACGTGCACGTCCGTGCTGTGCGTGTGCGTCAGCACGATGCGACTGCTCGATTTAAAACATGACGATGAAGAGTGAGTACATATTACAATACCACACACACCCACCCAGTGTTTCTGAGAAGACGGTTCCCACATTAAACAATATAAAATCAACCGAGACCAATACCAATTTGTTTAACCATCAAATGCGATAATGTAATGAAAAATAATGATGTAAAGCTTCAAAACTTCCCGAAAATTCCTTAGTTAAGCGGAAAAGCCAATTGTATTTTGCTGTAGAAAATAGGATCTCACTCTGGCCATACATGTACAAGGTGAACTTTCAGTTTTGATAGACTACTGGATTTTCGTATGCGTGGTCGGTCCGCCCTCTCCATGACCTAATCACAACTAATTCTATTCGCATAATTTTTCCATTACTAATTCAAACTCAGGATGACAGAAATTTCATCCAATTCTAAGCATGGACGTCCTCGAAAGTTCATCCGAGATTAACAACAACTTCAGTTATCTAACCTAACACTAACCGAAACTAATGTCATTTCCGCTCGCTCTTAAAATAAACTTTTCGGAGTAAGACTTCGGAATCCCCCCTACGGAATACACTTCCGAAGACGTTCATGCTTAGAATTGGATGATAATATGGGAATTGGTTCCTTTCTGACTAAAATGTCGTTAGCTGTTTCTGCTCAGAAAAACTGTATGTGGTGTGTGTGGTGTCGTAATATGTACTCATTCTTCATCATCATATGTTTGAAAAAGTTCACGCGATATATAGATCGTTCGACGATCGTTGTGATGTATCTGTAGAAACAGTTGACGTGCACGTATACACAAAATTCAATGTGTGGTAGCTGCAGTTTTTCAGGAATATCTCGAAAACTATTCATTTCACCAAAAAATGACACATACATTTTGTGTTCAGCTTGTCAAAACGAATAGAATGACGTATGTCGCGTGTCGAAAGGAGGGGGGGAGGGTCTAATGTCCAGCTCTTTCTTTATCTTAGAAGTGTTTATTGTTCGGCTCTGACCATATTACGCAGTACGATTGTCTATAACTTATTCATTTGGTATACAGTGTTTGGTATACATTGGTACGAGCCGACGACTAGGCAGGTTACCCGTGACCGAGGATTGTTTGGTTGTTAGGAGATTTATTCTGGACTAGCCGACGCCTGTTTCATCACCGAGTCGCCACCAGGTAGGAACACGTGGACTAGCCGGTCTCTGTTTCACCACCGAGTCGCCGCGCCGCGTGTGAAAAGGGGCAGTTGACTATGTAGCTGATGTCGGTTTCACCACTGGGTGGCCACTATATATAGGTAACACGTAGACTGTAGACTAACCGATGTTTGTTTCACCAACGGGTTGCAGCGTGTGGAACGGAATAAGGGATCGGGTATTTCGTTAGCCTCGTAACGTATGAAAATAATTAGGGTAAATGTATTTCTTCCCGTTCATCATTATCTTCACCTTCGCTAGCTGAATTCTCGCCTGCTTTCAGTAGCTGAAGCACTTCTACGTGCAGTTCCGATACCGAGGTTTAAGATACATTTTTATTTGCCGTAACCGGATCGGTGATAGATAGACTGCGGATGTTTATGTAAATACATATTTCGATATGCAAATATTATTTTGCATATTGCATGTTCTCTACCATGTGCATATCCACATATACGTATATTACATATTTCGGTAATTATTTACATTAGCGGCTTCCTCACCGATTTTTAGTGCCTTGAAATATGTTGCCATATTGTTCATCATTCTGAACAACTTTTTCTTATACATGTTACCGCCGCTCAGCTTTAGTTTCCGAAATATTCGCAAAAAAGTTTGAACATCTGAAAAAGGAAGGTGAGGAAGCCCCTAATGTAAATAATTACCCATATTTCTTTTATATAATATAATTTCGCTATATTTTACGGCGATTTGTTTGACTCGAATATTTTATGCCGAGAATTTTCATAAAACTAAAGAGGTTCGACTACTCTTTTCTCTTAACATTTCGAAAACAGTAAAATCATTAATTCCCAATCTTTATTTTGTTTCTGTGAATAGGTAGTTGACGATTTTGATGAAGATGATATAGTTGCTATTGCAACAGCTCAGAATGAGTTGCAACGGACACAAGTTGCACAAAATTTGTCGTTTATAAAAGTACATAAAAACTCTTCCAGCTATAATAAGGAGACTGGAAACTGTCGGTTGACCCTTAAGAAGTTCAATGAAAATATTAATGGACTGTATTGAACATATAAGAGCTGTTCCTGGCAAATGTGGTGATCAAGTTCATGTTAAAATAGATGCAGTGGTGGAAAAGAATCCTGGAAAATGTGTCACCTAATGTAACACAATGCTATTGAAGCAAATATAAATATGCACCCGTTACATCCTGTGATGTAGAACGTACTTTTTCAGCATACAAGTCAACATTAACTGACAAACGGCAGCAACTAAGTGTTAAAAACATGGAAAAATGTATTATTTTTATATCTACTTCGATACAATAAAAATATTAAACAAAATTTCTCTTGCCTTTTTAATAAAAAAATTAAACCCTCAGCATTACGTACATTAAAGTGAAGCAGTTTCCCTAATACCGCAGTATGAATTGCAACTGCGATGAGATACGAGACTAACGTTCACTTCAGCCTAACGTTTTAAGTTATAGATAAATTAAGAAGATATGGCAAAAATTAAGTCGAAAAGTGATGAAAAAAACAGTCACATAGATAAAGAACAAAGTAAAGTGGTGTGCACGAAAGGATCTACTTATGGAACTGAAAACATAAGGGGAAAAAAACAAAGAAAGAATGGAGAAACGAAGTATATTAAGATATTTTCTGGATATCATAAAATTAAATGTTAAATATCTTCATTAACGATGGAGTATTGTCAAAAACGCTCGGCGAAAAAGTTTTATTAAAATCGACGATATTCTGGAAGAAAATGAACGATGCATTGCGAAAGTAGGAACTTTTCGTGCTTCGATATGAGTCCAGATTTATCGTTGTACTATTACTTTTAACGAGATTATTAAAGTTTAAGTATCGACAATTTCACGATAATCAGGAAAGTGTTGAAATACTTTTTGCATATACTGTAATACAGGAAGAAATGTTGGGATGAGCGCGATATGAACGAAAAAGCAAAGCACGAAATCTTTCATGTCCGAGACTAAGCGAGTAGTTTTGTGATTAACAGTATATGCTGCACCATAGATCGTTACTATCTAGAGGTAAGGCTAGAAAAACAGAATGAGGGAAAACAGGATGCATTTGTCCTGTTCTTTCCGGACACAACACTGGCATATCTGTTTCGTGAAACGTTGTCTGGATACGAGAAAGGCGGGATGAAACATCCGGATGAGCCTCTGCACGCACACTAACGTAGACTATCTTTGGGTAACGCTCTGCAAACTCCCATTATAACCGGTAGTTCCGTCTACCTTAAAACATTTTACTTTTTATTTATCCTGTAACAGACCTTTACAAAATGATACGCATAAAACTTCCTAGAGCGACAAACTTTATGTTTATGGTTTCATTTTGATGTTTGAAATGTAAAAAATTCGAGTAGGTAACGATTGGAATTATGTTGGATATATTTACGTAACAACCACATAACCGTAACCGTATATTTAACCGTGAAGATGTAAGTAATGATTTCATTTTGATATTTATAATATAGAAAATTCGAATGGGTAATGATTGGATCTATGTTGGATATTTTTACGTAACAACCAAATAACCGTAACCGTATATTTAACCGTGACGATGTAAGCAATGGTTTCATTTTGTAATGATGGGAATCATGTTGGATATTTTTACGTAACAACCAAATAACCGTAACCGTATATTTAACCGTGACGATGTAAGTAATGGTTTCATTTTGATGTTTGAAATGTAAAAAATTCGAGTAGGTAACGATTGGAATTATGTTGGATATTTTTACGTAACAACCACATAACCGTAACCGTATATTTAACCGTGACGATGTAAGTAATGATTTCAACTTGATGTTTGAAATATAGAAAATTCGAGTAGCTAATGGTGGGAAACTAAATATTCAGAAAGTATATAGTATATGTAGTGGTACTTGGCCTTGTTCCCTTTGAGATTCTGTTGAGGGAAATAAATCTGATAATATCGCTTCTTCCCTTAATGATTTTAATAGAGGAGAAATCTATATACTATTGGCATATTCAATTTTTCAAATTTTCCAATAATTTCGAATTTTATCTACTCAGTTTTCCTATAAATGCATAAAGTTTCGCAGTCTACTCATAATATATAAATGATACATGAATACATATTTATATTGAACGCATCTCTTGCAACTATTTCTGCTTGTTTCAGATTGTCCTCTTTCAATAATTAATAAATAAATTAGGTGACTTTAATAAGAGATATCTGACTAAAGAAATATGTATTATAGTACACTGTTCCAGTTTTAAATAAATGGTGGACTGTAAACAGTTATTTTTCGATGTATTTTTATTGAATTGATGAGTCACCATTCTTTTTCAATTGTAGGAAATTTAACCATTTTTTAATTTTAATATAACCAATCTTTAACCCATCTTTAAAATTTAACCATTGAATTTTATTTTCAAATCGGGCGCGAACATATGCAATCATCTGATATTTCTAATTGGACCGACTCTAATTTAAATATACATTCAGATAGGTATTATAAATATTTTATACATTCTTAGGGTTAAAATCGTATAAAAATGATTTTGTATGTGACAGGTGCGTTCGTAGCAACGTGCTATAATTAATTTCTGAATATCTTGTTAAATATAAATCATGTTTTCGTTTGTTTTAGGTACACGCTGATGTGTATATCTGGGGAGTTACATCGTGAAGATTGAGTGAGTTTTTCTAAAAATTTTGAACCATCAGTTTATTTGAACTACAATTGGTTCGGGTTAGACAGTGTAAAATCTCATTGTCTTTACAAAAGTAGTCAACAATGTTAATTATATTATGCTGTTTTTGTAGAATTATAATAACATCCAACATATTATTATGGTTTAATAACCAATAAGTAATTCCTATAAGCTAATGTGCTAAATACAAACATGAAGTATGATAGCAAAGTAGTCAGCAAAAACCCATTTTTCAGCGTAGCGAATAAGTAAAAGAAATTATTAAAAATTATATAACGATAACTTTGAGTTTTAGGATAATTGTATATCTTGAAACAAATAATAACAGGACAATTCTCGTCCACATGGATATAGAAAGCTATTAATATATCGGAAGTCAATTAAGAATTGTATAGAAGAAACATAAAATCAAGTATCATGTATTAGAATGTAGTTAGGTTAAAATGGTGCTACTATCACGAGATACAAAGCTAGTCATTACTGATTGAAATTAATTAGTAATTGTATATCTTCAAACAAGTAGTAACATGACAATTATCTTTCACATGGATGTAGAAAGCTATTAATATATCGGAAATCAATTAAGAATTGCATAGAAGAAACATGAAATCAAGTCTCATGTATAAGAAGGTAATTAAGTTAAAATGTTGCTTCTATCACGAGATAAAAAGCTAGTCAGTTACTTTGGAAAGACTGCCAATACATTGTAAATTGGAAATACGTCTTATTTTCAACAGAAACGTGGTCCAAAGCACATAACCTATGTGATGCGTCAATGCCTTCTATACACTACGCCCCATATGTTAAGGTGCCATTTCCTTTCAGTGTCAGGTCCATGCGTCTAACGTATCCGTCAGATGCTTGAATACTGGCGCAATGTTTGCCTGTCAGCGAAATTCAACTGACGCGTTTACGAATTTACACGTTCTTTCCGACATGGAACTCTTTTTAATCGTTCGGGGTTGGATAAAAATGGCGATCGAAAACATCTAATGTAAACGTCATATTTACTATATCGTCATAATACTATACTTTAGTCATACATGCACAATAAAAGTTAACAGATATAACATATACTGTTATATACAATATACTGTATTCAATCAAAACTACAGTAAACAAATTTTAAAATTGAAAAGGAATAAAGTGTAGTGAGATTTTTTAAAAATACGTAATCGTGGACTTGGATCAAATTGAAAAATTTTGAAATCTGCAGACATGGTACGAACAAAAGTCTTAATTAGTATCTTTATAAAGCAATTTTAGTAATGCTCAAAGAATCAGATGCTCATAGATGTTTGATGTTCGAAAGAGGACTGAATATTATCTTTTTACTGAAACGTTTCATGAATGTTATAAATAAACTGCAGATGTTTATGCATTTATGACTTATGAAAATTTTCAAAAAATGCTGGAATATAAGATTCGATAGAATTTAGTAAGATTTTTATTTGTTTTGGATCCACAAATGCTGTTTCCATGAAAAGTAGGATTTTATTTCATTTAGCTTTTTAAAAATTTGTCTATAAAAATTAAAAATTGTGAAAAATTAATAAATAATTGTGATCAAGTAGTATCGGAAAGTTGTGACGCGTAATCCGATACAGGGTCCGGTATGTCGGTGTGAACCGCTTCTAGTGCAATTACAAAATTTCTTTATTTTTCATTATTCTTTTATGGGAATTTAACCAAATCATTTGTGACATTTTTCTTATTAAAATGACACTAAACACGATATAAAT
The DNA here is from genome assembly GCA_028455805.1 of Lasioglossum figueresi. Lineage (NCBI taxonomy): Eukaryota > Metazoa > Arthropoda > Insecta > Hymenoptera > Halictidae > Lasioglossum > Lasioglossum figueresi. Next base: position 3,930,122 of record CM052196.1, on the reverse strand, counting down.
TGAACTGCATTTAGTGGTTCGGTCGACGAGGTCACAAAGAAATAGTAAAGCTACAAGATTTAAGAAACAGTACAGAACAGAGGTTTTTTCTTAGATCAAGACTTTACATGTTGATGATATCTAAAATCTAACAGAAATTGTGTTTGGAAACATGATCTGTCGTTACAAACAATGTTGCGTATAATCACGTTGACTGAATCTTATTTTTTAATATAAAACTATTATTTTTAGAATATTTTGGCAAGTATTCGGTGTAGATCTGTGTGTATGTTTTTAATATCTTTTTAGGTACATCTAGGTACATTACTTTCCTTATCCAATAATTTCCTACATATAAAAAGTAAGGCAAGTCTAACGTTTTTACCTCAAATATCTTTGTTGTTTTCAAAAATACATTTAATGCCTTGAGGTCAAAGTTGAATATAATAATAAAACGGGGCTTGCACAAAACAAATTTTTTTGTTTTTTATTAAATGGAATCACCCTTGTTTAAATACCTACTATAGCACCTTTCATTATGAATTCAGTTATTATAATTGTTGAAGGTCATTCGAGGTCACGAACAGAGAAAACGTATAAGATTTAAAATATGAAAGCAGAATACGTTTGTCACGAGTGAAACTTGTCGCAAACATACTAAGGTCCTTCAATGTTATTGAATGTTTTTAAACATCCTCTAGTCGGTTAGATGTTAAAACGTTAAACGTTAGGTTAGGTTACGTTAGGTTAGGTATGTTAGCTTATACATACTACATATACCTGTAAGATGTATCGTATCAAATTAAGACAAAAAACTTTCAGCTATAATTTCTTATCCATACTTCCACAAACATTTCGCTGTTGTCATTCATTTTACTATCAAGTTCCGTTTGAGTCGTACAAACTTTTCAGTCTTCACGCTACGCGATTACTGGCTAGTTGGTACACTCAGATATATGTAGTATAATTTAGCCGAGAGTGAACACTTCCCAAGAGTTTTAACTGTCGGAATCGTGGTAAATCTTGCAAACAAACTTATGCTAATTAAATAGCAACGAAATGGGGTAATTGCCAGTAATTATACTTAATTTACTGTGAAATGAACGAACCACTGCAGTACTGAGAGACCGCTATAAACAGAAGTCGTTATCATTTAATTGGACACACAACATTCTTATTACGTATACAGTAATCGATACATATTTTAATTCGATCAGCTCTCTTCTCCTGACCTTAGTATTTTAACAATTGTGACTTTACGTATATGTACCTATATCAATGCATCTTTATTTTAAGCTCAATTAGATCACATACTTTCAAATTTACAATTTTCGTATGTATAGGAATTTTTAATGGAACTTACCATTAAAGTTTCTTCGTTAATTTAATTTTTCCAAATATTGGATTGATGTATGTGTACGCGTCATGCATAATTATATTATTCCTCTTCGCTAATTACAATGTCATAGATTGCATATATACTGTGTATAAAAAATTAAATAAAAAAAATAGTTTAGATAAGAAGTGAATTGTTTTGAGGATGCCACAATCGGGTGTAAATAATTTCTTGTTTACCGATAACCTTACCTGTAATCGATGGAGCTCGGTATTCTCTACAAAAAGTATTGAACTATTTATGTCAAAAAATGATCACTCGACTAGAGTATTTCATTTAAAAAATACACACCCACATGTCAAATTTATGTGACCTCTACGCATGCTTCTGTGAAGAAACTATCTATAGTAATCTATACTAGATTATCGTTAAAATATTGAAACTGGTCTTTCACTTCTGCCAATTTTATTCTTGTACATATATTTTGATTTTATAATTAGACAGCGAATATTATGCATTCATGATAAAGATGAATAAATGTAAGTTAACACAGTAAAAATATTGAAAGAATTTAAAAATATTGTTATAAATTTCTATTTCACTACAGTTTGTTGCAATTTAGATTGAAAATGTTTATTTTACATACAGATCCGCCGTCTACATATAATATATTTGGATTTATCCGGTTATTCGGGTTTCATTTTTCGCATAAAAGAATAACAAGTGAGAGACTTGTATACATTCGACTAGTCTCAAAGCAACGGAGAATAAAAACAATTATTGAATTCGCAACGCACAAACACAGTGAATATATTCAACAACGGGCGTGCTACAGATGGAATTTAACAAGTAGACTTATTTGAATTAAACAATTAAATACCGGTTTTATCTGAAAAAGCGTTCAATAATGAAACATCATTCCCGAGATAATTGGCGTTTCCAACTTTTTTTATCCTGTTTACGAATTCTAACCGACAGAGACAATCAATACCGTTAAAATTATGCGGGTCAACGCGCTTCATCCGATGCAATAGTCCACCAATAAGCCCTCCCATTATTCCGCGATGTGATTCATCTGAAAATTGTAATTATGCGATTGATCGTCTCAAACGGCAGTGATTAAAGGAAATTGGTTACAGCTAATTAGGTGCTGATTGTTGAAGAATTTACTAACCCGCATTGAGTAACAATTACAGTTAAATTATGGAAATAATAATCCACTAAAAACCATTCGTTTTATGTAAGAGAGATCGAGGTACATTTGGATATTTTAAATTTGCCGCCACAAATATTATTATTCTACGATTATTTTCTTATGTAAGATAAAAATCAAGTATTTAGTGATTTATCTAAGCACAAGGTAAGCTTAATTGAAATTATTAAAAGGGATTCACACTAAGCTGAAGTTGGTGCATATTTTCATATATTCTGGTTTAAAAATAAGATCACGTAAGAACAGTGGTGAGGTAGTTTGATTATTAAGGGAGCCAATTCAACAATTTCCTAGTGGTTTATTCCTGAAACCCATCATTTAACCCTTAGCACTCGAATGGTGACTCTGAGGCACCACTAAAACTTGTTGAATCATTACTCAAAATATTGTTTGCAGTATTAAATATATCGAGATTATTAAAAGGAATTCACACTAAGCAGACGATGATGCATATTTTCATGTGTTCTGGTTTAGAAATAAGATGAGACTAGAACAGTGATGGGGCAGTTTGATTGTTAAGGGAGGCAATTCAACAATTTTCTAGTGGTTTCTTCCTAAAACCTATCATTCAACCCTTAGCACTCGAATGGTGACTTTGAAGCGCCACTAAAACTTGTTGTACCATTCCTCAAAATATTGTTTAGAGTATTAAATATATCAAGATTATTAATAGGGATTCACACTAAGGTCATGATGGTGCATATTTTCATGTATTCTGGTTTAAAAATAAGATGAGATTAGAACAGTGATGGGGCAGTTTGATTGTTAAGGGAGGCAATTCAACAATTTCCTAGTGGTTTCTTCTTAAAACCTATCATTTAACCCTTAGCACTCGAATGGTGACTCTGAGGCACCACTAAAACTTGCTGAAACATTACTCGAAATATTGTTTGCAGTATTAAATATATCGAGATTATTAAAAGGGATTCACACAAAGCAGACGATGGTGCATATTTTCATGTATTCTGGTTTAAAAATAAGATGAGATTAGAACAGTGATGGGGCAGTTTGATTATTAAGGGAGGCAATTCAACAATTTCCTAGTGGTTTATTCCTGAAACCCATCATTTAACCCTTAGCACTCGAATGACGACTCGGAGGCCCACTAAAACTTGCTGAACCAAAAAAAATTTCCAAAAATTAAAATTTACAAGGTTACATGCAAAAATAAAAAAGGCATTTTTTAAACCTTCTTTATTTGACCCCTTAATGAAAATTGAAATTATGTATTTTGTAGATCTATGTTAGTTATACGCGTGCTAAAAATTTCATCAAAATCGGTTCACGCAGGAAAAAACGACACTTGTCGAGATATGTACGATTCTGTGGATTTTAAGCAGAAACTGCTCAAAAGTCGTGTAAAACTACGATTTTCACCATTTTTAACCCCTTGTAGCTCATGTTCGCGTTAATCTATTTCGAAGAAAGTTTCAGCATGTGTGTAACTACTATAGATCTACAAAACCTATATTCTAAATATTCATTAAGGGTCAAATAAAATAGTTTTAAAAGATGCCTTTTTTATTCTTGCATGTAACCTTGTAAATAATAATTTTTGGAAAAATTTTTTTTTCACATCATTTCGTAAACCAATGCTTCTAATTGATTATAAAAAATCAGGTCGTTTGGTACAATTATGAAAAAGTTATACTGTTTCAAAGTGCTTTCAAATACTTTCGTGGTTCACTGTAGTTCCCAAACTGCCAAAGCCTGTCGAAATACATGAAACATCAAAATTGAACACTTATGTCTTTAATATACATTTTAATGGGTATGAAATTCCAACGTCACGCTCGGCGAGACCTGTCGCCGAGCCAGCATCCGCCTGCTGTACCGGCGCTTTAATTTTGGTCGGTGTTTTCCATTAATACCGCTTTAACCACTTGCCGTATAATTTTCATTACAGTTACTATGATTAGAACGTCTTTGTCCCAAAAAATGTAGAAGAGAATAGAAAATTTACATTTTTTGTACGGCTACATTTCTGTCAATGCTTAAATATTGATTACAACGGAAACAAATTTTATTTTATTTAAAAAAACAGGCGTAACATTCGTATTTGTTAGACTTTGTTCACGATCTTCATGACGAGTGTGACTTGTTATAATACGGCAAGAGGTTAACAAAGTCGCGAGGAACATTTTGCATAGGAAAAAGTTACTTACCGAGACACCCTGTATACAGAGTGGATGGAAGGTATGCTAGCGTATCAGGAAAAAGTTAGCTCTTAAAAAGGAAGGAGCAATGAAAGTGAGAAGACAGCGAAACGGCATACTAACAAAAACAGGAACGAAAACAAAAACATATAGTAAAACATTCAGAGGAAGTGATGAGGAAGTAAAGAAGAAAGCGCAGAGATTCGTGAAGAATGGAATACTAAACGTGCTCCGAGCAGTGTATAAAGAAATCCACGCGGAGCCTTGAAAGAAAACAATAGGAGCAGACAGCGGAGTTGTGCAGAATTATAATTGAATTACTGCAGGAATTATAATGACAAAGTAATTGAATCACTGCAGGAATTATAATGACAAAGTAATTGAATTACTGCAGGAATTATAATGACAAAGTAATTGAATTACTGCAGGAATTGTAATGACAAAGTAATTGAATTACTGCAGGAATTATAATTACAAAGTAATTGAATTACATTGTAATTTATAAATCAGATCTTGATTCAATTAAATTACGATGTAATTCTTACGTGCAATTGGAGTTAAATTATAAAATACTTTGTAATTAAATTACATTAATATCGAATTACGAGGACGAGGAATAGAAAATACGTCGCATAGACAGCAAACAAGTGTAATGAAAGAAAAACACGAAAATATATCACACTTCTTCAAAGTTCTGGACTATAATTTGGAGAGTTGTATTTTAATTATATTGTATTTCAATTACACATCTGATTAAAATAATTAGTAATTGAATTAATTTGAAGGTTTGAATTATGTAATTCGTTTACGACGTAGCTGATTTACTATATAATTGAAATACAATGTAATTCGATTACGTAATTCAATGTAATTACAATGTAATTGAATTAGCAGATCTCTGACGAACAGTATCGCTGAGAAAGTTAAAAGAAATCGAGGCGGAAAGTAAATTAACGATCGGTGTTCACAGTCAACTGAATATGACATATCTTTAATCTTTGATGGTGATAATTAGACTGCGGATCTTTATGCATTCTTGGCTTACGGAAATTTTTTAGAAGAAGCTTCACTATAAAATTCGATAGAATTGTGTACAATTTTTATTTGTTTCAGTTCTACAATGGCTGTTCCCATTGAAAATAGAATTTTATTTCATTCCACTTTCTTCAAATTTGTCGACAAACATTGGAAAATGCATAACGATCCGTAGTCTAGTGATAATATATGTTCTAGTAATATATTTGTTTATTTACTTGCACCTTCTGAATAAAATCAATACATTAAATTGATTTTATTCATCGTATTCATTTGCCTACATATTGCCAATCGTTAACTTACTTTCCGACTCGACTGTACGAGGAAATAGCTGACGAAATAAAGGTAAACATAAATAAAGGTGCAGAGTTATAAACTTGGAACGTAAATCAGACAGATCCGGACGTGACTGCGATAACGTGTTTTCGAATACCTATAGATGTCTAATATGTCTTTATGTTACTTTCATGTGTACTTCGCACGAGTATCGATACCAGCGCTTTATGTGCTTTTTACGATCAATTTTATCAGGCATTAAATCCATATCAATTTAAATCGGATTGCTGAGAAAAACAATCCAAAAGTATCCAATTATCAGAAAACAAACTGTTTCTATTACCAATATTTATATTGTAGTATACGAGTGTGCCTATTTCGATAATTTGCATCATTTATTTATATTGAATGGGGCTATACGTTGTTTAATCTCATTGAACTTGTCAAATTGATTTACGTAGTCCGTGTGTTTCATTTGTACAAGTACATATTATTCTTCTTACACCTGAAGTTATGCTTTTGATATAGTTAAAACAAGGAATGCTTTGTATTTGCATTTTTTGAAAAGATAAAAACAGCCGCGTGGAAAGAAACAACTGTAAGCCCAACTAGAATTTTAACCTTCGACAAGCATTTTTATTTCACTTTCTTACGAATTGTTTATCAAATTTGGAGAATCATCAAGAGAAAATCACAAATTGTTAGTAGGATTACTAATAGGATAAAATCAATGAAGATGTGCTACATAAACAGGATTTTGGGGTAAACTTTACTTTAAGAGACCAAAAATTTTTGCCTTTCTCCTATAAATTATTATCTATTTTGAATGTAATCCAGTAGATTTGATCGAGGAGAACCTAGGAATCTAAGTTTCGATCCTGTCGGATCAATGGTTTACAAGTTATGGTTGCTTGAAATTGACAAAATTTTCAGTGTTCTTGACACGTAAGCGGCCGCCATGTTGGTTTGTAGCGAGTGGTTGGCTCGAGGGCAATAGTTGCTAGTATTCGAAGATATTTAGAACTTTCGAAGAGTAATTGTAAAATGATAAAGAGCTTTTCAATTGTGATACAAGGAAAGTGTGATTTATCTGAAACCGTTTTGTATCCGTTTAGTTTGAAAAAAGCAATTTATTTGAGCTTTCGTCGTATGCGAGTATTCGTTACGAAGGTTCAGTTTACTATTAGATCTTGTCACAGATAATCAGTGTAACGCGATTTGTTTTTCTACGATCGTACCGCAATTTAAGTCTCTCTGTGCCCCTACACGAGCTAAAAGTGTTCCGCATTCCACGCGGAGTTCGACGAAACAGGAGACACGGCTGAACAGGATAACGAGGGAATTGCATTAATGTGTCTCGAAACGCGCCTCTGACAAACTTGCCCGTTTACGAGCTTCATTCGACCCGTAATTACAAATCACATTTCATAAAACTGCACGCAAACTGGACATATATGATTGACTGCTATATGTACACTGATAGTTTCGATAACAGATCACGTTTCATCTGTGATCCGTAAAAATTCATAAGAAGAACTACAGAGTGATCGATTTTAATCTGTGAATGACATTTACTTACAAGGGAATCTATCGAACTCCTAAATTCAAAAAATTATGAAACTTTGCACACAAGCAGAATAAGTTATGCCTAATACAATCCTATTTTTTCGTGCTACTTCTTGCATTGAAGGGGTGAAATCAGCCCTTGAAACACTTTCAATGTTTTCTTTAATCGTGAAATATAAGAAAAACAAACAAATGATATTTAAAAAAGCTGTAAGTTGCATGGTATTATTGTGTCTACCAAACTGTGTAAAAAATTTTTTAAAACGCATTTCTCAAAAAAGAATTTTATAAAATACATTTTGTAACCAATTATACTACGACACCAACAATGCAACCAATTGTATTGACCTTCGTATATCCTAGATCTAATAGTTAATAAGATATTAGCGAAATAACTCGCCATATTCAAGTTGAGGGACATCAGTTCCAGTAGACTAGCTTCTTTATATAAAATAAAAATATTTTGCAACGATTATGAGCAGCAGGAATTAAATAAATATTCACATAATCCCTTAATAGATTTTTTTCTTAGAGTTTTCCAATCGTTCACTATTTTATATTTCACCCAACTAATTTTTTCACAAATGCATAAAAATCCGCTGTCCACTTCCAGGAAGTCGGTAGGTATTGATTGAAATTCGAATTAATATTCGGACGCTCTAAAAAAGACGATAACTTTTTTAATATTGAACTATGCGATTTGAAGTTCTTTGGGAAGCTAGAGCAATTAGTTTTCTACAGGATGTGGAATTTCTTTTTTCAAAAATTGATCGGAATTGTAGAAAAAATACTACAAGTTGCATTATACAACTTTTTTATGTGAGACTATATTGAAAATTTAAAAAGTACGTTTTGTAGATCTGCCCAAAAGCATTAACAATTTTATTAACAATAAATACGATCGATAGAAAACAATAATTACAAAGTCGAAATGCCTTATATTTCAAGAAACCCCGTTATTTGGTGTATCCAACCCCTGTGTCCGGAAAGATCGATGCGTCATTAACGATTCCTAAATATCAGGTACCGTATTGTTCGCAATATTTAACGAAATGTCCAAACTTCTTTGGAAACTTCTATAGAAAAAGCATCTAAGTTTCGGACGGATACTCACAAACTGCGTGTGACGTGAAGAAACTTTTTGATGAGGCCGCGAGTGACAATCTATCAAGCATGCTAAACACGAGAAATACGGTACGAAACGTTAAATTAAACTTGTATTAATCATTGTACATCTTGTTCTGTGGTCACAGAAATTGCTAAGCTTCTTCATTATTCTTGATTGATTTGAAAAAATAATTTAGAAGGAAAACGAACCGACAAATCTTATCAAACCGAATTATTGGGCAGATTAAAAAAGTTTAAATCCCGGCAGCTTACGTTATGTCATAATTTTTCGAAGTGGATATAACGTTTTTTGCAATCTGTGACAGTACAGGATGACAGGAACGGGGAAACAAACAAACTATGAAAAAACGTAGCGTCCATTCTGCGTAAATCAAGTTAGGGTGAAATGTGAAAATGGCTGCGTCGATAAAGATTTCGGAAGATCACACGTGCAGATTGAACCCGAACCTTTTTTTAAAACTGCGAAGCAGGAAACAAGATTGTCACGACTAGCATGGTGAATCGATATCTGGTATTATTCGCTGCGTCTCGTGTTGTGTTGCAGATACACATTTGGTCGCCGTAAATAGACAATTTATTGCATATCTTGTTACTTGCATAAAATCTTAAAAATGTTTATACATAACTAGACTGCGGATCTTTATTCAAAATAAAAATATTCCGCATCGATTGTGGAAAGCAGTAGTTACATAAAAAATCATTTCAACCCTTAATAGCCTTTTTACGTTGAAAACAACATAATATTACTTCGTTACTATTATTACTTGATTTTAAAGAAATGGGGCAAGTTTGCACAATTTGTAATACATCAAACAACCGGCCTATTTTTCGTTCATTTAATTTTAAAGAAATTGAAGTCGATATCTGCTACGGTTACAGAGGAAAAAGCAAGCTTATGAATAGACTGCAGATCTTTATGCAAAATAAAAACATTTTGGATCGATTCAGGGCAGCAGGAGTCAAATAAAAAAAATTTACTTTATTCCTTACTAGATTTTTTACGTTGGAAACAACATAACAATATTCTTAGGTTTTCTATATTCTTCACTGTTTTATATTTCATGCAGTTAATTTCTTCATAAATTCATTAAAATCCGCGGTGTTTACATAACATATACAATGTTACTGTGTTTGTATCTTGAATGTAACGTTCTATAAAATTTTTCACATAACTTGACAATACACAAATATATATATTTTTTTTAAATATACTCAAAAAGCAGATTCATGTGTTCAACAATGAAACAAACACTTTACAGAAAAAAGCAATGTTAATTATAATTGAAAAATATTCATCTTTCTGGGATATATTTATGAATTGTATCTTTTCCATACATTTTATTTGACTATAAACTATTTACATCATGTTAGCCGCAGTCGACATGTATTATTTCAATGTCAATATTCTACGTAAATGTAAATATAAATAAATTCTAAGATTTCCTCTAATTTGTTTTGATTAGAAAGGACAATGTGTTGTTTGTAATGTTGTAATGTAATTTAATGTTGTAACTGTTTGTAATGTAACGTCTATTAAAATATTGAGTGTTATAATAGGCTTAGTTGATGGCAGTGAATATTCATATTCAAATAAGCAGTAAATATTCATATTCAAATAGGTGTGAAATTAATAATAGCTGGATTAGTAATAACTAAAATTTCCTTTTCTGTTACGTGAGCTCGGATTTGACAAGAGTATGTTTACAACATCAATTTCTTTGTAACACGATTGAATACTCAAAAGTCCCTTCCGACACACCATACATGAAATCCCGAAATCGATATTAACTTAAAAAATAATGAAATTGAGGGTATTGATTGTCATATCTACAGGCTAAATGTCGATATAAACATAAATTAACACATTTTACTGAGAATTATCTCACATTTTATCATCATACTCTTATGCAAATAAAAATGTAATGTTAAAAGGCATTCTTTTAACTGTAAAGTACATGTAAAATTTATTGATATATGCATATCTTTATCCTTCGAAAAATACTCTGTCGCGACTGCTTATTTTCAGCTATTTTTCTGATTTAATGATGATTACAAAGCGGAATTCACACGAGTTCACGATGAATTTTACATAAGAATATTCGTTGGAGGGTCTTTAATATGCTCGCGTAAAAATTTCTTGCGAAAACTTGCAAATTTGAAGGTAGTAACAATGAAAATATAATTCATACGCAAAACTCTGCTAATGCCATATAGAATGAAGAATTTAAATTAACAATTATAATGTTCTTAGCTGAAAATAGAGTATATAGTATACAGTATTGACTGTAATTGAATGTAACAACGAGCATATTTTTTCTGATCAAATTCATTGTCGAGGTCCGTTATTTCGTTTGGAATACAACAGGTAGCGAATTCATACAACAAATACACGCTTCAATGAGTTCAATTTCTAGCAAATATTGGTAATGTTACAAATTGAGATAAAGTATACGAATAGCGATCATATTCGAATTTAATTATTCCCTATGAAAGTCAGGAAACGGATTGCCATTACGCTATGATGTACCGACTTTTCATACAATACAATTATAATGTTTCCATTAATTAGTGTTGTAGCTGCACCGAAAGCCGCAGAGCTAAATAATTTTGTCAGAATTAAATAGTTATGCAATCGAAATTTTCGACGCTAATTGCCGACGCAATCGTTTAGCTTAACTGCATTACAAAATATGACTTTTACATTGTAAATTTAAAATACATACTGGGGGTCCAGCATACAATAAACAACTGAGTAGGAGGTAATTCTACACGCAAACGTGAGACGAAACTGAAGAATGACATTTTCTTGTCGGACGCGTTCTTTTCGAGAAAAACTAGTTTAAAAATCCGTCGGGATCTCGTGCTTTGGTATAGCAAGCAGCAGTGCATACGAAGGCAGCGAATGAATTGGGTATCGTTGCGTTCTCTCGGTATGCGATGATGATACCGAGCACCTTGGGTGTATAATGATTCAAAGTCTACTATCTATATACACTCATACGCGAAAGTATTCGAATGCTTACAATTCTGACATTCAACTAATGAGATATGTATGTTAGATTGACGCATTTGATGTAATCTATCTTCTTCTATAAAATATACCTATAAAAACGCTGTCCTGACCCACTCACTCATCAACGCCCAGGCTAAACCCTTGGACATAGAAAGCTGAAATTTTGCACAGAGGTTTCCTTTATGATCTATACAAGGGATATGAAAGGATATTTCGAAATTCAATCGCTAAGGGGGTGAAAAGGGGTTGCAACGTTTGTACGAGGAATATTTCGTTCGTGGTCGGATTTACTTGAAACTTGGTCGTAACGTTCATCGATACAATTATTTCGCTTTAAAGTTGTCTTATTTCCGTAAACGTATCTGGAAACTAATATATAAGTACGTAATTATTATCTTATCGCTAAACCGTTGCTTCAAAGTTAACCGTCAGATAGATCTACAGAGCAACGCGAAAAGCGAAATGGAATTGTATGGCATAGATTATCATCGATCGGTAGAAACCAATAGCACCAAATATGTTTCGGGACAATTTTATAACGTTTACGTCTCGAGGCGAGAAACTACCCACACCGCGACCGCCGCGAGAGGGCCACGACGACGAAAGAGATATACTTTAAGAATAAACGAAATAGTCGTAACCCTTAGGTACGTCGTAGTTTTTCAAGAATCAACTCTTTATAAGTTCAATTCAAACTTATATTCGACAAATGCGGTAAAATGGTGCAAATAAGCCTAAAAATCGGTATGGGTGTGGTTATTGAGGTTTCTTGGAACGTTAATTACAAAAATGGCATCAATTTTTAAATCTAAGATGGCGACATGACATAAAATTAAAATTATATAGGGAAGAATGGGGGGTTGAAAGGTTTTATTTTCCGAGGGCATTAAACGGTTTCCTGTGCGAGCGAAGCCGCGGGCAAAAGCTAGTATCCCACATATAGCAAGGGATGGGTCTCAAGACTACATACACGAAGTTACAAAATAATTTAACGATATATACCGTTTCTGCAACACATATATTGTAAACACGTGCCAGACGTGGCACACAAAAGTATTCTAACTTTGGACAACTAAGAATTTCCGACGCTAATAGAATGTAGACAAACAATTTCCAACGCTCAAAGAATGAAAACAAACATTGCTTAGTTCGCCAGCAGCCTGTCCAGGCGAAACAGTGTTAAAAATTTCTGTCATAATTTTCATTATAAACGCTATAACAAAATGAATCGCAAGAAATCCGAAACAAGCAAGTCGATCAGAGAATTAATAATAAAATGATACAAGGAAGGCAAATCGTTAAGTGAAATTGCAAAACTTGTAAACAGAAGTAAGTCCACGATTCATTGTATTGCGAAGAAATTTAATACGCAAGGTAACATTGCTACTAAGCCCCGTTGTGTACGTCCAAAAAATTTGACTAAAAGAGAAGAGAAAAGAATCATACGAAAAATCAGACAAGATCCTTTTATTTCTGGATCACAATTGGCATCAATGATGGCTACACAGTTCCATAAAGAATTGCATCCGGCATTGTGTCGTCGATTATTAAGAAATAATGATTTACATGCACGAGTTCCAAGACGAAAACCATTTATTAGCAAGAAAAATACAATTTTGGGTTCACGATTCGCCGAAAAAATTATTTATAACAGTAATTCGTTCTGGGACACGCTGATAGCACGCGTTAGTTTGTGCGTCGGCGAATAAATATATGTGTAATTGTGCCGTCAATACGAAAGTTTACTCTTACCACCCATACACTGTTCCTACATTACTTAATCATTTTTTTATTTTGATTTATAAATATAAAGATATGAAATCGATTCGCGAGGGGACAGAAGGAGAGGCGTACCTCCGTCGGGTCGGAAGGGTTGAATAAATTATGACACTTTTATGACACAACGCGAGACTGAATATTTTAATTTTATATGACCAATTCTATAATCTGCTGCTGCTGCTGCATCTGTCATCTTTAATTATCTTGACACAGTGACCTTCAATCCCTAATCTATTTCAGTTAGTAACCTATTTCAGAACCGCGAAAGTATTTGAACGCACTTTGAAACAGTATAACTTTTTTATAATTGTACCAAACGACCTGATGTTTTGTAAGCAGTTAGAAGCATTGGTTTACTAAATGATCTGGAAAAAAGATTTTCGAAAAATTACAATTTGACTTACAAAATGTACTTTTTATATTTTCAATGTAGGCCCACACAAAAAGTTGTAAAATACAACTTTTAGTATTTTTTCTACAATTCCGATAAATTGCAATTTTTTACAAAATTTCTTTTACATCCTGTAGTAAATTAATTACTCTAGCTTCCCAAAAAAAGTTCAAATCGTATAGAAGAACCGACAGGCATGGAAAGATGTAAAAATCCATCGATTTATTGCAATGAGAGGCCGAAAATCGTGAAAATCTGCAATTTTTACCATCTTTAAACGTTTGCAGCTCATTGCAACGTCGACAGATTTTGACGATATTTTCAGAATATGTTTAGTTGACACAGATCTACAAAACGTATATTTTAAATTTTCAATATAGGCCCACATAAAAAAGTTGTAAAATGCAACTTTTAGTATTTTTTCTACAATTCCGACCAATTGCAATTTTTGAAAAAATTTCTTTTCGCATCCTGTAGCGAACTAATTACTCTATCTTTCCAAAAAAGTTCAAATCGTATAGTACAATACTAAAAAAGTTATCGTCTTTTTTAGGGCGTCCAAATATCAATTCGAGTCTGTGTAGCTATTTTCACAAAGTTAAAATTTGTCTCTGACACAAATTTGTGTGAATAGACTCATTTTTCCAGGATTGCAACGATCCGGGATGCACCTTCTCATTTCTCAATAACGCAAAGATGGGGTTTTTCAGGAGTTTAAAAGGCTAGATAAAAGATCAATCTAGGCCGCTATCACTCTCAAAAATCCTATTTTTCGTTTACGAGGCGTAATTTACATTGTTCGGAAGCATATAACTGCGCAAGTAGCTATTTTCATAAAGCTGTAACAGCTACATTCTGCCGAATAATGCAAATTACACCTCATAAACGTAGAAATAGGACCTTCGAGGTCGATCGCGGCCTAGATTGACCTTTTATCTAGAGCTTTTGACAACTAAAAAATTCCATCTTTGTATTTTTGTATTATCGAGAAGTGAGAACACGCATCCCGCAACCTTGCAATTCTGGAAACAAGTCTACCGCCTTAAAGGAAATGAACGACATACATATTTATTAGACTCGGTTTAGAATCTTCGTCACGAGTCAGAAACGATATTGTAGGGCAAGGGGTTAAAGTTGGACCATGATTTCGAGACAAAGTGTTGCTCAAGGCTGTCGGTGGGACAAATACATTTAAATGAGTGGTTGGCTTAGATTCAACTGTTCGAGAAAGTGATGTAGGTGTTGGGTAACGCGAGGATGCTTGCGCAGAATGCATCTGCAACTACAACGGATAGATAAGAGTACCGTTGGCCCAGGGTTTTTCACTCTACAAGTGCACTAGTAAAAAATTAGCTGCTGACAAGCAATTTATTCTACAGTCGGATTCATGCTTGTGCAAAATCAGATAGGCTAATGTCATTCCGTTCTTGGAAAGTTTGTAACTGGATCAGGATTTAATGGAACCATGTCATATACTACATACATTCTTACAGTTGGCACAAGAATCGGCTATTGCTCGATTCTCGAGAATTAGACTTATTTAATATACTAAGTAAGTCCAGAAACGCGGGATATAATTATACAGTGATAAGTCAGAAATTAACTGACAGGTAGAACGCGTCAATGATTCAAAAAGCGGGAAAAGAAAGCACAGAGTGTCTATAGATATCATTCACTTCAAGTTAATTATTTTATTCGTGCAGAACTATTTTGCAAAAATAATATCATACGAGGCATATCTTTTAGCTCTTTTCTCCAAAAGCGTGGAGTGCCACGAAGATTACGTCAATATATTTTAGCTCTTCACGCTTTTATTTATAGTCACTAATGTCACGATTTTATTTAAATTTTTATTAAATTTTTCTATCTGTTCCGACACTAATTTTCTAACAGAAGAAATTTTGAACTAACTGCTTAAAATTTTGGGGAAAAAATATTACTAATCACTTAACTGGATTCGGTATTTCATGGAGAACCAGGGAAATGATTATTTTCTCCTTTTTTGTGCATTTTAATATAAGCGTGGTTTTTAAACAGTTTTTTTTTATATATTTCTTTTAAAATTCATAACTTCCTCGACGTCAGCTAAATACATTTCAACTAAGAATGACTTATCACTTACCTGGTTTCGGTATTTCATGGAGAACCAGGAAAAAGATTATTTTCTCCTTTTTTGTGCATTTTAATATAAGCGTGGTTTTTAAAAAGTTTTTTTTTATATATTTCTTTTAAAATTCATAACTTCCTCGACGTCAGCTAAATACATTTCAACTAAGAATGACTTATCACTTAACTGGATTCGGTATTTCATGGAGAACCAGGAAAAAGATTATTTTCTCCTTTTTTGTGCATTTTAATATAAGCGTGGTTTTTAAACAGTTTTTTTTTATATATTTCTTTTAAAATTCATAACTTTCTCGACGTCAGCTAAATACATTTCAACTAAGAATGACTTATCACTTAACTGGATTCGGTATTTCATGGAGAACCAGGGAAAACATTATTTTCTCCTTTTTTGAGCATTTTAATATAAGCGTGGTTTTTAAAAAGTTTTTTTTATATATTTCTTTTAAAATTCATAACTTTCTCGACGTCAGCTAAATACATTTCAACTAAGAATGACAGTATTTTAAAACACCGGTCTAGTCTGTAGACAGAATACGAGGTAGATCCGGGGTCCGTTCGTACTGATCCCTAAGGAAAACCATGACCGTCAAAGTTTCCACATGCGCTTTACTCGGAACAAGAGGCTTCCTATAATACGGGCAAGAGGAAAATCGTCGGATATCTCTTTTCCCTTACGATGAAAACCAATTAGTGGGTCTGAACTCCTCTAGGGACACTGTAGGTTAACGTAGCCTCTCTCAAACTCGAGTCGCAAATACATTTATAGTGAGACACACTCATTTATAAATCGTAACACGTAAAACATCGGAGGCGTTAGACTACGGATGTTTATGCAAAAGTAAAAGTTTGTTCGTCAATCGCAAGACGCAAGATCGCAATTTAAAACAGTATAACTTTTTTATGATCGGACAAAACGACCTGACCTTTTTTGAGCAATTTGAAGAAATGATTTACCAAATGACATGCAAAAAAGATTTCGAAGAAATTGCAGTTGCTAAGAATTACATGAGAAAGTAACAGAGGCATCATTTATAACTTTTTTTTTATTAGATTCCGGTTAAATTTTACAGAATACAATTGGAAAAGAATGCTGACTATATAATCTTTTTAAAATCTTTTTCTTTTCGACCTAGCCTATGCCGTAACTTGTGCAATCATCTAATACATTAAACGATATACAGTGAGTGTACAAAGTATGCACATACACCTTTTAAAACAGTATAACTTTTTCATAATTGTACCAAATGACCTGATTTTTTTATAATCAATTAGAAGCATTGGTTCACAAAATGATATGCAAAAAAGATTTTCCAAAAATTATAATTTACAAGGTTACATGCAAAAATAAAAAAGGCATTTTTTGAAACTTTTTTATTTGGGCCCGTAATGAAAATTTAAAATATATGTTTCATTGAAAGATCATTGTTATTTTTATTTAAAGGAGGTCATATACTTCTTTCATATTCCTATTCAGAAAAAAGACAAATCGATCGATATGCCATGTTCCATAGTTAAGGTGAATTTCAAAATTTTCAATTTAAATGCGGCATGTCATCCTTTTATCGGATGGATCTCAAACTTTGCACAAATTTTTTTCTCACCTAAAGGAACATTTCTGGAGGATGCGGTGCATTGTATTCGTTGGTCAAAAATGAAGTTCCATCCTATTCCAGCTGTACAATGTCCGAATTCATTTCTATCCTGAAACATGGCTACCGTACTAAATTCTGTCGAATGTAATACTCCAGCATTGTTTGAAAATTTTTATAAGCCATAAATGCCCATAAACATCCACAGTCTACCGATTACAAAACTCTTTTTATTGTCAATATTTTTTTATGAGACTTTGGCCAACTTATTTGTGGTATTTTTCTTATTAAAATTAATAATTTATTGTTTTTTATTGTTGCATGTGAAAAGATGTTTCGCACTGAAAAGAAAGCGTCGCAAAACAGCGAAAAGTGAAATCATACTCCTTGAAATACAAGTATCTACCATACAAAAGAAGATTTTTAATGTAATCAACATTTTATACTTTTGAAAAATCATATTCAGTTTTAATTATTATCGAGACATTTTTTACTAGCGGGTTAACCACACTGTTAATCCTAAACGGTGAAATAATATTTTTAATAACTTTTTGATATGCAATATAAATATCGACTTCCAGCTTCGAAATAACGTTTGAATTTTTGCATTTCATGCATTTGTTTCGACATCCAATTTCTCGCTCCGCGCACTCTCGAGTTCATTTGTATTTTTAATATTTTTTTATAACTTTCCCATCATATTTGCAGGAAATGATGGAGCTTCCATAAGTCCTCGCGACCTATGGAAATGATGACTTATTCATATTTTAGGTGCCGGAGCTACGTTTTATTTCGCAATGCTTGAACTTGATTAAACCGAAATATTAATGTACATTTTATATTTTCACCGATCTATCATTAAATGTTCGATTCGGGTCAGATTAGGCTGTGCGCTAGTCGTCACCGCGAGTATCGGAAACTTTATTGACCGATCGAATGACGTATAAATGTTTCGCCGGCGAATGAAATTTTTAACTGAACGATAAATGGTGCGCCGTGTGATTGGTAATCCGTTCACAGAAACGAATCGCGTTACCCAGCCTGAAAAAGGTAGCATTTCGATTGGATTGAGAGCAGTGATCGTAACTTCGAAAAATTATATCGCGTTGACCGATTGTTGAAGCATACAATTCATATTCCAAAAATTTTCCGATAAATCATTTATTTCGTTTAAACATATCCTATTATTACAGTGAATGTCATAAATACAAGAATAAAAGTTATATATTCAGGACAAATGAACGGGTTCACTTGAAAACGTAAGGGAAATATTAGGTTGCTGCGTATGAAATGTCCGATTTTAGAATGCAATTCTCTTATAAAACTTTTAGGTATAAAGCTAATCCTTAACACTAAACGTACCATGACCGGTTAAATAACCAGTTCTAAATTTTTTTATTTCACAATTAATGAAATTATATAGATGTTTTCATAACAAATGATTTAATAAATATCGTTATTAGAGCACATATTATAATAAGAACCGCGCAAAGTCTAATTAAGTTAATTTTCGTCATTTTTATAAAGGAACTACGTGCCTGTTGCTTTTATAAATCGGTACGTTTAGTGTTAGTATCCTATGTTCAATTTTAATTTAGATGTATATTCATTACAAATGAACGGATTCACTTGAAAACGTAAGGGAAATATTAGGTTGTTGCATATGAAATGTCCGATTTTAGAATGCAATTCTCTTATACCACGTTTCTATAGGTTTATTACATAAAACTTTGAGGTATGAAGCTAATCTTTAACACTAAACGTACCTTGACCGGTTAAATAACTAGTTCTAAATTTTTTTATTTTACAATTAATGAAATTATATAGATGTTTTCATAACAAATAATTTAATAAATATCTTTATTAGAGCACATATTATAATAAGAACCGCGCAAAGTCTAATTAAGTTAATTTTCGTCATTTTTATAAAGGAACCGCGTGCCTGTTGCTTTTATAACTCGGTACGTTTAGTGTTGATATCCTATGTTCAATTTTAATTTCGATCTATAATTTTACTTTTAAACCAAGTTTATTTCAACGTCAACCAACGCGAGCGTCGTGTATTCCTTTTATGTCTTGAAAAATAACTTATTATGTGTGTTAATTGACTTACTAGTCGTTGATGGTAAAAAAGAACTATAAAATCAAGATAACAATCTTGTAAATGAAAAACGTGAATGACCATAACATCTTATTTTTACCGTAATACAATCAAGACGCTTGTAGATAGACATTTGTAGATAGAATACATTGTATACAAAATTGCGTTTGTTTAATGTCATTGCTGAAAATCGGACACATCGTATGCAACAGCCTAATAATACCTAATTACAATAAAAGATTTCGACAAGATGTAACTCGCTGTTCCTTAGAAATGCTGGAAATCCAAAAGTCTCCAGAAACTTTCAAAGATTTTTCTCGTAAATGAAACTGCTATGAAGCCTTCCTTTTACGACAACTCCTTAAAAATTGATGTACAATTTTTTTTCTCCGTTTTATGGAACAAACATGGGGTACAAGTTCGGTCGTGTAAAGTCTTCATGGGGTAACTTATGCTACTAATATACTAATATACTAATAAACTTTAATCTTTAAAATGTAAGGTGGTTTCAGTCACGAAAATAATGTTCAATGTTTTCATGTTTGAATGTATAGCATTTTCGAGGAAAACGTGTCTTCAGCTTCTCCTTCGCTACATCATAAAAAAATCTTAAATTGAATTGAATAACGGATTATGAAACTAGAGACTTCTAGCGTTAATACGATACGATTATTTTTTACGAAATTGTCGCCATTTAAATAAATGCAATGTTTTCGAGAATCAGGTACTGTATAGTGTTCAAATACTTCTTGAATTCACTATGCACACGTAGGTTATTCGATAAAGCTAACCCTGGTAGCTCTCAACAGGAACACTTTGACAACAAGGATATTTTATACTTTCAAGAAAATGTGATTCTATATATTTTTATATTGTTTCTTCTTGTACGAATTTTTTAATTGTTTCTTAGGATTGTATCATCAATTCCAAGACACTAAATACGTGTTTAAAGAATACAAACACAATGTGTTCACGTTTAATCTTAATTGAATCATTATTTCTTAAAGAACTGGTGGAAGTATCTTGTTATTCATTTGAAAAATAGCGAAAACTAAGTCACCCTCTTTTCATAAAACTATTCAAATATTTTTTGCCAGAATATTTTTCAACGCTTCTCTATATAAATTTCGTAAATAATGAAGATATGTATAGTGGTGTCCAAGAATCACCTAGTTTTGGAAGTTTTAGGTTATCGAGCGGCTAACCACATTGCGTTCTCACCGTCGCTCGTCTACTTACTTTATCGCTGTGGACACGTGTAGGGTTTGTGAATAATTAGTGTTTTGGAGTGGAGACAGTAATAACGGGTAGATAGCTATTGAATAGCAATCGAATGCCCTCTACATTTGATATTTTAAGTAGTATTAACACTAGGTTTACGGGACCCGCCAAAATAACGAATTCTAACACTTTAATTTACGATTACTAAGATTGTAAAGATGCTTCCCTGAGGAATTATTTACCAATTTATTTCTTTGGGTATATATTATTTGAAAAATTACCAAAAATTTGGTTAAACACATTCTTGCTACGTTTATAAAATACTGTGAAATAGTTATTTCTAGAGCTCCGTAAACCTAGTGCTAAAGTTATTGAGCGTACAAATCTACAAAAAAAGGAAAACGGAATAAATTTCGTCTGCATAGTAGTCTGAATCGGGTAAACAAATACCTAGCTTGTAAAAAGCTACCAATCTTTAGGATTCTTTGTAAAACGTTCTATTAATGTCTCGGATGAGACAGGTGTCTGTCTTTGGAGTCGAAAATAAATGCGCTTATCGGGCAACAACAGTAGCTTTGACCAAGATTGGCTAGTGACATAATTAAAATTGAAATACACCAGGAATTATAATTACAAAGTAATTGAATTACATTGTAATTGACTTACATTGTAATTCAGTCATATTGTAATTTATAATTCAGATATTCATTCAATTAAATTACAATGTAATTCGTAATTGAAATTGGAGTACAATTATAAAATACTTTGGAATTACATTAAATGAAGATCTGAAGTCCAGGAATTATAATTATAAAGTAATCGAACTACATTGTAATTCAGTGATATTGTAATTTATAATTCAGATCTTCATTCAATGAAATTACAATGTAATTCGTAATTGAAATCGGAGTACAATTATAAAATACTTTGTAATTATATTACGTTAATTATGAATTACGAGGACGATTAAAATTTTTTTTGTAATTCTTAATTTCCTCAGAAAGGAGAAACTTTACAGCTATTCAACGCCTATGTTCTCCAATATATATACAATATATATATATATATATATATATATATATATATATATACATACAAATATATACAAATTTATATATACATACATATATAATAAAGGAAATTAATAGCATACATATTTATTAGACTTATTTAGAAACTTAATCACGCGTCTGACTAGATATTATAAGTTGTAATTAATTAAACTGCGGATCGATACGCAAAATAAAAATGATCTGCATCGATTGTGGACAGCAGAAGTAAAATAAAAATTGATATCATCCCTTAATGATTTTGTTGCATTAAAAACAACGTTACAAGATTTTTTACTTTTTCTAGTCTGTCATTGTTTTATATTACACCCAACCAATTTTTTATAATAGTTCAAAGTACATGCTCTGCAAGCGATAATCATGATCCTTCTCGTTGAACAAACGATTTTATCGTTCCACTTGCTATTGAGCACTTGTGTATGCATATGTCTCTCGCGCGGCAGAATAATCAATGGTATGTAATCGTTATTAGAATATTTCCGTTGCTTCTACCAATGTAAAGTGACGTCCAGATAAAATATCCCACGGCTCGAGGTTTTTAACCAGAATTTATTTTTCGCTAGTTCAGGCATGCAATTGCTACTTTTTACTATTTTTCGTACCGTCGCATTTAACGGAATTATTATAGATATGGCGCCCTTTATAATCGGGAATGTTATCAGTTATTTTTTACGTCGCTAAATTTTTCACGTCAAATAATTCCGTAACGCGTAAAACTAAAATGAGTTTCGAGCGAGAGAATCCAGGGAAAAAGTATTGGATGTATGTGTAAGGTTAAAAACTGTCCAAACGTAAATCGTTTAAAATTCATGGTATTTAACGGGAACATTTCATACGGAAAACTGTAGAAAGAATATATGATGTTGAATAAGATCCGATAATTTATCGGAGGTGTGTTGTATAATCATAACGATAACAAAACATTTAAGGAAAATTGTGATTACAAGAAAAAATGAATTCAGATTAAAAGGATTTTTGGTTTATTTCGTTATTACAATATAACTTCAATATTGTACTTCAATGTTGTACGTATTAAATTAGTAACTCATAATTGTAATATCTGACTGTACATGAATAACTTCTGGTACCGGAAGTCCCTTTGAGACGAGACCCTATAGGCATTGTAGAATGTGCCCGGTATTGAAAAAGTTTATTGGCTTTTTGCCTAATGGGCTTTCGCTTTTGAGGAAAATAAGCAGGTTCTGGTCCGATTATTTATAAAGATAACTTATGATATCCAGAAAATATCGTAATATACTTAATTTTTTAATCACATCGCAACAGCTATTGCAGCGAGGCCGGTAGAGATTATGTATTCAAGTACCTCGTACGATTAATAATTTTTTTTCATTTTTATGGGTTTCTTCCATATTTTATCGAATATATTTTTTGTTATTATATTATATTGAAGTTTATAGAAGTGTGATTACTGATAAATTTTGGTTCGAAACCTTTTTTTGCCAGAGCATCGAAAATGCCTGAAAAATTGCGATAACATGTGAATAATAAATGATACTGAATATATTATTTAAACAAATGGTAATATTTGAAATCTGTCTGCGCAGGTGTATCCCTTATAAGAAGACACACAACTTTCTTCTATATCTATAGTAATGTCCAAGTAGTAGCAATATAAAATCGTTTCTATAATTACTTACTTTTTTATGAAACTTTCATCAATATATTTGTGGTATTTTTCTGATTAAAATAAGACCAAACACGATATAATTTCAACTGTATTTAATGGTTTAATTGACGATGAACGTTTCGGGCGAAAGGAAGGACAGCGTATGGGAAAGAAAGAGACGCGGAGAGTAGTCTCTCGTTTCACGCGCCGTCCTTTTCTACGTTCGGCTTGGCCTTTGAAGCTCAAAAAATAGTTACCTATCTATGATAAATGAAACCAAATCCCCTCGAAGCTGTTGCGTTTATAGAGGATTTACTGTATTTAGTTTTAATATTCCAACAAATGCGCAGAAACCTCTAAGAGAAGACTCCAATGAAATTCTATAATGAAACGCGTCACTGTATTAATCGCCATGTAAATATTATAAATATGACAAGTACTAAACCGTAGGAAGTCAAAATACAAGGGTTTATGTACCCCCGAAATGTATGGGATGATCTGTTCATAATCTGAGGCCACGTAGGGCCACATTCTCGTTTTTTGGCATTTCCAATTAAATCGGACCACAGTTGGGTCTTCGTTACAAGGGTTAACTTTGATACGAAGGATTATTTAGGGCGCTCCTGGCGGAGACAATCTTGAAGAGATTTTAATGTGAAATTTAGAACGTAGAATCTCTTCTTCATACGGAACATCTCCTTCCAGACCTTACGATATGTCATAACAATGTTAATATTAATGTACATAAACATCCAAACAGTATATTTAGTACATAAAAATTCATATGTCGTTTTCTTCACTCATCAATCAGGCATTTGAGTGTTGCACGAGTAAATTGCATCAGTTTATATGTGCATAAAATGAAAAAGATCATATAGAATGGAAATATTCTAGGTCAGAAGAAACGTTTAGTTTTCATACCGTCTATGTTGAATGTTTTTTTAAGGGAACAACATTCTAAAGTATTCTGCCGTAAATGTAGTATCGATTTCTGTTAGCGAAACTCATTGAAGTCTGTGATACATTGCCAGCTTATACGTTCTACAGAATATTGTAGCTGATGCACCTGAATCACTGAGAAAACTCGTTAAGCGATTTTTATGATATCCTTCTACCTACTCTCGACGTTCGCACGTAAAGAATCTGACAGGTGACTTGAATAGATACAAAAAGAAACTGTGATCTCGGAGGCTCTTAAAGTCATGGGGAAGTTACTTTTTAGCTCTTTTGTTTTGCCTTTCGACATCTCCTTTGAGACTTTAAATTCACGCCGCTCTTCCGCGTGATGTACATTACTCTCTCTTCGCTCCTTACTTTTTCGTTGCCAGCAATTTTTCCTTGAAATAGGGTAACTATGCCAATTACTGTGATATCATGCATCGATCGTACTTTATTTTAATGGTATTCATAATTTATCATGAAATAATAATATGTCTAAGAATTTTATTGAAGAATATTATATTCTGAATGCAGAAAAGAAATTGGTAGCCCTCAAAACCTAAGGCACCATAAGAAAATATTAAATAATAAAATTGGTAAAATTTTGTACGTATTACTGCGGACGAGAAGAAGCTACTAATTACTGCGTACCCATTACTGCGGATTAGAACTCGAAATATACGAGCGTACGGAAACAAACTAAGTATCTACGCATTAATTCAAATAAATTTTGAGTACAGCAACAAATAATTTTTCTATTTATTACATTTTAAATACTCATTTACAACGCGAAACCTTTTATTAATGTTAATACCGTAGTATAGTATCACACAATTAACTAAATACATTTTTATAACAAATATTTGAGTTATATTTATTATCTTTAGTTTGAAGCTGTTTTAAATGAAGAACATTGAGAAGTTTAGAACATTTCGCAATTGCATTTACAATGTAAACTCCTTTGTTTTCTTTCAATACATCTTCCTTTTTATTTTTTAAAATCTCCACTCTTTCTTTGTTTCTTACGTTTTCGGTTTCATAAGTAGACCTTTTCGTGTACTTCACTTTACTTTGTTTTTTATTCTTGTTAGTGTTTCTTTCATTACTTACGATTTAATGTTTTAGCAATACATTTTTTTTCTAAGGGAAGGTGTATACGTGCCCGCGCAAAAGAACTTTCTTAGAAATAAACTATTAATTTTTATAGAGGTATAAACTTTTCTATGCTATTTCGTACAAAACAATAGTTAAGTGCATCATTGCTTTCTTTAATAACCTTTTTTACGAAGTTAAATATATGCTAAGAACCTACTTACATAGATGTGTGCTCATTTCTCTAATAAGTTTAAGTAAAAGTATACCCTCTGAGCTTGGATAAGCAGTGTAAATATTTCCTAGGATAATATTTTCATGTGATTAAAATTACCGGAATGTTTAACGAAGAAGGAAACTCATACAGTGGACTAATAAAGATGAAATTATATTATAGTACGATGTTTAAATTTATAAAAGGTTTATTCATTCGAAACGTAATATATAAAAATATGGTTTATTGCTGTACTCAGGATTTAATTAATTTAATGCCTAGATACGTAATTTGTTTTCGTACGGTTGTATATTTCTAATTCTAATCCGCAGTAACGTGTACGTACCAATTAGTACATGGCTTTTTTTTTCTCCGCAGTAACACGTACAAAATGTTATCGATTTTATTTTTCAATATTCTTACGATGCATTAGCTTTGAGGGCGACCAATTTTTTTTTTGTATTCAGAGCACATATCACTCTTCCATAAAATACCTACACATATTATTGTGGGATATAGTTGAATTTATTGTATAATTTACAATCAAGAACACGACACGGATGAAGAACACAAAAGACGCATCACTGGATGTCAAAATTATAATCGCTCTATTTGAAAAGATTCGCTCACGTTCTCGATCATCTCTCACTCATACATCTAAACACACATACACATACACCTAAACACACACTTTACACTAATTCTAATATTATCTATCTTCTAATATTTTCTTATGGTGCATTAGGTTTTGAGAGCTACCAATTTCATTTTTTGTATTCAGAATACATTATTCTTCTATAAAATTCTTACACATATTATTATTTCATGATAAATTAGGAATAATATTAAAGTAAAGTACGATCGGACCGTGATATCGCAGTGATCCGTATAATTACGCTATATCGTGAAATAATTGGTATGAAAATTGAATTGCTTACAATTGAGAATGGAGAGGTGTTCGTAGTGGTGCGATTTCTATGATAACTAATTGAAACAGAGGGCCTACATCTGTAACTAAAACTTGTGACGTTACCAACATACGCACTGAATGGTGAACATGCATACAGATGTAAACGGCTACGTGACCGAAATGCTTCTCACCTGTTTATGTGACAGTAATCAATGGCCAGGCAACTGATCAATTATTCTACACGACGTACAAATTACCGTTTCGACGAACCGAATGAGTACTGGTAAAATACGGGCTTTCGTCGTCTGGTCCTGCAAGGCGGTAAAACGAGGACAGTGATTATAGTGCGCGAAAATATGGAATTAAAAAGTCTGAATTTTCCCACGCTCGGCGCTGTTCAGCGGAATTAAAATGTGTAATTGAAATTAACATTGTCAACTCGTTCGTTTCGTTCGGTCGTATGTTATAACGCGTAACTCTTTGTATCTGCATGCTGCCGACTCCATCGTGTTTGTTCATTATACATCGAATATTCAGTGAAAAATACCACGCTCACAGCAACGAATGAAAATGGAACTAACTGCGTTAAATTCTTTTTGCAATTACGAATTGTTATTCGATTCAACCACAATTCACGCGCGTTTCTCTGTCCACATTACAATATGTAGCAGTAAATCATTTCTTTGAAATCGATTTAATTAAAAGCCTTACAGGAACGAATTAACATTGTTTACACGCTGTTGTAATGAATTAATGAGAGTGCGATGAGAATGTAATTTACTTCAGACGCGCTGTACCTATATTTACGGTAGAAACAAACCATGAGATTATTACTGAATTTCAAAATTAGTTGCGTCGCGGCTATTTTTTGAAGACCCTAATCGTTAGAATTGAGTAAACTTAGAATAATTTTATCGGCGCCACGGTTCGATCAAATTCTACACAATATAGCTATTTTGTAACACTCAAACGTTTCGATTCGGATTTGAATCTGTTACGTCATAAGACCACGTTTGCTATAGAATTGTTTTTCTATTTGAGGAAAAGAAAGGTGGTGTTTCGTCCTGTTATTCAAAGTTTATTCAAACATTTTACGATCGATAAGAAGAGATCAGCTAGAATTAAGATTATGAAAGATTGTACGTGCATTATAAAAGAATTTAAAACACAGATTAGAAGGAAGTACGCAGTGATATAAACTATGATTCAAGCAACGCGCCTGTAGCGACGAAGGCATATAATTTGTTCTCCATCCATGAGAGGTTAGTTTTCACAACGATACAATAAGCTTGATGTGAAAAATGTAAAACTACTTTTTAATAGGAGCTTTGTCAATTTTTTACATCCTTCCATGTCGGAAGTTGGAAAAAACAAAACATTGTACCATGAAGTCATGTTCAATTTCAATAACATACTGAATGCATAAATTATAGTCGTTACAACTATTAGTCATTCACAAAGAATTGACTCTTAATATTAGGAAATTTTCGGTTAATACCTTTTTATGAAACTGTCTTGCGAAAAGTACAATAGTACAAAATGATGCGTGGTAGAAACAAGTAGTACGAGCAAATAATAAACGGGATGTCACAGATCTGGTGGTACAAGCCGTAAGCAAGTAAATCTGCATAACTAGACAGTGGATCTTTATGCATAATAACAATTTAGAATTGCTACATACTGGAATGGAATAGAAAATTATTTTCTTTCGTAATATGTTTAATAGATTGAAAATAATATAACAATATACGTTTAGATTCTTCTAATGTTTTTACTGCTTCAAATTACACTTACTCAGTTTTGTCATAAATGCATAAAATCAAAATCATTTAAGGTTTCGTTTTCGAGAAAAATGAGTTCGAAGGTCTGATGGGTTCGGGAACTCTAGTATTTGCAGGAAGTAGAATTAGCCGGCCATGTTCCGTCGCGCAGGAACACGACGCATAGGTTTCCTTGCAGCAATATTTATGGTACGTTCGCGACTAAACATCTTCCTCGAAGATGACGTAAAGTAAGGTCAGTCGGCGACCATTCGAGACATCTGGCAAATGTCTCGTTCTTGTATACGTTAAAGAACAATGTACCATAGAATTGGTCCCTTCGAACGACCACCCGGACCTTTCCGGGCAGTGTCAGATAACCGAGCCTCGTCGCGCCTCCTTCCCAATGCTCCTTCACAGCAGCAGGAAGGAGATGTCAACGGTCAAATCATGCTGATTGGTAAATGCAACTTTCGGCAGGAACCAATCAGCACTTGTTTTTCCTCGTCGCGTTCGGACAGGAATTCGAGTTCCTTCAGTTCTATCTTGGCTTTCGGACAAGCACCATCTTGATCCTCGGTTAGACAAGGACTACGCACCGGCCGTTGTCTTGTCATTCAAAACGGGATAAGTGTCGGGAAGTAACATTGCGGTAGTTCGTTGTCCAGCGATCGGGACAACCGCGCTAAAATCCGCGTAATCTCTATCGAAAACCCCTCGCGTGCGCTAGCGTTTAAGGCAGGACCTGCTAGATCAGCCTTACTGACGAGTCCACTAGCAGGTCCGGGACGAAACGCTCCTTTAACGTATACTATTGTATTCGCAAAGAACTTTGTCTTATGTAATCGCTAAATCCATTTGAACCGGCTACCCAAGATTAATTTGGCGGGTAGTGAATATCGTAAGAGGGCATTCGCGGGGACGCGTCCGCGATCAAACCGGGCTCAAGCTTTACAACCTTGAGTGGAATCCGTCCGCGCGTCACCCGTGAGTGTCGCCTCAAAATTACGATGTGAACAGGCCATGAACAGACGCTCCAGCCGATTCCTATGTAATATCATGCGTATTCGCTGAATTTTCGAAATCAATTTAATTGAAAGTCTTACAAAAAGGAATTCACATTGTTTACACAGTGTTTTAATGAATTATTGAGAGTGCAACGAGAATATAATTTTCCTTAGACACGTTATACCTATATTTAAGGGAAAAAATTCATGATATCAATAGTGAATTAGTTAGGAATAGATGCCTAACGCTTAAAAAAATGTTATACATATCTACATAGGTCCGGCAAAGATTAGTTTCCGAGCTATTAATGTTTTTGTGCCTTGTCAATCTTATAATATGATAAATACAAATATTCGTTTACAGCATTATCGTACATACATGGTATCTCTAATTACAACGTTATATCGCAAGGAGTCGTGCCGTGCTTACGTATCTCATGAAATATGTAGACTACACAAAATCACCGAGTAAAGTGGAGCACAACCAGCAATTAACATTACAAATTCCTAGAATGTTTAAGATCAGAGATAATGAATTCATTATCATAATTGTTAGTCCAATTACCACATTCACATTAGCATAATTTTGAAACCGTCACAACGATCATAAATTATTTAGTTCTAAGTGTAAAGTCGCAATTACATATTCTGAATTTTTTACACATAAGTGTATGCTTCCCAAAAAGAGTGCAATGCTTTCCAAATTCTTTACCATGAAGTTCCATCTCTTAACCAGATTCTAATTTGTTTATTTATAATTGACTTGTTTATCGTTAGATATCAGAGTGTTTCCTTAGCGACAGACATTTAAAATATATAATAATACTTATATATGCCTCCACTTGTAAGAATACCATTTATGTTACATCATGCACTTTCTTAAACCGTATAATTTTTGTAAGTGACATTTTTCCGCATTATTTGAAATAGCCAAGATACTTAAGTGGAATAATAATTTAATTAGAGGGTTCGTGAGACACATGGAACATTGAGGTCTCCCATGACCCCGAAAAAATTTCTTTACGCTAACTTTTGTTACTGTATTACATAATAATTGCAAATATCCAGTTTTTATAAGTTCTTTAGAAGATTTGGATTGTTTAGTCTTAAATTATATACTTGAGGTATCTAAGAAAATTTATACAGAATTTTAAAAAGGTCTTACTGTTATTATGATATTTCGAAAAATCTGAATATACACTGCACCACTTAAAGGTTAATCTCCTTCTCAAATTCTTAATGCCATAATAATTGATATATTTTCAATATTACATATACTAAATTTACGCCACCAGTGTACTGCTTATACGACTTACAATTTCCAACATGCAATATATCGCATTCGTATTTTTTGTTTTATTAATTTTACTGATTAATATACATTGTTCATAGCATATAAATAATTTTGTTGAACCGCGTAACAAGGTTCGAATCTCGTTACAACTTCTTAACATTAATTATTTGTTGTGCTTCTGATCATTTACAGATTTAGATTGTATGTTTTTACTCTTTGATCTATTTCTTCAAATTATTAGCATTTAAGTTTTAAATGAATCTTTTGCACATCTTAAAATATTACGGTATGTGCTGGAACAGTTTTCTTCTGCGGTTACCTACTTACAGCTATCGTTCACTTCCTTATCTTCTTGTCTACCTTGCAATCCGGATAAAGCTGCCCGCAATCTTTCCGTTAAACAGCTTTGTAAGCCCGTATTCAACAGATCCAATTTCTTAAATTCCTCTCTTGACTCATCCTCGAGTAGTTTACCAACACCTATAGATACCAGCTAGAATATGAATTTATAAATAAAAAATGAAGAAATTCTTCCACATCGATAACATGATAAAATCACACTCCGTAGTTTAATTCTGTTTAATTGTCGCCCCGAATGGACCTACAAATTTATATAATCTGGATTTATAATAAATAAAATAGAATTTTTATAACTTCCCGAGATCTTGTGGTACGTTCACAAAGATTGTGATTATTGAAAAATATATACAATTATAACGACTTTGTTATTGTTAATTTATTAAGGTAAATTATTTCACCAACAAATTTTAAAAAATCTTCTGCAACTATTTCTTTCTGAATTTTTTCTTCAGTGCAAACTGCAGTATACATTGAAGTGAATTACATGTTCAGTGAGGGACACAAATATTCGCACAGCCTTTCAAAAGGAATAGCTTCCTTTGAATTGGAATAAACGGCTTGAATATTTTTGTAATATTATAAGAACTACATAGTTTACTCTATAACTTGTCAAAGAATTTTTAAAAAATTCATATCGATCGGAATTTTGAAGGTAAAGGTAAAGGTCACTATTTTAAATTTTCATATATTATTTTATCTAAGCCTATAATAAAGAATTGAATATAGTAAGTTTAGTATAGTAAGTAAATATAGTAAGTAATATAAATAGTAAGTAATATAGTAAGTTACACCTGTACCTGTATGTACAAAGTTTTATCGATGTCGGTTGAGGCATAAGAAAACTACAAGCATTGAAAGATGTAAAAATCAGTAAAAGGATTTACATTTTATTCAAATCTCACTTTTATTGCAGTTTTTACAATTTTTAATCATTTATACCACCTAGAAATGTTAACCAATTTCGATTGAACTTTGTGCATTTTTAAGGAACATTGTGTTTTATTATCATATTATATAAATTTATATTATAGGCTCGACTAAAAATATTAAGAATTACTACCTTCACTTTTATCTTCGCAATTTTATCCAATACAAATCTTTAAATAATGTTTTTCTACATTATTTAGTGAACTATTTCTCGTAACATTTAAAAAAAGACTCAATTTATTTGGTCCAATTTGAAAAAAGTTTCTAAACCTCTAGGGTGTGCGAATACTTTTGGCCATGACTGTATATTTGTTTAAGCTAAACCTGGAAACTACGTGGACTTAAATAACAATATATGGGATACTTTGTAACTATTATGGACTACCACAGCGGCTAAAAGTGTAGGATTATGAAAGAATTTAAAACACTGAAAATATGAAGAAATACAGATTAGAAAGAAGTACAAAGTGATGTAAACTATGATTCAAGCAACGCGCCTGTAGTGATGAAGCCACTGTAGACGTCAGAATGTAAAGAACTGTCAAGGAATAAACAACTTTTACAATAAACCTCCTACAGCACATAATTTGTTCGCTTTCCATGAGAGTTCACAAGCTTACAATAAGCTTGATGTAAAATATACAAAAGTTCTTTCTAATAGGAGTTCTGTCAATTTTTTACATCGTTTACTGTCGGAAGTAGAGAAAAACAAAACATTGTATTCTGAAGTTATGTTCAATTTCAATAACATACTGAATGCATAAATTATAGTCGTTACAAGTATTAGTCATTCACAAAGAATTGACTCTTAATATTAGGAAATTTTCGGTTAATAATTTTAAGAAACTGTCCTGCGAAAAGTACAATAGTACAAAATGATGTGTGGTAGAAACAAGTAGTACGAGTAAATAATAAACGGGATGTCACCGATCTGGTGGTACAAGCCGTAAGCAAGTAAATCTGCATAACTAGACAGTGGATCTTTATGCATAATAAAAATTATTTTCTTTATTTATATGTTTAATAGATTGATAATAATATAACAATATATGTTTAAATTCTTCTGTTTTTACTGTTTCAAATTACACTTACTCATTTTTGTCATAAATGCATAAAATTCGCCGTCTATACATAACAAATAAAGTCGATGAAAGTATAACGTTTTTTCGTTTAAGGTTTCGTTTTCGAGAAAAATGAGTTTGAAGGTTTGTTGGGTTCGGTAGCTCTAGTATTTGCAGGAAGTAGAATTGGCCAGCCATGATCAGACGCGCCAGCCGATTCCTATGTAATAATTTAATTAAAAGTCTTACAGAAAGGAATTCACATTGTTTACACAGTTTTAATGAATTATTGAGAGTGCAACGAGAATATAATTTACCTCGTACACGTTATACCTATATTTAAGGGAAAAACAATCCATGAAATTAATAGTGAATTTCGGAACTATTGCGGCTATTTTCGAAGACCGTAATCATTAGACTGCGGAGGTTTATCCAATTTTCAATTTTTGTAGGCAAATTTTACAAAGGTGGAATTAAATAAAATCTTATTTTCAGTGGTAGCAGCCTTTGTAGATCTGAAATAAATAAAAATCGTACCACATTCTATCGAATTTTACGTTCCAGAAAAAAACTTCACACTGTAGTTTCGGGTTAAATCTTTATGTAGATTCATCTCAATGCGGCTTGTGCCGCTAGGTCGGTCACACCCTGTATACATTTGTGTAGCATGAATACATTGAGATTAATTTATAATAAAAGCAGTCTTAATGTTACTCAGAGTACTATCAGATTATAAATTATTTAATCGCAAGGACTAACAATGATTATTATACTGTAACATGTTTAATATTTTTTATGCACTTATGAATGTTATGAATAGACTGCGGATCTTTATGCATTTATGAAGAAATTGCTTGGATGAAATATAAAAAGTAAAAGATTTAAAAAATTAAAGATTGTTGTAACAAAGTCGTTAAGGGATAACATCAATTGTTACGTTATTTCTGTTTCCCACAATCAATGAAAAACATTTTTATTTTGCATAAAGATCCGCGGTCTAGTTATAAAGATTAACTTCCAAATTTTTACAATTCCATCACGTTACATCGTTCATATTGTATTCCTTAATTCGTCATGTCTTTCATTTTAGGTAAGAAGAATGCCTTCGAATCTAGGGTAGATTGTAAAGATAGTTTAGAAAATGATGTACTTTTGTGTAAATTTTGTTTGTCCGTCATTTTTTAAAAAACAACAATGGAGAAACCCTTCGCAACACTAACAAGACTTAGACAAAGTATCAAAAAATGATCGGACATGGCTTCACTATCGTGAATATTTACCAATGATATTATTGTAACGAATAAAATTGGATTCCCAATATTTAGTAAATAATTTCATGATAATTTAGGAACATGTAGTTTCATGCAGGTCTAATGTCCAAACGAATTATAAAATGAACTTGTTGTCAGTAATTTTTGAAACTAATGAGTACTCGAACATTGTACATACTATGTTTAGCTGGCACAAAGCATCCATTACTATAATTGTTAGTTGACGAATGTATTTCGCTGTTGGGATTTGCGAATACCTCTGTGACCAATATTCCAACCATGTGTCCATAGTTGGTTATAGTCTTGCGACTGTGCGTCGATGTTCATCGTGGCTTGGTTTACTGCCCCAAGGGAAACATATGAATCCCCTCTCCCTTCCCATCTCACGTAGAAACGTCTACGGCAATAGGAACATCGCGCACCGTGTCGGTTACATTTAGATACACATAATGTGACTTACTGCGTCCAGATGTATAATTAGTTAGTTAAAATACTTTAACATGCAAAATATGTGTTACAGTAAAGTCGCGTTATTTTGCAAACGTCTGTGTTTTGCACGGAGGAATATCGTGTAGGGACACTATTTTTTTATGACTGAGTCTACCGTGGCGACCGCGCCGAAAGTACAAAGGAAGCCGAACGTAGAAAAGGACAGCATGTAAACACGGATCGCGCTGTCCTTCCTTGGGCCCAAAACTTTCATCGCCAATTAAACGACTAAAAACAGTTGGAATTATGTCGTGTTTAGTGTAACTTTAAGCAGAAAAATGCCACAAATAAGTTGGTGAAAATCTCATTAAAAAATAATGAAAAATAAAGAAGTTTTATAATTGGATTATTAGTGGTTCACACCGATATACCAGAGCTGAGAGCAGATTCAGCGGCTTGTTTACATTGCTCTGAGACCGAGGGAGCTAGAGCTTCATGGCCCCTGCGACGATGTGGCTCAGTGGAGGGGTAAATTTAAAATTTTTTTGCTGCTATTAGTGGTTCGAATTCAATACATTTATGAGTGTAAATCGTTTCTTATCGATAAGATACACTGTATGTTTATACGGTCTCTAAGAGTATTACAACAATGCAAAAAGTAAAATATTTTATTTTATGGATCAAATTATTGAAATAAAAATATTTTATTTTCAGGTTCAGATTGTTCAAATAGAAATATGTTATTTTCGAAATTGTATATCTTATTTAAAATACTATTTTCTTTAAGCAAAATAAACTCTAAAATATTCAATAGTATTTTAAATATTTGTTTCCCCAAATAATTCCCACCTCTGACTACAACTAATAGAAATTTGCTTACATTTATTGTAAGTAAAATAGCTTTCTATATTAACGCTTTTGTTGATCAAGCCTTTTCCGTACGAAGTCAAAAACAGGACACCATTTAAAGAAGTCAAGGGGACTTTGATTTTTTGTAGAAAAAGTTAGTTTCAATATGTATCCGACTAAATATTGATTAACTTCCGTTGGAAACATTTTTTTGTCAGACTCTCGGAAGTACCTGAAAAATCGTGGCGACAGTTACATGCACCCTGTATATCCTGTCGTTGAATTAAAACGATATCTACAATATACATGTTTATTTATCTCCTCAAAGATTGCTCGAAGTAACTATCTCAGTAATATCCAGTTTTAATGAAGACATAATTAAACGACAAAAAGGATAAATTGGAAACAAAGTAATGTAAAGCTAACTTATGAATAAATTTATTTTAGTTCTTAATATATTTTCCAATTTTATATAAAAAACCGACTATGTCTTTTGGTATAATCCAATATCTATAAAAACGTGCTCGCGTTGCTTAACTAGAGAGTTGAAATATTCACAGTGAATTTCAGAATAATTTACAATACATACATATGAAATTTTATCTCAGAACAACTGTTTCCATAAAAATATCATTTCACAATTTTAATGAATGGAATAATTGCATCGGGAGTGTTGAAATGATTTATAGAAAATTTGCTTGTGTTGATTAATTGGAGAGTTGAAATGTTCACAGTGAATTTCAGAATAATTTACAATACATACATATGAAATTTTATCTCAGAACAACTGTTTCCTTAGAAATATCATATCACAATTTTAATGAATGGAACAATTGTATGGGGAGTGTTGAAATGATTTCTAGAACAATTAAAGGCAAGAGACTTTTTTAAATTCATTACATCGGTGGTTGAATGAAACGTCACGAATAAACACTGGATGGATACTCGGTTGAAGCAGTAAACATTTTCTGGCTTATTCTGTGTATAGAGCTAGGGCATCGGAAAATTATGCAAATTTTATTCGAGCACGTAGTTGGTTGAGTTATTTGTGGCCTTTTAATGCTGCTACTAGCAGACCCTAATGAATTTATGGAGAATATTTTACGGTTGGCAAGTAATGCGAGACAATTTCTAAATAAAAGTGTGTATGAATTTTAAAAAGAAATATATAAACTGCACGAAGGGGAATTTAGACTGTATTTTGAATAATTTACTCAGAGCTATATTTTATGGTGTATACAGATTAAGGAAAAAAATACTGTAATGCATCCTGTCCAATCCTGAAATAATTCAGAACATTTAGCTCCTAATTCATTCATTTATCCATCATTTACACGTTAATTGTATGCATGCTAGAGTCTAGTCTCTTTTTCAAATTAATATATTTTCACGCGTCAACTGTTCATGTGTGCTTTATTATATTATCAACTTTTAATAACTTAGCTCTGCATAGGGTCAAGGAAACCGAAAGAGGTCCAACGTAAATATTTTAAATGCTAGGAATAGTAACTTAAGATGAATAAATAAAACTTTAAAAACGTGATATCGGTGGTTATCAGGAAGAACGTCGCAAGTCACATACTTTCACTTTCGAGATATTACCGTTTAAAGTTTTATCACTAATGCTTTGACATAGTACATCGGTTAAATTGCATTACTTTTCTGAGCCTTTCGAATTTGTTTCTATGATTTTTTTTCTGGTAAATACGTAAATACTATACTGTAAAGCTCAATTAATGCAAAAACTCCAATTTTTTGGAATTGTGACATTCGGCGTTTTTCCTTGCAACCACAGATATTATGCAATAATTTGCATATTTGTTAATACAACCGCCCGAAGGTCGCATCGGTGGGTCTTCTTAGAACCAGAAATTACAGTTTCAAGGAAAACAAAAAATGTAAAATTGTTGTGGTGAGGATTTATAGAAAAATCCGATGTTTTTTATAAATGTTTTTGGTGTAATACATACATATATATTAATTTATATATATGTATATATATTTATATATATGTATATATATTTATATATATTCATATATATTCATATATATTCATATATATTCATATATATTCATATATATTTATATACATTCATATATATTTATATACATTCATGTATATTTATATACATTCATGTATATTTATATATATTCATGTATATTTATATATATTCATGTATATTTATATATATTCATGTATAT